>OX451739.1:1454901115-1455423368 GCA_948472305.1 Vicia faba
ATCAAGGGAACTCTGAGATATGGAGTGTTGTTTCCTTCTGAAAGAAAGACAGAATCAGAATTAGTAAGTTATTCTGATTCTGACTGGTGCGGAGACAGAGTGGACAGGAGAAGTACTTCTGGATACTTGTTTAAATTTCTGGGAGGTCCCATTTCCTGGAGTTCCAAGAAACAGCTTGTCGTGGCTCTGTCAACATGTGAAGCTGAGTATATCGCAGGTGTTGTAGCTGCTCGTCAAGCAATTTGGCTTCTGAATCTCCTGCATGATCTGAAGGTTGAAGTTGAGGAACCTCTGAAGCTGATGATTGATAATAAGTCTGCAATTGATCTTACCAAGAATCTAGTTCTACATGGAAGAAGAAAGCACATTGAGACGAAGTATCACTTTCTCAGAAGTCAAGTGCAGAAAGGAGTGTTAGAAGTTCTGCATTGTAGCACTCAGAAACAGCTTGCAAATCTTCTGACAAAGGCAGTTAAAACATATCAATTTCTTCATTTGAGAGATGAAATTGGTGTTGTTAGTTTCTGATTGAATATCTAAATTAAGGGATGGTATTGGAAATGTAATTTAGTTAATGCCTACAATTCCCAATGCTTATTCTTTAATAGAGCCTTTTGGCATTTTCATTTTTAGTATAAATATACTTCCTAGGCTATCAATATTGTAACTCATTCATTCCTCTATTTGATATATAATAGTAGTCCTCTTTTTTATCATTCATTGCTCATTCTTCTTCTCTACTTTCATTATCTTGCACCAACAATAAGAATAAATAAAATTGAAAAACATATCATAAGCTTTTTAATTTGCACAATACTATATTTTCTTTCTATAGAAATTCAAATAAAGTGCACTTTGTTTTCATTTTTCTTATTTTTCTAATGCAATCTCCTTTATCATATGTCATTTTTCGTTAAATTGTAATATTATGTGTGCATCATATTTATTTTTCACAAAGGAGTGATATAAATTCAACTAGTTAAGTTCATCCTTACGGAGTACATATTAAATCTCAAACTACCAAAACCATAATAAATAAAATAGAGGACTTAAAAGAAGTAGCAAAACACTAAGAGAATTTCTTAATACATATGTGTTGTACTCCAAAATTTGCCCTCTCATTTATCAAGTATTTTCTCACCAATATCTCTTTCGGTTCAAGACTGCACAAGGATTGGTCAGCTCAAGACACCTCCTTAAACACTGATGACTGAAATTAGGGTTTGAGATTGCACAAGGATAATTGAACTTAAGATTAGAAACCTTGGCCTGTGTTGGAGACCTTGTGACCTTAATTGATATTTTGTCTAGAGTTCTTGAGGTTTATCTCAGTACATTGGGTTGTTTGCTTGTTTTGTGTGCAGGTTATTGTGATTACATACTTTGTTTGTAATCTGGAATTCACCCGTATGTAGCCGTTACTCTGCCCAATTTTTGTGAAGGCTTAATACACTTGATGTTTGGTTCTCTCAAGAGGTATAGTATCTTTGCTTTCTTGGTTTCAATCCAAAGAATGTGAATTCTATCTTGACTCATAATATCAAGTATTGGCTTCTTGTTGGTTAGATGGTTCTTATCCCTAGATTTTACCTTATACTTTAGGATAGTCTCTTCTTCTCCTCCCATCTTCTTTAATTTCAAAAATCTTCTTCCTCCTTTTGAAAATTCTTCTTATTTTTAAAACTTGAACCACTTTCATAATAAACTTGGACCCTGGTCCATGCCTTTTCAAAACCTTTTCATAAATAAATTTCAATCAACTTAATAATACTTTGACATTTTTTTTGTGAGAAGACTAAAAGTCAATCAAATCTCATTTCAAACCATTTTTGCCACTTTGGCTTTTTACATTAAAACTTTTTTCAAAAGATTGGACTCTTGTCAATCCTTGTAGTGATGCAAACAACTATACTTCTACAATATGTAGTGAAGAGAGATATTTTCCACTTGGATGTTGAGTGAGGCATTTTTTATTTTAAAATCCAAGTCATATCTTCCACTTTGAGATGATGCAAATTCTCCTTTCTCATGATTATGGGTAGTAAGTATGTTTTCCACACGGACAATGACGATGATGTCTTATCTCATAAAATTAACCAACACACTTGTGTTTTTTTATTTTATTTTTAAAGGTGAACTACGTGTACCCTGATCCCCTATTGCACGAGAGGTGGTACGTAGGAACTAAAGGTTCGCAACTGCGGCGGGTGCAAAAATCATAAAAAATATATTTCTTTTCTCCCCTCCACCATCTATTTTACATATAACATTTTATAGCCAAAATATACAGATTTTACAAAGAGGTTCCTGCGGAGTACCGTAGACGTTTAGGGTGATAATACCTTCCCTTTGCATAACCAACCCCCTTATCTAGAATCTTTCCCCCTCTTTTCAGGTTATTCGCTCTTTTCCCATTCCTTTGGAAACAATAAAGCGCGATGGCAATTTTTTGTTTTGATCTGTGTAAGTCTAGTCAATCCAATGGTTTAGTCTTAAACATTTCTACCGCTACAGCTACCACGAAGTACATTATCAGATTTTTTTTATGCATTTGTACTCCTTGGTTATTTGTTTGATGACCAATTCAGAATCACCTCTTATTTTGACTCTAGTTGTCCCCAATTCCAACAAAGCTTCGAGGACCTTAGATCTTGTGCTTGAACTTGGTTGGAATTTTATCAATAGAAATAATCAGTATTCCAACTCCAGTCCCATCTTTATGAGTAGAACCATCGAAGAATAATTTCCAAGGTTCTAATTCCACATGATTTTGAGGAATTTCCACCACTTCATGGCCGCCTATAAATTCAGAGACCACTTTCCCTTTCATAGCTTTTAAAGGCATGAAAGCCATGGAATACTCAATTAAAGCAAGTGCCCATTTTCCAATTTGACTGTGCAAGATTGGTTTAGAAAGCATATGTATAATAATATCAAAATGCAAAGAAACATAAACATCAACTGGCTTTATATAGTATTTCAACTTAGTGCACAAAAAGTATAAACAAAGACATAACTTTTCTACAGTACTATATCTATTTTATGCATCATTTAGTAGTCGAATAAGGTAATAGATAGCTCTTTCAACGCCATTCTCATCCTCTTGTGCAATCATACTTCCTATAGTTACATCTGATGCAAATATATACAATCTCATACACTTATTTCTACAAGGAGGCGACAAGATAGGAGGATGGAGAAGGTGTTGTTTAATCGTGTCGAATGCCTCTTGATGCTCTGATTTCCAGTCGAAACCACCTTGTTTTAGACGTAAAAGGGGAGAGAAAGCTTGAGTGCATCCAATTAGGTTCGAAATAAACCTTCCTAAGAAGTTTATTTTTCCCAGTAGTAACTGTAACTCTCTTTTCGTTGATGGCGCTTTCGCTTCCATGATAGTCTTCGTCTTATTTTGGTTGATCTTTATTCCATTTTTATGGACCACAAAGCCCAAAAAGTCACCAGCATGCACAAAAAAAGGCACACTTAAGAGGATTCATCTTCAGGCCATGCTTCCTCATTCTTTCAAATGACTGGCGAAGATGATCCATATGACTTTCATCTGACACAGACTTTATTACTATGTCATCAATATAAACCTGCATGGAAGTCTCAATAAAGTCATGAAATATAAAATTCATTGCTCTTTTATAAGTTGCCCCAACATTTTTTAAACCAAAAGGCATGACTACCCATTCATAGGTGCCTAAGGCCTTAGGGCACCGAAAAGCTGTCTTGAGTACGTCTTCTTCAGCAATGAAAATTTGATCATATTCTGAGTATCCATCGAGCATACTAAATACTCGAAGCCTACGGCTGAATCAATTAGCATCTCTTCCATATGCATTAGATATTTATCTTTTGGGGTTGTAGAATTCAAATCTCGAAAATATATGCAAACCCTAAAAGACCCATTTTTCTTAATAACAGGAACTATATTTGCAATCCATTCGACATACCTTGTGGTCCGGATAAATTTTCATCGGAGGAGTCTTTCAATCTCTTCTTTTATCTTCGAGAGAATCCCTAGTACAAACCTCCCAGGAATCTGTTTGATGGGCTTCCTGCCATCCTTGATAGGCAGCTTCAGTTTGACCATCTCTCTGCTTAAACCAGGAATCTCGTCGTAATCCCAAGCAAAACAATCCTTGTACTCTTTGAGCAATTGGATCACTTTGGCTTTCAATTTTGGGTTGAGTTTTGCACTCACGTAGGTGGGTCGTTTGATGGACCCTTCACCGAGATCCACTTCTTCGAGAGGGTATTGCACCATCATTTTTGCACTTGACACTGTTGGATCCTTCTCGAATCCTAGAGGCTCTTCATCATATATTGCATCTAGTCTCTGGTCATTTTCTTCGAAGGGTATCTCTTCTTCAGGGGGCTTTGGTTTGAAATCCACCCCAGGTCCCTTCGCATGTATCACTTCATCTTTGGATTCGATAGCCATTTGCTTCACTTTAGCCTCTAAGGCCGTTTTTAATTTATTTTCGGCTAAATAAGCCGAAATCTTTTTGAAGAATTGGAACTCAGACATTGTTAATGTCTTCGTCAGCCCATCCAGTTGGCTGTATTCCTGGAACTCCTTCTACATCATCTTCTGCTCCTAAAATTTCTCTATCCCATTGGAATCCATGAGTTAGGTGTAGAGTAAGGAAGTAAAGAGTGTTCTTGTTAGGTGAATATGCTTCATCAGCAGGGTTCCATGGCCCAATGTTGTCCAAATTCCTATTGAAGTTCCTTTTATCCACATGGTTAACTTTTGCCATGTAATAGCTTTGATCCGCTTCAATGTTCTCGACAATCCCATCTTCTCTCCATATTGATATTTGTTGATGCATTGAAGAAGGCAGTTCCCCTATACCATGGATCCATTCTCGTCCTAGCAATAAGTTATAATTTTTCTTCGCTGTAATGACCATGAACATGGTGGATCTTGTAATCGAACCCACAGTGAGATCCACTTGCACCACTCCAAAAGTGTGGCCTATCTTACCTTCATAGTTTTAAATTACCATGTTATGGGGCTTAATATCAGTGTCGAACATGCTGATTCTCTTCAACATTAATTGAGGCATTAGATTCACCATAACTCCACCATCTACCAAGATTTTATTGATTCCCACACTTTCCACCTTTCCCCTTATGAACAAAGGTTTGAGGTTATTCTTCATTCCCTGATCATGATGCTCGAAGAACGCATTTTGTTCTTTAATAGCTCCATTATTCAGGATATAATAGCACATTGGCTTATGTTTTGCCATCTTAATCTCGTTAGCTTCTTATGATTCTTCGACCTCATTTATTTGATCATACTCATGGGGAAGCACCGAGACCACATTGCATTTGATGTTGAGGGAAAACTCTTTGTCTGATTCAAAGTCACCAGTCAACATGTCTTCGTCATTCACTAGGTCTTTTTGATCCTTTTCATCGATTTCTTATTTCTTTGGGGAACACATTTTTCTCCCTAAGGGTTACTTCTCTTCGAACATGATGGTTGAGGAAGTTGGTTACTAATGGATTCTTCCATTTCTTTTTATTCCAATTCTCATTGCGCCTTCTTTATCCTTTGGTGTCTTCTCCATTGGGACCTGGACATGGGATTTTTCTCTTTATAATTTTCTGACTTGTATGCTTGTTGCCTCGATAGTTGTAATTGATTTCTATACGCTATGGATGACCTTCCTCCTGCTTTGAAACTCCTCCATTTTCCCTTTCCTGCTCCCTTATCTTCGTTTGGCTTTATCCATCTATCAATTGGGATGTTTGCAGGTGGCTTGAAAGTAGCTCTTCGATTCCCCTTGGGATAAGGGCTATCGGGCTTCTTGGGAATTCCCCTTTTGTGGAATGTGAAATTGCTCCTAGGACCCCTCTAACTGTCCCAACAACAAGCATATTGGATTCTCTCAAAGGTTTCTGATGCCTTTCGATCATAAACCGCACTGCACCTTGGGCATATCAGGCACTCTGATTTTGTTGTGGCAGTGGACAAGGAAACCAAACAAACTTTCTCCAGCCTTTGGGTAGACAACCTCTATTTGGTCACATTTCCTCCAATTGCCCCTAGTTCGAGCATATCATATTTTTCATAAGTTTCCGCTGCCTTTCGATCATGGATTATACTGCATCTGTGACATATTAGCCCCTCAGAATTCTTTTTGTGGCAACGAACTAGGTAATCTAGCCGACTTTCTCCCGCCTTTGGGTAACTATTCCTCATCTCCTCATCTTTCATACCGAGGCACCTTTCAACTTCCTCCATCTCAGGAGCAGGCTGGTTCAAGTCCACCATGTTAACTTCAAGGCTAGGAACTTGAGTAATCTTGACCTTTTCAAACTTGACTCTAAGGCCTTTAGTGGCCTTTGTTATTCCAACACTTGTGGTAATATCATCAGAAATCTTGCCTTCGATATCTTGGTTAATCAGACCTTTAGTAGTCTTTTGCACTTCGATACCTGTAACACAATCCTTAGTAATCTTGTTTAAGGTATTGGCAAGGCCTTCAAGAGCCTCTTTTGTTTCAACGTTTGCAACAAAATCTTCAGTGATCTTATCTTCAGGGTGTCGGTTAATGTTGAAATGAGCAACTTCCACCATATGGATATTTATAGGTTCGGCATAGTTGGTTTCTGCTACATGGAGAGGGTTAGCATCAAACTTTATTTGGCCTTTTTTCTTTTTGCCAAACTTTAATCTCCCTTCCTTGATAGCATTCTGAATCAAATCCCTGAAAAGAGAACATTGTGAGGTTTTGTGTCCCAAAAAGTTATGATATTTACAAAAACATCTTTTCTTCCATTGGTCTAACGGAGGAATTTTGGCACCAGGTGGCAATATCATCTAGCCATCCTTTACCAACAAATCAAATATTTCGTCACATTTTGTTACGTCGAAAGTGTATGTTTTCTTAGGGAATTTGTCGTTCTTTTCTGGTTC
This sequence comes from Vicia faba, assembly GCA_948472305.1. Taxonomy (NCBI): domain Eukaryota; kingdom Viridiplantae; phylum Streptophyta; class Magnoliopsida; order Fabales; family Fabaceae; genus Vicia; species Vicia faba. The sequence continues at coordinate 1,454,908,053 of OX451739.1, forward strand.
TGCATGATTATTCCCGTTCAAAGGGGTTAGAACTTTGCAAGGATATGGTGGGCCTTTCTTTAATTCAGCCAGGTCTACTTCACATTCTTCAAAGTCTAAAAAATCGTTGCAGGCTTCTTGTTCATCTACACTGATTTTGACATATGCAACTCTTTCTTTTCTATGGATTTTGTTTTCTCTAGCTTTTTCGACCTTTAAGCCCTCTACTTGTCGAACCCTGTCTGCCAATTGGGACATTTCTCTTAAATAGTGAGGATCCAACAGCTATCTAATAGAGAAATCTAATCCTCTTGCAACCATCTCAACTAAATCGTGTTCAGGCACTTGGAGAAAGCTAATCCTCTTACAGTCATCTATTAAGGTAATCATCAATTGGCTTGCTAAACTTACGCTTGCTGCTGGCCAATTCACTTAGGCTTATCTTCGATTGACTTACATAAAATTGTTCATGAAAAAACCTTTCTAAACGAGTCCAATCTTGGATAGAATTAGCTGCAAGGGTAGTGAACCATGTGAAATCATTTTTGGTTAGTGAATTAGGAAAATATTTTATCCTTAAGTTTTCGTTATTCGCTATATCCCCAGCCTCGGTAAGGTACCTGGCTATATGTTCGACAGTTGATTCACTGGTGTCACCAGAGAATTTTGTGAAATTTATGAATTTCTAACCCCTGGGAAATTCATTTTTCAAAATATATTCAGATAAAGGAGAAGTGTAATCCGACCTACGAAGGCCAATATTGACACCATTTCATCCATAATTTTTTCGACCATGGCTGTCAGATTGTTGTCTACTGTCATGTTGTCTTGTCGAACTTGATATATGACTTCATCAGCATTTTGATTTCTATTTACCATCATAACCCTAGGTTCTGGTTGCCTTAGAATTTGTAGTTCCTGCCTAAAAGTTTAGGCTCTAGGTATTTTGACATTTGCAACTCTAGGCACTTCGACTACCACTCCCTAATTTACTACATTCGCCTGGGGTGCATTTTTTTGACTCTGTCGAACTTGGTTAATTGTTGGATCCTCTTCAAAGACTACCCCTTGATTTTCCCTAACCCACTACCTCTGAGGATGTAGTGGGGGTTGAGGAACACCAAGGAATTCAGTGATGTACGTCATTTGTACAACCATTTGTTTGTTTGTTTAAGTGGTGTTTTGAATCAAAGGGTTAAAGATTGTACCCATTGTTTGTGCAAGCATTTGGACTGTTTCATGATTACTCTCGTCCATTTGCTGTCTAATCACCACTGTAGAGTGATTTGTTAAATTTGGCATTTGGGAAGAAACTCCTTCTACCTGTGGTTGGACATTTCTACCCCTATTATTAACTGCAGATCCAGAACCTTATAATGTCGAAGTAACGTTCATCACAAGATCTGAGTATGTTGAAGTGGAATTATGTAAACCCATCATAAATGAATATGACATTCCATAAGGCCGCTCACGACCATTTAGAGGCATAGAAAAACTAGCCAGCTCTTGAGGCTTATGGAAAGTGTTTCCCTCTGAAGGGGGGGTCCCTTGTGGATCCTATGGTCCTATATAGGTCAAAATAGGGTCAGTATAAGCGTTCGACTACATTGGCTTCGAACTTATTAAAGACAAAATAGCATATATTCCTTGGTTCAAAGGTATGGATTCGGTTGTACTGGAACGACCGTGCCCCCCTGTCGAAGGGGGAACTTGTTCTGCATTATTACTGGGTGGGTTAACCATTCTAATATTTTACTTTCTTTTTGGTATAGGTTCGTTAGTATTTTCTAATTTTCCACTCCTCAATCTCATGCAACAATGTTAATAAACAAGTTATCAATATAATAGATAAAAATGAAAGAAATTCTAACAAGACCTAGTGTTGGCTGAAGATTTTGATGATATTGTTCGAAGCGAAGCAAGTTGGATGCTTCGATTGGAATAAAGCAAGATGTCATGTTTCAAAATGGTAGAAGCAGTGCTTCGAATGGGCATGTCAAAACTCTGAGCTTCGAGTGACAGTTATGGGGATATATTCAAAGAAGTCTCGAAATGGTAACAAGGCTGTGTCCAAGAAATGAGTTCGAAACGAAGAGTGCCAAAACATTTGAAATTCAAACGCAAGCGGGATGTTCGAAATTTAAAATATATGCGCTGGAGCATTCGAAGACGCGTGGAAGCTAGAGAGGGGAATTGCTTTGCATGTTCTGAACGTGGCAGAATCTTATAGCAAGACCGTTATGGTCGAAGTAGTATAAATAGAAGTCTTAGCGTTAGGATTTTGTGTGTCATATCTATTGTACAAAAATTCAGTAAACATTCAAAATACCACATGGCTAGGGAAACGAATGCTCGAACAATGTACGTATGATAACACCAAGTGTTTATGATTCAATAAAGCTCTTTATCATTTCCAGTTTTTTCCTCTATCTTCATCTCAATATCATTCAAAAGCCTTTACATTAAAGTATTTTCATTCGAAGTCTTTTTACTGATGTCTTGCATTTAAATGTTTTCTTTCCATTTCAAATCCTTTACATTTCAGAAATAACTTTTGTATATTTCATGCCTTTATCTTCATGCCTTTATCATTCAAACACCTTTTTCATTTAAAGTCATTTTACTGATTTCTTGCATTTAAACGCTTTCTTTATATTTCGAGTCTTTTACTTTCCAGAGAATCTTTTACATTACATGCTTTTATACTTCGAAGTTATTTACTTGTATTTGTGCAGTTTTACATGTCTTTACAATTGAACCTTTATTCATGCAATTTAGTTTCACACGCATTTACTTGATCATGTCATTAGATCTTTAATAGAGTAATCGGAGTAAGTTAAACACCTATACAACATTCTAAATACCAACCATGAACATCAGTTCTATAATGAGAATTATCCAAATGACCAATACTCCATAGGATCAATCTAGTCGATCCTGCAAGTTACCAGAGAGATTAAATAACAGTCATTAAGATTATTTGATAGTTTGGAGGACTAGCGGTTGTTTACCAGAAATCACTGTAAACAAATTGGCACACCCGGTGGGACGCGTCATTGGTCATTACGAAATTTAGAACAAAGTAAAAAATTGTTGAGACATAACCATTGTAAAAGTACTCTCTGAGTGATAAGTTTGTTGTTGTATGAACCTTAGAAGTGGTAGAATAACCAATAGCAACCAACCCTTGCCCAGAAGAAAACGTTTAAATAAGATGTCTAATCCAGACAATCAACAAGGGGAACAAAATATCCCACATACAACAGACACTAACATGTCTGCTTCGATGGGAACATCTAATGCGATCCCTTCGAATGCACAGTCTGTTGCATCTTCTACCAGTAGTGTAGCCACTGATGGAACAAGTGGCATATCAACTAACAGTTCGATCCTAGGAAATACTGGAACCATTGGTTATCCTGGGGGATTCGTCCCACCACCAGGGACACAAACCCATTTCGCCACCCCACTAACTAGACCACCCGGTTTCGATGGTAACAGAACCAGAAATTCCTCTTATGGAATGCCAACATCTTTTATGGCAGGATTACACAATTCCACATCGAATTCATCATCATAATTAGGGTATGGGTATGGGGCAAATAAATTTATGACAAATAACCAAGGGTCAGTGGGTTATAGTGCAATGCCTATCTTAACCACAGAAAATCAGTTGGCCTTTAGGCAATTAATGGATGACAGTAACTGTGATACGGTGGGAGAACTGACTATGGATTTGCGTTTGTTTTTGCAAATGTTTCGGTTGAGCAAGAGTCGCCACCGACTTTTTATTTTATCCTAAGGAAAGGTTTAAAAAGCACAGCAAAAAACCTTTGAGATGTTTTCTTGGGTTCAGGGAGTAGATTATAGAAAGGAAAGGTATTAGCACCCTTTCTATCCATGGTTATCCATGGGCTCTTAGTTACTTGCTTAGATCAACTTGCCTTGGTTTTCAATTGTTTGAAATGGTGCTTTGTGTGTGGTTTTGAAAATGTTTTGAAAAAGATGCCTTGTCTAGGCTACCCTTGTAACAATTCTTTACTCGAATGTTTTACAAAAGGTGTTTGTCTTTTTGAAAAGATGTTTCAAGGTTTTTTGAAAGTTTGTTTTGAAAGTGCTTGTGAAGAATGGTTTGAAAAATAGGCAAGTGTTTTTGTTTTGCAAGTTGACAAGTACTTAAGAGCTATCTACCCTAAAGTTCTCAAAGATTTTTGTTATGTTTTAACCCTTTTAACAATTTTGTTCCACTATTGCATTTGGTGGACAATCTTGTGTTAGGATGTGAAAGGGACGGGTGCGGGTCATCGTTTAGACCATAATTGCAATGGTGCCAAGTATCTTTGGGCAATTTTCCTTTAAGGGACTTGATCATTTTTAGGCAACTTTCGAAAGCGTCATCGAGGGACTATGATCATTTGATTGTTTGTTTTGTTTTTGCCCAAAGAGACCTAACATGCAATATGGCCCATTTATTGAAGGCAACAAGTGGAATACCCTAGGGGTGCAAGTGTGATTAGTGTTGTCCATTTTCATGCTTGTTTATCTTGAAATTAGGTCAAACTATTTTTGTCGTTTTTGATTCGCATACAAACCCTAATTCTAGCATGGTATAATTAGAAAGCATTAAAGTGCGAAATTTAAAGTTCTAAACTATTAAAACACAATATATGGGAAGGGGGGTATTTGACAAGGAATTTAAACCTAGCTATTACATCAATTTGGAATTATTTACAAGATAATCAATTGCACAAATTAAATAGAAATAAGATAAATATGCAAGATGCAAAAAAAGTTTTTTATGTGTATGAAAAAGAGTATTTTTATATGTCAAGTAAACAAAATAAAAAGTATTAATTTTTGGAGTTTTTTATGTTTAGGGCAAAACCCTAATTTTATTAGGTAAAAGGTATTATTTATTTAATATGTACAATGTTTATTTATTATATACAAAAATAAAAATAAAAATGAAGTATATTTGTAAAAAGATATTTTTAATATTAAATATTAATAAAAAATAAAAGTGTGTATATTTCATATTTTTTACCTAAATATTCTAATAAATATAGATGTATTATTATTATTTACTAAATATATATTATATGTACAAAAATAATAATATTTAATATTTATAAAAAAAGTATATTTTATATCAAATATTTTCAGAAGATAAAATAAAATAAAAAATGAAAAAATGAATGTATTTGGTATTTATTCCTAATATTCTAAAAAAGTGTTATGTATTTATTTACATACAAATATCAATATAAACAAATAAATGCCTAAAAAATATAAAAATGGTGTGAAAAATATTTTTTATATTTTTAATATTATTAGAAAAAATAAATAAGTCAGAACAAAAAAGAAAAAGTAAAAAAAACATAAAAATAAACATAATGGGCCAAGGGGGTGTAAAAGCAAAAACATGGTGCGAAAAGAAATAACAAAACAGGCCCAGCCCACGTGGAGCTTCTTCAACCTCCAGCCAGAAATTTTGTCAAAAACACGCGCCTGGAACACTGATTCAAACACCTGGATTCTTGGACTTTTAGCACAAACTTACAACATAAGAAATGTTAATCATCAAGCCACGATTCTGAATATGTAAAGAACTCATCCTAACTCTCAGAAATGAGAGAGAATTTCATCATTCCCAAATCTTAACCTAACTTTTTATCAATATTCAGACCTTAAATTCTCACAACCTATGCAAAATAAATGGAAAGTAAAGGTATGTACAGTTTCAGGGGCATGAGTAGAACACTTCTTATTCACAAACTTAGAGCTAATGATGCCTACATTGGGAGATAGAAGTTCAAGAATATACCTGTTCAGTTGAAGTTGTATCTGATGATGGAGGTACTTTCAGAGCAAGGTGATGATTGGTACAGCTTCCTTGATGTCCAGGGATGTTATTCCAAGTTTTACTTTACTTTGAAACTAGCTGAATCGAGTTGTAGCACTCCACCTGTAAAACAAGAAAATGAAAATGGCCAAACTGATTAGAGGAGTTACAGTCCACTTCTGATGCTTTGGATAGTTTGCATTGATGGTAGGGAAGGTGTTTGAAGTGGTTTTAGCAAGAATGCACGATGGAAATGAGTTATGGGATTCAATCTGCAGTAGGTGCTTTGTTTGGACAGTTTGAGAGTGATTCTGTGTTTGAGAGGGCAATGGAGGTGGATAGCTCGTGTTTTAGCTTGGGTTTGATGATTCGAAAGTGTTTGACAAGTTTGCTTAAGCTTGGTTTACAGGAAATGAGAGTTGTGTACAAAATGCTATGTTTCTTCACACTTAAGCAAGAAAAGGTCAAGTGGAGTTCTAGACTGATAGAGGCCCCCCTAATGTGCTGCAAACCTTGGCCTTGATCAGTGTAATTAGTCTAATAACTTGTGCCAAAGAGATTTGCCCTGTCCTTGCTTGGATTGTTAATTGACATAAAGTTCACTTTTTGCAAAAATGGTTAAAATGCTTTATCTATTTTGGGATTAAACCATTATGCAATGCTTGAACACCTAGAATATGGTCTTGGCACAAAGATTTTGCATTAAATTTATGAGTGTAAAAAGGATTTAGGGCCTGTAATCAAGGAATGCATGCTGATTTGAAAATTGCCTAAGTGTATGAACATGGAAATTGGCCATAACAAAAGTGAGTTTTTCCCATATTGCAAAATTCGATTCTCTCAAACCATGAGGTTGTTTGATGAGTTCTTGGACATTTTGGAAAGCTTGGAATGTGTACTACAATACATCTTTGAAATGAAAATTGAAATTCCAAGTGGAAGTATGTGCAAAATGGTCTTAAAGTTAGGTAAAAACCTTGCCTAAAATAGGTCAAATTTTCTCTAAGTTAAGAATGGTTTGGTACCCTTGTTCCAAAAATTGTAACTTTAGCTACAAGCTTCTTTTGGGAAAACTTTGTGAATCAAAGTTGTATATTATGCAATAGGCTACAACTTTCATGTTTTGACTTTTGCTTGAATCCAAATGAATCTTGGTGAGAAAGTGGGGCAAAGTTAGGAAAAAATTAGGGTTTTTCATAACTTAGAAAAATTCTAAGTTATGAAAAATCTTCATTTCAAACCCTAATTTGCAATTCTTGATTTCTTGATGAACAAGTTTCATGATTTGGCATGTTTTGATGAAAAATGAATCTTGACACTTGATTTTGACCAAAAAGTCAAAGTTTGACTTTTCAGTATACAGTCAAAATTGATCAATTGACTGGGAAATTCAACTGCCAATCTTGGGTATTTGGGATCTTTTGAACTTGTTGAGTATGTCAAGACAATTCCATGGGGTCCTTGAGTCCATATGTGAGCTTGGTTTGCCATTGGCTAGGTCAAACAGTCAAAAATTGCCCTTGTGCAGTCAAAACCCTAAAAATGACCATTTTGCCCTTTTGGTGATCTGATCAAATTTCTTGTGGAATTGTGATCCAAACTTGATCAAATGGTCCATATGAGTTCATAATGTTGATGTGGGTCAATTTTCATGAGATTTGACTGTCAATTGGCCACAGTTGACTTTTTCCCCAATACAGCTGATTTCTAGGTCAACTGTCCAATTGACTGGGCAAAATTTGGAATCAAGACTTGAAACTTGGTATGGGTAAACTTGGGAGTCCCATATGAAGCATGAAAGTCATCTTAGGCAATTTTGGTCAAAACATCTTTGTGCAAACACAAACCCTAATTTGGGTCAACAGTGCAAGGAGAAGTCTTGAGCAGATGAAACCCTAACTGGATCTTGAGCTCCAAGGGCTTAGTGATGAGAAATCAATGAGAAATGGGAGGGAAAATTTTGGGGTACAACAGTTGCCCCTGTTCAACCTTCTTGAATCCGAAGAGTTAGATCGACAAGTTTGCCTTTCGTGACTCGAGGGTAAAAGGAGATTGGACACTAGAGTGCCCTTAAATTTGCACTCGTCAAAGCAATGGATGCGGGAATGGGCTTAGAGATGCCATTTGGAGAGGGGCTTAACGATGCCATCGGGAGGAGTGACAGAAACTTGTCGGGGATGGGCTTAAAGATGCCATCTGGAATGAGTATCAGAAAGGTGTCCATGCTTTGGACCATCTTCGAGCTGGGGGTCTGAATAAGCAATAGATTGACATCCGTGTCTAGAGGCATCCGTAAACTGTTTTCAGAAGTTTGAGAAGAGTCTGAACAAGCGATAGGTTAACATCCTTTACTTGGAGAACCCGTGAACTGTTTTCAGAAATCTTGAAGTTGAATAAGCAATAGAGCAGCATCCGTTGTTGGGAAGCGTCTGTAAACTGTTTTCAAAAGTTGCATCTGAACAAGCGATAGATTAACATCCGTTGTTGGGACGAATCCATAACTGTTTTCAGAAGTCTTGAGAAGAAACTGAACAAGCGATAGGTTAACATCCGTTACTTGGAGAACCCGTGAACTGTTTTCAGAAGTCTTGAAGTTGAATAAGCAATAGAGCAGCATCCATTGTTGGGAAGCGTCCGTAAACTGTTTTCAAAAGTTGCATCTGAACAAGCGATAGATTAACATCCGTTGTTGGGACGAATCTATAACTGTTTTTAGAAGTCTTGAGAAGAAACTGAACAAGCGATAGGTTAACATCCGTTACTTGGAGAACCCGTGAACTGTTTTCAGAAGTCTTGAAGTTGAATAAGCAATAGAGCAGCATCCGTTGTTGGGAAGCGTCCGTAAACTGTTTTCAAAAGTTGCATCTGAACAAGCGATAGATTAACATCCGTTGTTGGGAAGAATCCATAAACTGTTTTCAGAAGTCTTGAGAAGAGTCTGAACAAGCGATAGGTTAACATCCGTTACGTGGAGAACCCGTGAACTGTTTTCAGAAATCTTGAAAAGGAACCGGTGTAGGGCTTCCTGATGATGTGTTCGTGAAAAACTGCATCTGAATGAATTTGAACAAGTATCAGAATGTCGCCGTGTCTGGGTCACATCTGAACTGTCTCTGAGTGAACCTGGAATATGATCTTTGTCTGGCGACTGATCTTACCTGAAAAGGTAAAGGGTTAGTTGTATGCAATGTTATGATGCATGATGCAATGTATGTTATATGATATGAATATAAATGAATGGGCATGTAAGCTGGAGAGCTGTCTTGCGAAGGATAGATGAATTCGAGATGGCTGAAGATAAAAGCATCTTGACTGCTGCCCGGAAGAATAGTTCCTGGTTGTTGCTGAGGAATAAGGAGCTTGGGTTGTATACCAATATTCTGGGGAATTCCTGTCTTGAGGAGACCTTCACTGGAGAATCTTCGAATATACAATGAGGAACTGAAAACTGAAAGTCTTCAAATTTGCTTGGGGAATACCAGTCCTTCAAACGTCGAGGGGCCTTAGAACCACTTGCGGGGACTTGGAATTTCCTTGGCGACTTGCAGGGTAAAAGAATTTCAGATGATTTCTACTGGGGATTTTAGCACCTGGTAGACTTAAGCTGGGGAGATAAGACTGAGAAGCATTTCTGTGGGGAAAAGGTTCACTAGTCTGGCTCTGCTGGGGATTGATAGTTTGAAGTTTTAGCTCTGCTGGGGATACTGAAACTTAGTTCTGAGGGGGATTGAGTTCTGGAGGATTCTCTGGCCGGGGATAACAAAGATAAACTCCTTTGGGGATTGTATTGATAAGTTATGCTGGGGAACTTTGATGAACTCCGCTGGGGATAGGGAGAATTTGCCGAGTGCGATCTTCCGTGGCAATAAGCTGAGGATAACCCAGTTATAAGCTCTTGTGAGGAATAACTTTGAATAAAGCTCGGGAGAGACGTTCGTACTCTGCAGGGGATAAGCTTCCAGAATCTACTGGGGATAAGCTTCAAGACTTGCTGGGGATATGGATTCCAAATCTCCTGGGGGTTTCCTTTGAAAGGGTATCAAGATATCCAACTGCACCTTCAACCTATCAGTAATCCTCTTTCTTGATTCATAAGGAAATGATTATGTTCAAATGCATATGCCTGTTTAACAAAACATTGGACGTTTCTCAAAATAAAACAAATAGTGCAAGAGAAAAGAAGAAGGAAATGACACAAATTTCTGGGAAAAGTATTTGTATTAACTTTCTCTGAGTATATTTGTACAAAGGAGACAATCATCCTAGTAAGAGGATTTTGTCGTAAATATTGAAAGATTTACACAAAATAAGGATGGCTATGTGAAATAATTCCATGGGATTCCATTCCGCTATAGCCTTCACAACTCTGAATATCTGTCCATTCAATGCTTCGTCTGCCGATGACTGGATCGATCAAAAGCCTGGAACTGGTAGATGAAGAGATTGTCTTTGAAGTGATCCGACGAGACATAGTCATACGCTTTAATTCCCTAACTTTTGCCTGAATCGCCCTTTCGGGTTTTCGATCCACCGGGAAACCCCTTTTTGCCCAAGCCGCCCTTTCGGGTTTTCAACTTGTCGGGTGTACAGATTTTTTTTGTTTCTATCCCTAATTTTTGCCTGAACCGCCCTTTCGGGTTTTCGGTTCACCGGGATGCCCATTTTTGCCCAAGCCTCCCTTTCGGGTTTTCGACTTGTCGGGTTATTTTATGCGTAGTATCTTTTGACTATGTCTGCATTCGCAGGGTGCGGCAAATCGTCGCCGTCCATGGTGGTCAGAATCATTGCACCACCAGAAAATATGCTCTTGATCACAAATGGTCCTTCATATGTAGGAGTCCATTTGCCCCTGGGATCACTTTGCGGCAAGATAATCCGCTTGATTACGAGATCTCCGACTTGATACACTTGACGTCTGACTTTCTTATTGAAGGCCTTGATCATCCGTTTTTGATACGTCTGACCATGGCATATAGCAGCGAGTCGCTTCTCGTCGATCAAATTGAGTTGATCAAGTAGGGTCTGAATCCAATCATCTTCATTCAAACCTGTGTCCTTCATAATCCTTAGAGAAGGAATCTGAACTTCCATAGGCAGGACAGCTTCCATGCCATATACCAACGAAAATGGGGTTGCCCCGGTTGAAGTACGTGTTGTCGTACGGTATCCATGTAGAGCAAACGGTAACATCTCATGCCAGTCTTTGTAAGTGACTGTCATTTTTCTGAATGATCTTCTTAATGTTTTTGTTCGCAGCTTCAACAACACCGTTCATCTTCAGCCGATAGGGAGATGAATTGTGATGATAAATCTTGAACTGTTCGCACAATGTGGTGATCATCGTGTTATTCAGATTTGTACTGTTGTCTGTGATGATCCTGTCTGGAACACCATACCGACATATGAGATTCTGCTTGATGAAGCGGGCAACCACATTTTTAGTAACAGAGGCGAAGGAAGCTGCTTCGACCCATTTGGTGAAATAGTCAATGGCAACTAGGATGAAGCGATGTCCTTTGGAAGCCGTGGGCTTGATCTCTCCAATCATGTCAATGCCCCACATTGCAAATGGCCAAGGAGCAGTCAGAACGTTGAGAGGAACCTGAGGGATATGAACTTTTTCAGCGTAGACCTGACATTTGTGGCAAGTACGGGAATGTTGATGGCAGTCAGCTTCCATGGTAGACCAGTAATAGCCTGCCCTTAGGATCTTCTTAGCCATTGTATGTCCGCTCAAGTGGGTGCCAAATATGCCGCTGTGTATCTCAGTCATGATCAATTCTGCTTCAGCTTTGTCTACGCATCGGAGTAATACACAATCGTGGCTTCGTTTGTAAAGGATGTCGTTGCTCAGGAAGAATTTAGCAGCGAATTTCCTTAAGAACTTCTTGTCATTTACGGAAGCTCCTTCGGGATAATCTCAAGTCTGGAGATACCTTTTGATTTCATGGAACCAAGGTTGTTCCACTACTTCTTCGGTATTAATCTCGTGACAATGTGCCGGTTCATCCATTCGCTCGATGGTGATTTGGGGAGCCTCGTTATCCCAGTTGAGTTTTGTGGTACGGTGGGAGAACTGACTATGGTTTTGCGTTTGTTTTCGCAAATGTTTCGGTCGAGCAAGAGTCGCCACCGACTTTTTATTTTATCCTAAGGAAAGGTTTAAAAAGCACAGCAAAAACCTTTGAGATTTTTCTTGGGTTCGGGGAGTAGATTATAGAAAGGGAAGGTATTAGCACCCTTTCTATCCATGGTTATCCATGGGCTCTTAGGTATTTGCTTAGATCAACTTGCCTTGGTTTTCAATTATTTGAAATGGTGCTTGGTGTGTGGTTTTGAAAATGTTTTGAAAAGATGCCTTGTATAGGCTACCCTTGTAACAATTCTTTACTCGAATGTTTTACAAAAGGTGTATTGTCTTTTGAAAAGATGTTTCAAGGTTTTTTTGAAAGCTTGTTTTGAAAGTGTTTGTGAAGTGGGTTTTGAAAGTGGGCAAGTGTTTTCTTTGCAAATTGGCAAGTACTTAAGAGTTATCTACCCTAAAGGTTTCTCGAAGATTTTTGTTATGTTTTAAACCTTTTGACAATTTTGTTCCACCATTGCATTTGGTGGACAATCTTGTATTAGGAGGTGTAAGGGACAGGCGCGGGTCATCGTTTAGACCATAATTGCAATAGTGTTAAATGTCTTTGGGCAATTTCTTCTTTAAAAGGGACTTGATCATTTATTTAAGCAACATCTTGTGGGACTATGATCATTTGAGTTATTTGTTTTGCCCAAAGAGACCTAACATGCAATATGGCCCAATTTTTGAAAGGCAACAGGCGGATGTAACCCTAGGGGTGTTAGTGTGCAAGTGTGTTTTATTGCATACAAGAGTTTTTTTTTCTTTGAATTAGGTTTTTATATTTCATTGATTTTATCTTGCCATACACGTCCTAATTACTAGCAATAAGAAGCGGAAATATAAAATCCTATGCTATTACAACAATTAGGGGAGAGGGATACACATTTGTACATGGGGGGTTCAACGAGAAAAATAGACAAAAAAGAAAATAGCAAAAAACAAGATAAATAGAGAGAGAGAGGGAGCCCGCGCGCTGCTGGGAGGTCATCAGAAGTTCTGAGCCAGATCCGCTGCCAGATGGTCAACCTGTTAGTGAAACTGGATGAGTCAGAACTTCTGACTCTAGCACCTGCAAAACAGAATCTTGTTAGTGGGGAAATTAGAAGTTCTGATTTCCCTGCGCTGCAAGACAGAAGTTTGTTAGTGGAGAAACCAGAAGTTCTGATTCTGCTGAAAAGGCAATAACTCTCAGAGGTTCTGATATCATTGACAGTAGAACAGGCTTCAGATGTGCTAACGTCAAAGTCAACACTTGGCTTTTTCCTGTACTAATCAGAACATCTGCAATCCTGTTGTTACTCCACAAAACAGGAAACATACTTGGAACAGATCCAGCAAATACAAAAATGTTTCAGAGGTCAGAATCACCAAGGTCACAGGCAAGTCCTTTACTGGCTCAGAACGTTCTGAGGTGTGAAAATTCTCAGAACATAAACAACAACAACATGAATATTTACATTATGTTTCTTGAATATGCACAACTGATGATGCTTAACAGTGTGATGAGGGTCAGCAGGTGCTTACCTGACTGTTTGGAAAAGTTGGTGAGTGAAAGTTTAGCTTTTGGTTTTGGTTTTGGTGGTGTTCTGGACAGATTTTGAAAAGGGGAAGTAAAGGTGTATACGTGTGTAGGGTCAGAAGTTTGGAAAGAGCGTTTTTGGTTTACAGAAAAGAACTGGATATTTGATGAAGTTGAAGGTGAGAAACTCAAAGTTATGAGACAAAGCTGGAGATTTTGGCAGAGTTTCAGAATGTTGTGTTGCTAGGAGTTCTATTTCTCTCTTAGCAATTTTTCTGTTTCCTTTCTTGAACGTCTTTGGCAGTGGTAAAAACTCTCTATTTATAGGCAAAATCCTTGTGGAGGCCTTGAACATTTAAGGCGCCAACAGAGTTTGAATTTGTTCTTTGACAGAAATTCCTGGGAAGTTGTGATAACAGCTAGCTTTCAGCCTAGGTTGCAGCAGCAGGCGTAGATTGGGGAGAAGTGACCTCTGAAGTGGGCGGTGGCATGAAGACCCATGCCAGAACCTGTGCAAAAGCGTTTTCCAAGCCACACGTGAATGCTCAGGAGTGGTTGGAAGCATTAATGGGCATTAAATGGTGACAGGACCTGTCAATACCAACATTCTGGTAATGGAAACCAGCGTTGAATCAGCAGCGTAAACCATGCTCTGGCCTTGGCTACCTGTTGTCTTAGTATGCTCTGGAAATTCTCCTGGTTTTCTGGTACGTTCCTTGGATCTACTTCTGGACAATCTGGACTTTAGAGATTCTGTATCAGTGTGACACCCATTCTTCTGACCTTTCATCTTCTGATTTCAACCTGTTCTGAAGGAGCCTTCAGACATTCCTGCTTCTCTTGCATTCCTTTAGCAAATTCTGACTGAGCTTGTGTAACTGCTGAAGGGGCATGTTCTGTTTGAGGCTTACATTCTGAACCACGTTTACAACTTCTGATTGAACTGGTGTAGCTGCTGCAGAGCCAACTTCTGACCACGCTGAGCCAAGCTTGCAACTTCTGACCATTTTAATCTGGAATTGGTCCAGAAGTTCTGAAGCGCTGATTTTTCTTAAATACTCATTTTTTTTAGGGAAACGTTCCAAGTACTTAGAATTTGATTTTTCTCAAGCTAAAAGCGTTGTTTTTGGAGTTCGTGAGATCATCTTACTCTTGTAAGTGGCTTGCTTGGGCAAAAAGGTAACTCAGGACTTGGATTTGTTTCAGAGGGACCTTGAAAATCCAAGATGGTTTCCTGAAGAAAGAGAGGGCAAATTTTGGGGTACAACAGTTGCCCCTGTTCAATCTTCTTGAACCTGAAGAGTTAGATTGGCAATCTTGCCTTTCGCGACTCGAAGGTAAAAGGAGATTGGACACTAGAGTGCCCTTAAATTTGCACTCGTCAAAGCAATGGATGCGGAAATAGGCTTAAAGATGCCATTTGGAGATGGGCTTAAAGATGCCATCTGGAAGGGTGGAAGAATCTTGTCGGGGATGGGCTTAAAGATGCCATCTGGAATAAAAATCAAAAAGGTGTCCATGTTTTGAACCATCTCTGAACTGGGGCTTTGAATAAGTAATAGATTGACATCCGTACCTGGAGGCATCCGTAAGCTGTTTTCAAAAGTTGCATCTGAACAAGCGATAGATTAACATCCGTTGTTGGGAGGAATCCATAAACTGTTTTCAGAAGTCTTCAGGTTGAATAAGCAATAGAGCAGCATCCATTGTTGGGAAGCGTCCGTAAACTGTTTTCAGAGGTTGCATCTGAACAAGTTGGTAGATTAACATCCGTTGTTGGGAAGAATCCATAAACTGTTTTCAGAAGTCTTGAGGTTGAATAAGCAATAGAGCAGCATCCGTTGTTGGGAAGCGTCCGTAAGCTGTTTTCAAAAGTTGCATCTGAACAAGTCGATAGATTAACATCCATTGTTGGGAAGAATCCATAAACTGTTTTCAGAAGTCTTCAGGTTGAATAAGCAATAGAGCAGCATCCGTTGTTGGGAAGCGTCCGTAAACTATTTTCAGAGGTTGCATCTGAACAAGTTGGTAGATTAACATCCGTTGTTGGGAAGAATCCATAAACTGTTTTCAGAAGTCTTGAGGTTGAATAAGCAATAGAGCAGCATCCGTTGTTGTGAAGCGTCCGTAAGATGTTTTCAAAAGTTGCATCTGAACAAGTCGATAGATTAACATCCGTTGTTGGGAAGAATCCATAAACTGTTTTCAGAAGTCTTGAGGTTGAATAAGCAATAGAGCAGCATCCGTTGTTGGGAAGCGTCCGTAAGCTGTTTTCAAAAGTTGCATCTGAACAAGTCGATAGATTAACATCCGTTGTTGGGAAGAATCCATAAACTGTTTTCAGAAGTCTTGAGGTTGACTAAGCAATAGAGCAGCATCCGTTGTTGGGAAGCGTCCGTAAGCTGTTTTCAAAAGTTGCATCTGAACAAGTCGATAGATTAACATCCGTTGTTGGGAAGAATCCATAAACTGTTTTCAGAAGTCTTGAGGTTGAATAAGCAATAGAGCAGCATCCGTTGTTGGGAAGCGTCCGTAAGCTGTTTTCAAAAGTAGAGGAACCGGCGTAGGGCTTCCTGGAGATGAGCTCGTGTGAAGCTGCATCTGGATGAATCTGGAATAAGAATCAGAATACTGTCATGTCTGGGTCACATCTGAACTATTCCTGGAAAGAATTTTGGGAGATAATGATTTTTGTCTGTCGACTGATCTTACCTGAAAAGGTAAAGGGTTAGTTATATGCAATGTCATGATGCATGATACAATGTATGTTATATGATATGAATGTAAATGGATGCGCATGTAAGCTGGAGAGCTGTCTTGTAAAGGATAGATGAATATGAGATGGCTGAAGATAAAAGTATCTTGACTGCTGCCGGGAAGAATAAATCCTTGGCTGTTACTGGGGAATAAGGAGCTTGGGTTGCATACCAAACCTCTGGGGAATTCGTGATGACTTCTACTGGGGAGTACCAACCTAGTAGACTCCTGCTGGGGATGCAAGACTGAGAATCTTCAGTTTGGCGGGAAGCATCTCTGGCGACCTTACTGGGGACTCAAGGTTCGCTCTCCTAAAACTCTGCGGGGAAAAGGTTCATCAGTCTGGCTCCGCTGGGGATTGATAATTTGAAGCTTTGGCTCGGCTGGGGACACTGAAACTTAAACTCTGAGGGGCATTGAATTCCGGAGGATTCTCTGGCTGGGGAGTTGCAAAGATAAGTTACTGCCGGGGAATTTTGATGAACTCTGTTGGGGGATAGGAAGAATTTTGGCGAGTGCGATCTTCCGTGGTTGTTAGCTGAGGATAACCCAGTTATAAGGCTTTGTGAGGAATAACTTTGAATAAAACTAGGGAGAGACGTCCGTTCTCTGTGGGGGACAAGCTTCCAGAATCTACTGGGGATAAGCTTCAAGACTTGCTAGGGATATGGATTCCAAATCTCCCGGGGGTTTCCTTTGAAGGGTATTAAGATATCCAACTGTACCTTCGACCCATCGGTAATCCTCTTTCCCGACTCATAAGAAAATGATTATGTTTCAAATGCATATGCCTATTTAACAAAACATTGGACGTTTCTCAAAATAAAACAAATAGTGCAAGAGAAAAGAAAAGGGAATGACACAAGTTTCTGGGAAAAGTATTTGTATTGATTTTCTTTGAGTATATTTGTACAAAGGAGACAATCATCCTAGTAAGAGGATTTTGTCGTAAATATTTGAAAAATTTATACAAAATAAAGATGGCTATGTGAAATAATCTCATGGGATTCCATTCCGCTACAGCTTTCACAACTCTGAATATCTGTCCATTCAATGCTTCGTTCGCCGATGACTGGATTGATCAGAAACCCGGAACTGGTTGATGAAGAGATTTTTTTTAAAGTGATCCGACGAGACATAGTCATACGCTTCAATTCCCTAACTTTTGCCTGAATCGCCCTTTCGGGTTTTCGATCCACCGGGAAACCCCTTTTTGCCCAAGCCGCCCTTTCGGGTTTTCAACTTGCCGGGTGTACAGATTTTTTTGTTTTTATCCCTAATTTTTGCCTGAATCGCCCTTTTGGGTTTTCGATCCACCGGGATGCCCTTTTTTTCCCAAGCCTCCCTTTCGGGTTTTCGACTTGTCGGGTTATTTTATGCGTAGTATCTTTTGACTATGTCTGCGTTCGTAGGGTGCGGCAAATCGTCGCAGTCCATGGTGGTCAGAATCATTGCACCACCAGAAAATATGGTCTTGATCACAAACGTTCCTTCATATGTAGGAGTCCATTTTCCCCCGGGATCACTTTGCGGCAAGATAATCCGCTTGATTACGAGATCTCCGACTTGATACACTTGACGTCTGACTTTCTTATTGAAGGCCTTGATCATTCGCTTTTGATACGTCTGACCATGGCATATAGAAGCAAGTCGCTTTTCGTCGATTAGATTGAGTTGATCAAGTCGGGTCTGCATCCAATCATCTTCATTCAAACCTGCATCCTTCATAATCCTTAAAGAAGGGATCTGGACTTCCATAGGCAAAACAGCTTCCATGCCATAAACCAGAGAAAATGGGGTTGCCCCAGTTGAAGTACGTGTCGTCGTACGGTATCCATGCAGAGCAAACGGTAACATCTCATGCCAGTCCTTGTAAGTGACTGTCATTTTCTGAATGATTTTCTTAATGTTTTTGTTCGCAGCTTTAACAGCACCGTTCATCTTCGGCCGATAGGGAGATGAATTATGATGATAAATCTTGAACTGTTCGCACAATGCACTGATCATTGTGTTATTCAGATTTGTACCGTTGTCCGTGATGATCCTGTCTGGAACACCATACCGACATATGAGATTTTGCTTGATAAAGCGGGCAACCACATTTTTGGTGACAGAGGCGAAGGAAGCTGCTTCGACCCATTTAGTGAAGTAGTCAATGGCAACCAGGATGAAGCGATGTCCGTTGGAAGCCGTGGGCTTGATCTTTCCAATCATATCAATGCCCCACATTGCAAAGGGCCACGGAGCAGTCAGAACGTTGAGAGGAACTGGAGGAATATGAACTTTGTCAGCATAGACTTGACACTTGTGGCAAGTACGGGAATGTTGATGGCAGTCAGCTTCCATGGTAGACCAGTAATAACCTGCCCTTAGGATCTTCTTAGCCATTGTATGCCCGCTCAAGTGAGTGCCAAATGTGCCGCTGTGTATATCAGTCATGATCAACTCTGCTTCAGCTTTATCCACACATCGGAGTAATACACAATCATGGCTTCGTTTGTAAAGGATGTCGTTGCTCAGGAAGAACTTAGCAGCGAATTTCCTTAAGAACTTCTTGTCATTTACGGAAGCTCCTTCAGGATAATCTCTAGTCTCGAGATACCTTTTGATTTCATGGAACCAAGGTTGTTCCACTACTTCTTCGGTATTAATCTCGTGGCAATGCGCTGGTTCATCCATTCGCTCGATGGTGATTTGGGGAGCCTCGTTATCCCAGTTGAGTTTAAACATGGAGGACATTGTGGCTAGAGCATCTGCTAGCTGATTCTCTTCTCGCGGGAAATGCTCGAAGGTAATTTGCTCGAAATGAGGCAACAATGTCAGGACATGTTCTTTGTATGGGATAAGGTTAGGATGTTTGGTATCCCAGTCTCCTCTGATTTAACTGATGACCAAAGCCGAGTCCCCAAATACGATCAAAGATTTGATCCCCAAGTCTATAGCAGCCTTGAGACCAAAGATGCAAGCTTCATACTCAGCCATGTTGTTTATGCAGCTGAAGCAAAGTCGGGCCGTGAAAGGAGTGTGACAACCTTCCGGAGAAATGAGTACTGCGCCAATACCGTTTCCAAGTGCATTTGAAGCACCATCAAAGTACAGGGTCCATCGGGATCCCTTTTCGGGTCCGTCATACGGTCCGTTACCTTCAATGTTGTCCAAATTCATGATGTCTTCGTCTGGGAAGTCAAATCTCATGGGCTGATAATCTTCGATAGCCTGATGAGCCAGATGGTCAGCTAATACACTCCCTTTTATAGCTTTTTGGGTGGTGTATTGGATGTCATACTCGGTTAAGATCATTTGCCATCTAGCTATCCTTCCAGATAAAGCGGGCTTCTCGAAGATATACTTGATAGGGTCCATTTTGGATATCAACAAGGTAGTATGAGTCAGCATATACTGTCTTAGTCGGCGAGCAGCCCATACCAAAGCGCAGCAAGTTTTCTCGAGCAGTGAGTAGCGAGTCTCACAGTCGGTAAACTTTTTGCTAAGGTAATAAATAGCATGCTCTTTTCGACCAGACTCGTCATGCTGGCCCAAAACACACCCCATCGAGTTATCCAAGACGGTTAAGTACATGATCAATGGTCTTCCTTCGACGGGTGGCATCATAATAGGAGGTTCTAGCAAATACTTCTTGATTCTATCGAAAGCAGCTTGGCAATCGTCGTTCCATTCCACTACCTGATCCTTTTTTAAGAGTTTGAAAATTGGCTCACAGGTAGAAGTCAGATGTGAGATGAATCTGGCAATATAGTTTATGCGCCCCAAGAATCCTCTAACCTCCTTTTTAGTACGGGGAGCAGGCATCTCTTGTATTGCTTTTACTTTTGCCGGATCGACTTCAATGCCTTTGTTGCTTACAATGAATCCCAGGAGTTTACCAGACCTAACTCCGAAAGTGCATTTACTTGGATTTAGCCTGAGCTTGTATTCTTTTAACCTGGCAAACAGCTTTTCCAGATGCTCAAGGTGCTCTTCCTCTGTTTGTGACCGAGCTATCATATCATCTACGTAAACTTCAATCTCATGATGTATCATATCATGAAATAAAGCTACCATGGCGCGTTGATAAGTTGACCCTGCGTTCTTCAGCCCGAACGGCATCACCTTATAACAGAAAGTGCCCCATTGTGTGACAAAAGTTGTTTTCTCCATATCCTCGGGAGCCATTTTGATTTGATTGTAGCCCGAGAATCCGTCCATGAAGGAAAACACTTTATGCTGAGCTGTATTGTCGATCAAAATGTCAATGTGCGGCAGCGGAAAATTATCTTTGGGGTTGGCCCTATTCAAATCCCGGTAGTCCACACACATCCTGACTTTGCCATCTTTCTTAGGTACTGGCACGATGTTAGCGACCCATTGAGGATAGGACGTAACAGCCAGAAAGCCAGCGTCGAATTGTTTCATTACTTCTGCTTTGATCTTTTCAGACATATCAGGCCTCATTCGGCGGACTTTTTGCTTGATCGGTGGACAATCCTCTCTTGTGGGGAGACGGTGAACCACGATGTCTGTGTCTAAACCCGACATGTCTTCATAAGACCAACCGAAGATCTCAACATACTCATTCAACAACTGTACTAGGCGCTCCTTGACTCTGGGTTCCAGATTGGCGCCCACTTGCACCTCTTTCCGGTCTTCCTCGGTCCCTAAGTTGACAGTTTCCAATGGCTCTTCATGCGGTAAGATGGCCCTTTCCTCTTGTTGTAGAAGTCTGGCTAATTCCCTGGGTACTTCACAACCTTCGTCATCTTCATACTCGGCTAGATTGACCAGATCTTCAGAGTTATTGAAAGATACAGCAGAATAGTCACCCATGGAATCCGGAGTGGATGGGTACCTGCATTGGTGAGTGTGGGTGTGTGTAAGGGATAGCCATCCTTAAACAAAAAATGCAAAAGGAAAGAAAATGAACATAAGCAGCTTATCAAATGAAAAACGTCCAATGAATCATTAAACATGGCATATGAATATGAAAAATAATCAAAACCCTTACAAGTAGACCTACATGCCCCGGGCAAGGCAGGAGGTGAAAAGATAGTGTACGGATTGTTTGCAAATAAAATATTACAGACCAAATAAGAAATGTTTAACAGATAAATTACTGATGAATAAAAGTGATGGGGACAAAGTCCTTAGCCTCCCAATTGCTCAATCCTCCTTTGACAGTTGGATAAATCCACTCTTCAATGTTGCTTTCTTTGTCCTCCTCTTCCAAAGCGTTGATTCCGTAGGGAGAAATTTTGACTGGCACTCTTTCAATCTTCGACCGGCGCATAGCTTTTTGGCCTGCGGTAGTGAACCCTAATCCAAACTTGTCAGTCTTATGCGGAATGTCAGGTAATTGCCCCCATGCTGAATTCTTCCCTTCTTTTATAGCGGCCCTCGCATCCTCCAGAGATGCCATCCTGGCCATCTGTCTCGGTGTCTCAGCTGCCAACTTTGCTACTGCTATTTCAGGAAGGACTTCTTCGAAATGTTGAAATGGTGTCTCGATAAATTCTCCCTCAACCTCCACATACCGGAAAGAATTTAAGTGGCTAATCATGTACTCTTCTTCGCCATGGACTGTGATGATCTTTCCCTTGACAGGATACTTCAACATCTGATGCAAGGAGGAGGTGACCGCCCCAGCATGGTGTATCCAAGGTCTACCCAGCAGGCAAGAGTATGATGGACGGATGTCCATCACATAGAAAGTGGATTTAAACACCTCGGTGCCTATCTTGATGGGAATTTCAACCTCTCCATGGACCATTCTCTTCGAACCATCGAAAGCTCTGACAACAATATCACTCGGCTTCAATTCCAACCCTTCACAATCTAGTCGGTCCAAGGCCTTTTTAGGCAAAACATTCAGCGACGAACCGGTATCAACCAAAACATGTGCAAGAGTGGTTCCACGACACTCGATTGAAATATGCAAAGCATCATTGTGGTTTCTGCCTTTAGGGGTTAGGTCGACATCAGAAAAACCTAATCCATTGTCCGCAGTCAGGCTAGCCACGCAATTTTGAAATTGATCTGCAGAGGTTTCCTGGGGAACATGAGCTGCCTTCAGGAATTTTATCAGAGCTTTAGCGTGCGCTTCCGAGCAAAGTAGTAGTGCCAGCATGGAAATCTTGGAGGGGGTTTGCCCCAACTGTTCTACCACATCGTAATCACTTCTCTTGATTATCCTCAAAATCTCATCCATTTCCTTCTTGGAGGTTTCCGGGATAACCAAGGGTTGAGCCCTCGTCCTGACGGGCTCATCTTGGATTCCCTTACCTTTGTCAGCAGCGGTAGGAGAGACAGTACTAGGAACAACAACGTCTTCAATCAAAGGAGTTCTAGCAGAGAGTTTTACTGGTGCAGGGACGACCTTATCAGCTGATGAGGGTCCAAAGATCGCTCTTGGAGGGGCAATCTATGGAGAAAATATTCTCCCGCTCCTGGTGATTTTGCTGGTGCCCGCAATATTACTAATGTTGGCTTCTTCATCATCCGAACTTTCTTCAATTATCTCGATTTGCTTGATACCATGGTAGTAGATGTCACCGCCATAGTTCCAAGGTATCGACTTCTCAGAATCATAGGGAACATGCCCTGGCATTGTTATCTTCAAAGGAACAGATTTCGCAGCTGGTGTAATCTTAACAGGCTTTTTGACGGCCTTGGAAAAATTGGCGTGAATGGTTATGATTGAGACATCTTCAGTATGAACTGGAACAGCAGAAACTTTTTCGAACAAAAGTTGTCGACTATCCATAAGGCCTTGGATGCCTTTCTTCAGTAGCGGACAATCAAACGGCAGAGAGTAGCAACAATAGCAGTCTTCCTTACACCCCGGGAAGATCCCGACCCTTAACAAATTCAACTTAATGGTTAGCAGTGGAGTGGTCAGATCACTGACATTAGCAACATACAAATCTTCTTCAATGGCATTGACATTTCGGCCGTGCTTCGGCATGGGTGCAGATATCACATTAGGCTTCTCTGGAGCGTCAAACTCTACCTCCTTAGCCTCTATCAGGTCTTGGATTTTATGCTTGAGTGCCCAACAATCATTGGTGTCGTGTCCAACACTGTCTGAATGGTAGGCGCATTTAGCATTGGCATGATAATGCGGAGAGGACGTATTCACATTCTTTGGCGCCTCCTTGATGGTGGCAAGATTCAACTTCAATAGATGGGGAAGCACTTGCGCTGGAGTCATATTAATACGGGTGAACTGCCGTTGTGGCCGTTCTACTCGTTGCTGATTTGGTCTGGACTGGTTATAGCGAGGCTGCTCACTCGGAGTGTTTTGAATCATTATGGCCCCCAGAGTTGGCCGACGCTCCATCTTCCCTGCTCTTCTCTGAGAATATACCATAGTTGTCTCCTTCTTAAAAGGTTTCTTCTCAACACTTGCAGCAACACCCTTCTGAATCTTTCCTGACTTGATGCCAGCTTCTATTCTTTCGCCTGTTAAGATCAAATCGGTAAACCCCGCGGAAGAGTTACCAATTAAATGATTGAAAAACGGCCCAAATAGGGTCCCAAGAAACATATCAACGAGCTCACGATCGGTTAAAGGAGGCTGCACCCTACCATCCAAATCCCTCCATTTTTGTGCATATTCTTTGAATCCCTCACTTGTTCCTAGTGACATACCCTGAAGTTGGGTACGAGTAGGAGCAAGATCAGAATTATACTGGTATTATTTGTAGAAAGCGGTGGCCAAATCTTCCCAATTTCTGACACTGGTTCCTTCTAGCTGATAAAACCACTCCAACTGAGCTCCCGACAGGCTGTCTTGAAAGAAATGAATCCAGAGGTTTTTATCTGCCGTATAGGGCTGAATCTTTCTCACGTAGGACCTGAGATGCATTTTTGGACAGGACAGCCCATCATACCTCACAAACGTTGGCACTTTGAATTTTGGGGGAATCACAATCCCGGCGACCAAACCCAAGTCTTCAAAATCCAAACCCGGTACTCTTTGTAATTCCATGGCAGCCAATCTATCTTCTAAACCCTTGTATTTATCATCAGCTGGAGGGTATTGCTGGTCAGAATAATCTTCATCCTCTTCAACCTCTTCTTCCTCCGCATCAGACTCGGAAGGCACCGCAACTCCATCTCTTTTACTAGTCCCTTCATCAGAAGTAGGAGGAAATTCAAGCACTCTCCGAGCTTCTCTGTCAAATCTTCTCCCCAAAGTAGCCACCCCAATCCTCTTTTTCTTCTTCTTCACTGGGTCCTTATTCCCCAATTGAGTCTTGATATCCTCCTGACTTTTCACCAAGGTCATCAGGAGTTACTGGAATTGTGCATTCTGAGCTTGTAGGTCTTTGACAGTTTGCTCGAGATCCATCCTAATGACATAAACAGCAGATAGATAAGGAAACCTGGAGTGAGACCTGCTTATGCACATGATGAATGGTATGCTGATGTATGCAATGCATTCAAGGATTTAGAACATTCAAAATTGTTTCAGACAAAGAAGAACGCACGTCATATTAATAAGAAGAAATTTGTTAGTACATAAATGCCCCATGGGCCAAATATTACAAAATAAACTTCTTAAGGCAGAAAGACATTGCGCATCCTCTTTGGTGCGATGTAGGTGTTGAGGGCCTCTTGCTCGTGGAGTCGGCGGGTAAGCTCTAGAACCTTCTTTTCACTGGCGTAGTAGCTAGCTTCGAAAGTATTTCGTTCCTCCTTGAGCTGAATCTAACTTTTCTGCATTTCCTCCCACGATGTAGGCATGTCTGGATGTAGGATGGTGTAGGGGACCTCTCCTTCATTGACGGGCTCTTTAATCACAGGGCGTACATGAGGATAAGGCATCATTAGATTTTGGGCTCGGGCTCGTACCCACTTGAGATAGGGCTCAAGCGGGATGGAGTTCTTGTGTCCCAGAGTCTTGCTATCAACCTTGTTGAGTTTTCCCCAAGCTCTGGTGAATCTTTGGCGAAGTCCTTGCGCATCGTTGTCGAAGTCAAAAACTAGGCTAGGAATCAACATATCATGAGGGCCATCCCTCCGTGCATATCCAAATTGCCTCAAAGCTAGGCAAGGGTTGTAGGTGATACCTCCCCTAATTCCAAGTAAAGGAACATTAGGAAATTCTCCGCAACGATCGACGATGATGACGTTTTCTCTGGACCGAGAACACCAATGCACATCAGAATGAGTAAGAGTCATCAACCGTTGGGACCACCTCGTACCTTGGTCATTCTTCAAGATAGATTGTGGAAGGTGCGAAATAAACCACCTTGCAAGGATAGGAGTACAGCACATGAGAACACCCCACTTTCTCATTGTTCGTGTGTAAAATGAGTGAAGGATGTCCCCAAGCAATGTTGGTATTGGATTTCTGGACAAGAAGATTTTGACGGTGTTGACATCTATCAATTGGTCAGGATTTGGGAACAAGACCAACCCATAGATAAGGAGTGCCACAATCTCTTCAAAGGCTTGTAGGTCTAATGAATTCCAACATTCTTGTGCCTTCTCAAACAAGAATTTTGCTAAGAATCCCTTGACGCCGCTTCTGGTTTCCCAATGCCCCTTGATGTCGGAGGGTTGTAGATGTAATGCTCGAGCAACATCTTCCGGCTTTGGTTCCTTTTCCGTACCGTTGAAGGGTAGTTGATTAAGGATAGGAATTCTCAGGAGTTGAGAAAACTCCTCCAAAGTGGGCACCAACTGGTAATCAGGGAAAGTGAAACAGTGGTGAAGAGGGTCAAAGAACTGAAATAGCATTTTCATCATGTCTTCTTCAATGTTGGTGTTGACTAGGCTGAGCAGTCTACCATGTCTTTCACTGAAGGATGAATTTTCCGGAATTCTTGAGGTGATCTCCTTGAGTTGAGGAGAGATTCTCACAAGGTTGACTTGAATGGTATTTCTGCGAGGAATTTCCATGTCCTACAAAACAAAAACAAAGATGAAGATCCAAAACCCTTGAAATGGTTAGTGAATGCATATGATGTTTTATGATGTTTATGATGTATGCACAAAACACATGTACAAGCAATTCACACCAAACCCTAGTTTCAGGCTTGCATGGGGTTTCATAGGTAAGTACCCTCTTGAGTGTAGTTGGCTTAAAAACCTGTCCTATAAATAGTAACCTGGTTCTAAGGAGCTCAATATCACGGGATTGTTTTCATCGTTCATCGTTTTGGTTTAGCCACTTAACTAGCGACCAAAATATTCCAAGAAAACAACCCTCAATGAGTGTAGTATCGAGTATCTACCAACTTCGGACTGCACCAAAGCCGGTCATCTCACTACCCCTAATAAAAGGCCAAGATGGTCAAGTAAGGTTCTAGGTCATTAGTGCTTAGTGACATCACTCAGTGGCCCCGTACTCTCCTTGATTGAACTCAAGGGTTACCGGTACTCACAAATATGTCGCACTAATATAGCTATTGCTTCGACCGTGTCGGTATACCCCACACAGTTTCCACAACGTATTGCTATCTATGAATGTTTCCCAAAATCCGGGTGTAGGATTGCAAACCCAAACCATAGAGCCAAAGTATAAAGCAAACAAATCAAACAATTAGTCATGCAAGAGGGTGATCTAAGCCCTAAGGTTACTCCACTTTAAATTTATCCCCAGCAGAGTCGCCAGTTCTGTGATACGGTGGGAGAACTGACTATGGTTTTGCGTTTGTTTTCGCAAATGTTTCGGTCGAGCAAGAGTCGCCACCGACTTTTTATTTTATCCTAAGGAAAGGTTTAAAAAGCACAGCAAAAACCTTTGAGATTTTTCTTGGGTTCGGGGAGTAGATTATAGAAAGGGAAGGTATTAACACCCTTTCTATCCATGGTTATCCATGGGCTCTTAGGTATTTGCTTAGATCAACTTGCCTTGGTTTTCAATTGTTTGAAATGGTGCTTGGTGTGTGGTTTTGAAAATGTTTTGAAAAGATGCCTTGTATAGGCTACCCTTGTAACAATTCTTTACTCGAATGTTTTACAAAAGGTGTATTGTCTTTTGAAAAGATGTTTCAAGGTTTTTTTGAAAGCTTGTTTTGAAAGTGTTTGTGAAGTGGGTTTTGAAAGTGGGCAAGTGTTTTCTTTGCAAATTGGCAAGTACTTAAGAGTTATCTACCCTAAAGTTTTCTCGAAGATTTTTGTTATGTTTTAAACCTTTTGACAATTTTGTTCCACCATTGCATTTGGTGGACAATCTTGTATTAGGAGGTGTAAGGGACAGGCGCGGGTCATCGTTTAGACCATAATTGCAATAGTGTTAAATGTCTTTGGGCAATTTCTTCTTTAAAAGGGACTTGATCATTTATTTAAGCAACATCTTGTGGGACTATGATCATTTGAGTTATTTGTTTTGCCCAAAGAGACCTAACATGCAATATGGCCCAATTTTTGAAAGGCAACAGGCGGATGTAACCCTAGGGGTGTTAGTGTGCAAGTGTGTTTTATTGCATACAAGAGTTTTTTTTCTTTGAATTAGGTTTTTCTATTTCATTGATTTTATCTTGCCATACACGT
This sequence comes from Vicia faba, assembly GCA_948472305.1. NCBI lineage: Eukaryota > Viridiplantae > Streptophyta > Magnoliopsida > Fabales > Fabaceae > Vicia > Vicia faba. The sequence goes on from OX451739.1 coordinate 1,454,935,776, forward strand.
CCTAATTACTAGCAATAAGAAGCGGAAATATAAAATCCTACGCTATTACAACAATTAGGGGAGAGGGATACACATTTGTACATGGGGGGTTCAACGAGAAAAATAGACAAAAAAGAAAATAGCAAAAAACAAGATAAATAGAGAGAGAGAGGGAGCCCACGCGCTGCTGGGAGGTCATCAGAAGTTCTGACCCAGATCCGCTGCCAGATGGTCAACCTGTTAGTGAAACTGGATGAGTCAGAACTTCTGACTCTAGCACCTGCAAAACAGAATCTTGTTAGTGGGGAAATCAGAAGTTCTGATTTCCCTGCGCTGCAAGACAGAAGTTTGTTAGTGGAGAAACCAGAAGTTCTGATTCTGCTGAAAAGGCAATAACTCTCAGAGGTTCTGATATCATTGACAGCAGAACAGGCTTCAGATATGCTAACGTCAAAGTCAGCACTTAGCTTTTTCCTGTACTAATCAGAACATCTGCAATCCTGTTGTTACTCCACAAAAATGTTTCAGAGGTCAGAATCACCAAGGTCACAGGCAAGTCCTTTACTGGCTCAGAACGTTCTGAGGTGTGAAAATTCTCAGAACATAAACAGCAACAACATGAATATTTACATTATGTTACTTGAATATGCACAACTGATGATGCTTAACAGTGTGATGAGGGTCAGCAGGTGCTTACCTGACTGTTTGGAAAAGTTGGTGAGTGAAAGTTTAGCTTTTGGTTTTGGTTCTGGTGGTGTTTTGGACAGATTTTGAAAAGGGGAAGTAAAGGTGTATACGTGTGTAGGGTCAGAAGTTTGGAAAGAGCGTTTTTGGTTTACAGAAAAGAACTGGATATTTGATGAAGTTGAAGGTGAGAAACTCAAAGTTATGAGACAAAGCTGGAGATTTTGGCAGAGTTTCAGAATGTTGTGTTGCTAGGAGTTCTATTTCTCTCTTAGCAATTTTTCTGTTTCCTTTCTTGAACGTCTTTGGCAGTGGTAAAAACTCTCTATTTATAGGCAAAATCCTTGTGGAGGCCTTGAACATTTAAGGCGCCAACAGAGTTTGAATTTGTTCTTTGACAGAAATTCCTGGGAAGTTGTGATAACAGCTAGCTTTCAGCCTAGGTTGCAGCAGCAAGCGTAGATTGGGGAGAAGTGACCTCTGAAGTGGGCGGTGGCGTGAAGACCCATGCCAGAACCTGTGCAAAAGCGTTTTCCAAGCCACACGTGAATGCTCAGGAGTGGTTGGAAGCATTAATGGGCATTAAATGGTGACAGGACCTGTCAATACCAACATTCTGGTAATGGAAACCAGCGTTGAATCAGCAGCGTAAACCATGCTCTGGCCTTGGCTACCTGTTGTCTTAGTATGCTCTGGAAATTCTCCTGGTTTTCTGGTACGTTCCTTGGATCTACTTCTGGATAATCTGGACTTTAGAGATTCTGTATCAGTGTGACACCCATTCTTCTGACCTTTCATCTTCTGATTTCAACCTGTTCTGAAGGAGCCTTCAGACTTTCCTGCTTCTCTTGCATTCCTTTAGCAAATTCTGACTGAGCTTGTGTAACTGCTGAAGGGGCATGTTCTGTTTGAGGCTTACATTCTGAACCACGTTTACAACTTCTGATTGAACTGGTGTAGCTGCTGCAGAGCCAACTTCTGACCACGCTGAGCCAAGCTTGCAACTTCTGACCGTTTTAATCTGGAATTGGTCCAGAAGTTCTGAAGCGCTGATTTTTCTTAAATACTCATTTTTTTAAGGGAAACGTTCCAAGTACTTAGAATTTGATTTTTCTCAAGCTAAAAGCGTTGTTTTTGGAGTTCGTGAGATCATCTTGCTCTTGTAAGTGGCTTGCTTGGGCAAAAAGGTAACTCAGGACTTGGATTTGTTTCAGAGGGACCTTGAAAATCCAAGATGGTTTCCTGAAGAAAGAGAGGGAAAATTTTGGGATACAACAAGTTTAAACATGGAAGACATTGTAGCTAGAGCATCTGCTAGCTGATTCTCTTCTCGCGGGAACTGCTCGAAGGTAATTTGCTCGAAATGAGGCAACAATGTCAAGACATGTTCTTTGTATGGGATAAGATTAGGGTGCTTGGTATCCCACTCTCCTTTGATTTGACTGATAACCAAAGCCGAGTCCCCAAATACGATCAAAGATTTGATCCCCAAGTCTATAGCAGCCTTGAGACCAAAGATGCAAGCTTCATATTCAGCCATGTTGTTTGTGCAGCTGAAGCAAAGTCGGGCCGTGAAAGGTGTGTGACAACCTTCCGGGGAGATGAGTACTGTGCCGATACCGTTTCCAAGTGCGTTTGAAGCACCATCAAAGTACAGGGTCCATCAGGATCCCTTTTCGGGTCCGTCATACGGTCCGTCACCTTCAATGCTGTCCAAATTCATGATGTCCTCATCTGGGAAGTCAAATCTCATGGGTTGATAATCTTCGATAGCTTGATGAGCCAGATGGTCAGCTAGTACACTCCCTTTTATAGCTTTTTGAGTGGTGTACTGGATGTCATACTCAGTCAGGATCATCTGCCATCTGGCTATTCTTCCAGATAAAGCGGGCTTTTTGAAGATATACTTGATAGGATCCATTTTGGAAATCAACAAGGTAGTATGAGTCAACATATACTGTCTTAGTCGACGAGCAGCCCATACCAAAGCGCATCAAGTTTTCTCGAGCAGTGAGTAGCGAGTCTCATAGTCGGTAAACTTTTTGCTAAGGTAATAAATAGCATGCTCTTTTCGACCAGACTCGTCATGCTGGCCCAAAACACACCCCATTGAGTTATCCAAGACGGTCAGATACATGATCAATGGTCTTCCTTCGACGGGTGGCATCAGAATAGGAGGTTCTAGCAAATACTCCTTGATTTTATTAAAAGCAGCTTGGCAATCGTCGTTCCATTCGACTACCTGATCTTTCTTCAAGAGTTTGAAAATTGGCTCACAGGTAGAAGTCAGATGAGAGATGAATCTGGCAATATAGTTCAAGCTCCCCAAGAACCCTCTAACCTCCTTTTCAGTACGGGGAGCAGGCATCTCTTGTATTGCTTTTACTTTTGCTGGATCGACTTCAATGCCTTTGTTGCTTACAATGAATCCTAGAAGTTTACCAGACCTAACTCCAAAAGTGCACTTACTTGGATTCAGCCTGAGTTTGTATTCTTTCAACCTGGAAAATAGCTTTTCTAGATGTTCAAGGTGCTCCTCCTCTGTTTTTGACTGAGCTATCATATCGTCTACGTAAACTTCAATCTCATGATGTATCATATCATGAAACAAAGCTACCATGGCGCGTTGATAAGTTGCCCCAGCGTTCTTCAGTCCGAACGACATCACCTTGTAACAGAAAGTGCCTCATTGTGTGACAAAAGTTGTTTTCTCCATATCCTCGGGGGCCATTTTGATTTGATTGTAGCCCGAGAATCCATCCATGAAGGAAAACACTTTGTGCTGAGCTGTATTGTCGATCAAAATGTCAATGTGTGGAAGTGGAAAATCATCTTTGGGGCTGGCTCTATTCAAATCCCGGTAGTCCACACACATCCTGACTTTGCCATCTTTCTTAGGTACTGGAACAATGTTAGCGACCCATTGAGGATAGGGCGTAACAGCCAGAAAGCCAGCGTCGAATTGCTTCATCACTTCTGCTTTGATCTTTTCAGACATGTCAGGCCTCATTCGGCGGACTTTTTGCTTGATCGGTGGACAATCCTCTCTTGTGGGGAGACGGTGAACCACGATGTCTGTGTCTAAACCCGGCATGTCTTCATAAGACCAAGCGAAGATTTCAACATACTCATTCAACAACTGTGTCAGGCGTTCCTTGACACTTGGTTCCAGATTGGCACCCACTTGCACCTCCTTCCGGTCTTCCTTGGTCCCTAAGTTGACAGTTTCCAATGACTCTTCGTGCGGTAGAATGGCCCTTTCCTCTTGCTGTAGAAGTCTGGCTAGTTCCCCTGGTACTTCACAACCTTCGTCATCTTCATACTCGGCTTGATTGACCAGATCTTCAGAGTTATTGAAGGATATAGCAGAATAGTCACCCATGGAATCTGGAGTGGATGGGTACCTGCATTTGTGAGTGTGGGTGTGTGTAAGGGATAGCCATCCTTAAACAAAAATGCAAAAGGAAAGAAAATGAACACAGCAGTTTATCAAATGAAAAACGTCCAATGAATCATTAAACATGGCATATGGATATGAGAATAATCAAAACCCTTACAAATGGACCTACATGCCCCGGGCAAGGCATGAGGTGAAAAGATAGTGTACGGATTGTTTGAAAATAAATACTACAGACCAATAGGAAATGTTTGACAGATAAATTACTGATGAATAAAAGTGATGGGGACAAAGTCTTTTGCCTCCCAGTTGCACAATCCTCCTTTGACAGTTGGGTAAATCCACTCTTCGATGTTGCTCTCTTTGTCTTCGTCCTCCAAAGCGTTGATTCCGTAGGGAGAAATTTTGACTGGAGCTCTTTCAATCTTCGAACGGCGCATAGCTTTCTGGCCCGCGGTAGTGAACCCTAATCCAAATTTGTCTGTTTTATGTGGAATATCAGGCAACTGCCCCCATGCTGAATTCTTCCCCTCCTTTATTGAGGCCCTTGCGTCCTCCAGAGATGCCATCCTGGCCATCTGCCTCGGTACTTCAGCTGCCAACTTTGCTACTGTTATTTCAGGAAGGACTTCTTCGAAATGCTGGAAAGGCGTCTCAATGAACTCCCCCTCTACCTCCACATACTGGAAGGAGTTCAAGTGGCTGATCATGTACTCCTCTTCGCCATGGACGGTTATAATCTTTCCCTTGACAGGATACTTCAACATCTGATGTAAGGAGGAGGTGACTGCCCCAACATGGTGTATCCAAGGCCTACCCAACAAGCAAGAGTAAGACAGAAGGATGTCCATCACATAGAAAGTAGATTTAAACACCTCGGTTCCCACCTTGATGGGAATATCAACCTCCCCATGGACCATTCTCTTCGAACCATCGAAAGCTCTGACAACAATATCGCTCGGCTTCAACTCCAACCCTTCACAATCTAGTCGGTCCAAGGCTTTCTTAGGCAGTACATTCAGCGACGAACCAGTGTCGACCAAGACATGTGCGAGAGTAGTTCCTCGGCACTCGACTGAAATGTGCAAAGCATCATTGTGGTTTCTACCTTTAGGAATTAGGTCGGAATCAGAGAAACCTAATCCATTGTCCGCAGTAAGGCTAGCCACGCAATTTTGGAATTGATCTGCAGAGGTTTCCTGGGGCACATGGGCTGCCTTCAGGAATTTTATCAGAGCTTTAGCGTGTGCTTCCGAGAAAAGTAGTAGTGCCAGCATGGAGATCTTTGAGGGGGTTTGCCCCAGCTGTTCTACCACATCGTAATCACTCCTTTTGATTATCTTCAAGATCTCATCCATTTCCTTCTTGGAGGTTTTTGGGATGACCAAGGGTTGAGCCCTCGTCCTGACGAGCTCATCTTGGATTCCCTTACCTTTATCAACAGCGGTAGGAGGGACAATACTAGGAACAACAACATCTTCAATCAATGGGGTTCTAGCGGAGAGTTTTATTGGTGCAGGGATGACCTTGTCAGCAGATGAGGGTCCAAAGATTGCTCTTGGAGGGGCAATCTCTGGAGAAAATATTCTCCCGCTCCGGGTGATTTTGCTCGTGCCTGCAATGTTTCCGATGCTGGCTTCTTCATCATCCGAACTTTCTTCAGTTATTTCGATTTGTTTAATACCATGGTAGTAGACGTCACCGCCATAGTTCCATGGTATTGACTTCTCAGAAACATAAGGGACAGGCCCTGACACTGTTATCTTCAAAGGAACAGATTTCGTAGCTGGTGTAATCTTAACAGGCTTTCTGACGGCCTTGGAAAGATTGGCGTGAATGGTTATGATTGAGACATCTTCAATATGGGTTGGAATAGCAGAAACCTTTTCAAACAAAATTTGTCGACTGTCCATTAGGCCTTGGATGCCTTTTTTCAGTAACGGACAATCAAACGGCAGAGAGTAACAACAATAGCAGTCTTATTTACATCCCGGGAAGATCCCGGCCCTTAACAGATTCAACTTGATGGTTAGCAACGGAGTTATCAGATCATTGACATCAGCAACATACAAATCTTTTTCAATGGCATTGACATTTCGGCCGTGCTTCGGCATGGGAGCAGATATCACATTAGGCTTCTCCGGAGCGTCGAACTCCACCTCCTTCGCCTCTATCAGGTCTTGGATTTTATGCTTGAGTGCCCAACAATCATTGGTGTCGTGCCCGACACTTTCAAAATGGTAGGCGCATTTAGCATTAGGATGATAATGCGGAGAGGACGTATTCACATTTTTTGGTGCCTCTTTGATAGTGGCGAGATTCAACTTTAACAGATGGGGAAGCACTTGCGCTGGAGTCATATTAATGCGGGTGAACTGCCGTTGTGGCCGTTTCACCCGTTGTTGATTTGGTCTGGACTGGTTATAGCGAGGCTGCTCACTTGAAGGGTTTTGAATCATTACGGCCCCCACAGTTGGGCGGCGTTCAGTCTTCCCTGCTCTTCTCTGAGAATATACCACAGTCGTTTCCTTCTTGAAAGGTTTCTTCTCAACACTTGCAGCAACACCCTTCTGAATCTTCCCTGACTTGATGCCAGCTTCTATTCTTTCGCCTGTTAAGATCAAATCGGTAAACCCCGCGGAAGAGTTACCAATCAGATGATTGAAAAATGGCCCAGATAGGGTCCCTAGAAACATATCAACAAGCTCACGGTCGGTTAAAGGAGGCTGCACCCTGCCAGCCAAATCCCTCCATTTTTGTGCATATTCTTTGAATCCTTCGCCTGTTCCCAGAGACATACCCTGAAGTTGGGTACGCGTAGGAGCAAGGTCAGAATTGTACTGATATTGTTTGTAGAAGGCGGTGGCTAAGTCTTCCCAGTTTCGGACGCTGGTTCCCTCTAGCTGATAAAACCACTCCAGTTGAGCCCCATAAAGGCTGTCTTGAAAGAAATGGATCCAAAGGTTCTTATCTGCCGTATAAGGTTGGATCTTTCTTACGTAGGACCTGAGATGCATTTTTGGACAGGACAGCCCATCATACCTCACAAAAACTGGCACTTTGAACTTTGGGGGAATCACAATCCCGGCAACCAAACCCAAGTCTTCGAAATCCAAACCCGGTACTCTCTGTAGCTCCATGGCGGCCAACTTGTCTTCTAAACCTTTGTATTTATCATCAGCTGGAGGGTATTGTTGATCAGAGTAGTCTTCATCCTCTTCGACCTCTTCTTCTTCCACACCGGACTCGGAAGGTACCGCAACCCCACCTCCTTTACTGGTCCCTTCATCAGAAGTAGGAGGAAATTCAAGCACTCTCCTAGTCTCTCCTTCAAATCTTCTCCCTAAAGTAGCCACCCCGAGTCTCTTTTTCTTCTTTTTCACTGGGTCTTTATTCCCCAGCAAGGTCTTTAGATCCTCCTGACCCTTAGCCAAGGTCATCAGGAGTTGTTGGAACTGTGCATTTTGAGCTTGTAGGTCTTTGACTGTTTGCTCGAGATCCATCCTACTGAAATAAACAGCAGACAGATAAGGAAACCTGGCGTGAGACCTGCTTATGCACATGATGAATGGTATGCTTATGTATGCAATGCATTCAAGGATTTAGAACATTCAAAATTATTGTACACAAAAAGGAACGCACGTCATATTAATAAGAAGAAATTTGTTAGTACATAAATGCCCCATGGGCCAAATATTACAAAAACAACTTCTCAAGGTAAAAAGACATTGCGCATCCTCTTTGGTGCGATGTAGGTGTTGAGGGCCTCTTGCTCATGGAGTCGGCGGGTAAGCTCTAGAACCTTCTTCTCACTAGCGTAGAAGCTGGTTTCAAAAGTGTTCCGTTCCTCCTTGAGCTGAATCCAACTTTTCTGCATTTCCTCCCACAATGTAGGCATGTCAGGATATAGGACGGTGTAGGGAAGCTCCCCTTCCTTGACGGGCTCTTTAATCACAGGGAGAACATGAGGATAAGGCATCATTAGACTTTGGGCTCGGGCTCGTACCCACTTGAGATAAGGCTCAAGAGGGATGGAGTTCTTGTGTCCCAGAGTCTTGCTATCAACCTTGTTGGGCCTCCCCCAAGCTCTGATGAATCTTTGGCGAAGTCCTTGCGCATCGTTGTCGAAGTCAAAAACTAGGTCAGGAATCAACATGTCGTGAGGGCCATCCCTCCGTGCATATCCAAATTGCCTCAAAGCTAGGCAAGGGTTGTAGGTAATTCCCCCTCTAATGCCAAGTAATGGGACATTAGGGAACTCTCCACAACGATCGACGATGATGACATTTTCTCTCAACCGAGAACACCAATGTACATCAGAGTGAGTAAGAGTCATCAGCCGTTGGGACCACCTTGAGCCTTGGTCATTCTTCAAGATAGATTGTGGAAGGTGCGAAATAAACCACCTTGCAAGGAGAGGAGTATAGCACATGAGAACACCCCTCTTTCTCATTGTTCGTGTGTAAAATGAGTGAAGAATGTCCCCAAGCAATGTTGGTATTGGATTTCTGGACAAGAAGATTTTGACGGCGTTGACATCTACAAGCTGGTCAGGATTTGGGAACAAGACCAACCCATAGATAAGGAGTGCCACAATTTCTTCAAAGGCTTGTAGGTCCAATGAATTCCAGCATTCTTGTGCCTTCTCAAACAAGAATTTTGCTAAGAATCCTTTGACTCCGCTTCTGGTTTCCCAATTCCCCTTGATGTCAGAAGGCTGTAGATGTAATGCTCGAGCAACATCTTCAGGCTTTGGTTTCTTTTCCGTACCGTTGAAGGGTAGTTGATTAAGGATAGGAATTCTCAGGAGTTGAGAAAACTCCTCCAAAGTGGGCACCAACTGGTAATCGGGGAAAGTGAAACAGTGATGAAGAGGGTCAAAGAACTGGAATAGCACTTTCATCATGTCTTCTTCAATGTTGGTGTTGACTAAGCTGAGCAGTCTACCATGTCTTTCACTGAAGGATGAGCTTTCCGGAATTCTTGAGGTGAGCTCCTTGAGTTGAGGAGTGATTCTCACAAGGTTGACTTGGATGGTTTTTCTGCGAGGAATTTCCATGACCTACAAAACAAGAACAAAGATGAAGATCTAAACCCTTGAAATGGTTAGTGAATGCATATGATGCTTTATGATGTTCATGATGTATGCACAAAACATATGTACAAGCAATTCACACCAAACCCTAGTTTCAGGCTTGCATGAGGTTTCATAGGTAAGTACCCTCTTGAGTGTAGTTGGCTTAAAAACCTGTCCTATAAATAGTAACCGGGTTCTAAGGAGCTCAATATCACTGGATTGTTTTCATTGTTCATTGTTTTGGTTTAGCCACTTAACTAGCGACCAAAATATTCCAAGAAAACAACCCTCAATGAGTGTAGTATCGAGTATCTACCAAGTTCGGACTGCACCAAAGCCGGTCATCTCACTACCCCTAATGTAAGGCCAAGATGGTCAATTAAGGTTCTAGGTCATTAGTGCTTAGTGACATCACTCAGCGGCCCCGTACTCTCCTTGATTGAACTCAAGGGTTACCGGTACTCACAAATATATCGCACTAATATAGCTATTGCTTCGACCGTGTTGGTATACCCCGCACAATTTCCACAACGTATTGCTATCTATGAATGTTTCCCAAAATTCGGGTGGAGGATTACAAACCCAAACAAGAGAGCCAAGATATAAAGCAATCAAGACAAACAATTAATCATGCAAGAGGGTGATCTAAGCCCTAAGGTTACTCCACTTTTAAAACAATCCACAGCAGAGTCGCCAGTTCTGTGATACGGTGGGAGAACTGACTATGGTTTTGCGTTTGTTTTCGCAAATGTTTCGGTTGAGCAAGAGTCGCCACCGACTTTTTATTTTATCCTAAGGAAAGGTTTAAAAAGCACAGCAAAAAACCTTTGAGATGTTTTCTTGGGTTTGGGGAGTAGATTATAGAAAGGGAAGGTATTAGCACCCTTTCTATCCATGGTTATCCATGGGCTCTTAGTTACTTGCTTAGATCAACTTGCCTTGGTTTTCAATTGTTTGAAATGGTGCTTTGTGTGTGGTTTTGAAAATGTTTTGAAAAAGATGCCTTGTCTAGGCTACCCTTGTAACAATTCTTTACTCGAATGTTTTACAAAAGGTGTTTGTCTTTTTGAAAAGATGTTTCAAGGTTTTTTGAAAGTTTGTTTTGAAAGTGTTTGTGAAGAATGGTTTGAAAAATAGGCAAGTGTTTTTGTTTTGCAAGTTGACAAGTACTTAAGAGCTATCTACCCTAAAGTTCTCAAAGATTTTTGTTATGTTTTAACCCTTTTAACAATTTTGTTCCACTATTGCATTTGGTGGACAATCTTGTGTTAGGATGTGAAAGGGACGGGCGCGGGTCATCGTTTAGACCATAATTGCAATAGTGCCAAGTATCTTTGGGCAATTTTCCTTTAAGGGACTTGATCATTTTTAGGCAACTTTCGAAAGCGTCATCGAGGGACTATGATCATTTGATTGTTTGTTTTGTTTTTGCCCAAAGAGACCTAACATGCAATATGGCCCATTTATTGAAGGCAACAAGTGGAATACCCTAGGGGTGCAAGTGTGATTAGTGTTGTCCATTTTCATGCTTGTTTATCTTGAAATTAGGTCAAACTATTTTTGTCGTTTTTGATTCGCATACAAACCCTAATTCTAGCATGGTATAATTAGAAAGCATTAAAGTGCGAAATTTAAAGTCCTAAACTATTACAACGCAATATATGGGAAGGGGGGTACAAATGTTCAAATGGGGGGGTATTTGACAAGGAATTTAAACCTAGCTATTACATCAATTTGGAATTATTTACAAGATAATCAATTGCACAAATTAAATAGAAATAAGATAAATATGCAAGATGCAAAAAAAGTTTTTTATGTGTATGAAAAAGAGTATTTTTATATGTCAAGTAAACAAAATAAAAAGTATTAATTTTTGGAGTTTTTTATGTTTAGGGCAAAACCCTAATTTTATTAGTTAAAAGGTATTATTTATTTAATATGTACAATGTTTATTTATTATATACAAAAATAAAAATAAAAATGAAGTATATTTGTAAAAAGGTATTTTTAATATTAAATATTAATAAAAAATAAAAGTGTGTATATTTCATAGTTTTTACCTAAATATTCTAATAAATATACATGTATTATTATTATTTACTAAATATATATTATATGTACAAAAATAATAATATTTAATATTTATAAAAAAAGTATATTTTATATCAAATATTTTCAAGATAAAATAAAATAAAAAATGAAAAAATGAATGTATTTGGTATTTATTCCTAATATTCTAAAAAAGTGTTATGTATTTATTTACATACAAATATCAATATAAACAAATAAATGCCTAAAAAATATAAAAATGGTGTGAAAAATATTTTTTATATTTTTAATATTATTAGAAAAAATAAATAAGTCAAAACAAAAAAGAAAAAGTCAAAAAAACATAAAAAATAAACATAATGGGCCAAGGGGGTGTAAAAGCAAAAACATGGTGTGAAAAGAAATAACAAAACAGGCCCAGCCCACGTGGAGCTTCTTCAACCTCCAGCCAGAAATTTTGTCAAAAACGCGCGCCTGGAACACTGATTCAAACACCTGGATTCTTGGACTTTTAGCACAAACTTACAACATAAGAAATGTTAATCATCAAGCCACGATTCTGAATATGTAAAGAACTCATCCTAACTCTCAGAAATGAGAGAGAATTTCATCATTCCCAAATCTTAACCTAACTTTTTATCAATATTCAGACCTTAAATTCTCACAACCTATGCAAAATAAATGGAAAGTAAAGGTATGTACAGTTTCAGGGGCATGAGTAGAACACTTCTTATTCACAAACTTAGAGCTAATGATGCCTACATTGGGAGATAGAAGTTCAAGAATATACCTGTTCAGTTGAAGTTGTATCTGATGATAGAGGTACTTTCAGAGCAAGGTGATGATTGGTACAGCTTCCTTGATGTCCAGGGATGCTATTCCAAGTTTTACTTTGCTTTGAAACTAGCTGAATCGAGTTGTAGCACTCCACCTGTAAAACAAGAAAATGAAAATGGCCAAACTGATTAGAGGAGTTACAGTCCACTTCTGATGCTTTGGATAGTTTGTATTGATGGTAGGGAAGGTGTTTGAAGTGGTTTTAGCAAGAATGCACGATGGAAATGAGTTGTGGGATTCAATCTGCAGTAGGTGCTCTGTTTGGACAGTTTGAGAGTGATTCTGTGTTTGAGAGGGCAATGGAGATGGATAGCTCGTGTTTCAGCTTGGGTTTGATGATTCGAAAGTGTTTGACAAGTTTGCTTAAGCTTGGTTTACAGGAAATGAGAGTTGTGTACAAAATGCTATGTTTCTTCACACTTAAGCAAGAAAAGGTCAAGTGGAGTTCTAGACTGATAGAGGCCCCCCTAATGTGCTGCAAACCTTGGCCTTGATCAGTGTAATTAGTCTAATAACTTGTGCCAAAGAGATTTGCCCTGTCCTTGCTTGGATTGTTAATTGACATAAAGTTCACTTTTTTGCAAAAATGGTTAAAATGCTTTATCTATTTTGGGATTAAACCATTATGCAATGCTTGGACACCTAGAATATGGTCTTGGCACAAAGATTTTGCATTAAATTTATGAGTGTAAAAAGGATTTAGGGCCTGTAATCAAGGAATGCATGCTGATTTGAAAATTGCCTAAGTGTATGAACATGGAAATTGGCCATAACAAAAGTGAGTTTTTCCCATATTGCAAATTCAATTCTCTCAAACTATGAGGTTGTTTGATGAGTTCTTGGACATTTTTTAAATCTTGGAATGTGTACTACAATCCATCTTTGAAATGAAAATTGAAATTCCAAGTGGAAGTATGTGGAAAATGGTCTTAAAGTTAGGTAAAAACCTTGCCTAAAATAGGTCAAATTTTCTCTAAGTTAAGAATGGTTTGGTACCCTTGTTCCAAAAATTGTAACTTGAGCTACAAGCTTCTTTTGGGAAAACTTTGTGAATCAAAGTTTTAGATTATGCAATAGGCTACAACTTTCATGTTTTGACTTTTGCTTGAATCCAAATGAATCTTGGTGAGAAAGTGGGGCAAAGTTAGGAAAAAATTAGGGTTTTTCATAACTTAGAAAAATTCTAAGTTATGAAAAATCTTCATTTCAAACCCTAATTTGCAATTCTTGATTTCTTGATGAACAAGTTTCATGATTTGGCATGTTTTGATGAAAAATGAATCTTGACACTTGATTTTGACCAAAAAGTCAAAGTTTGACTTTTCAGTATACAGTCAAAATTGATCAATTGACTGGGAAATTCAACTGCCAATCTTGGGTATTTGGGATCTTTTGAACTTGTTGAGTATGTCAAGACAATTCCATGGGGTCCTTGAGTCCATATGTGAGCTTGGTTTGCCATTGGCTAGGTCAAACAGTCAAAAATTGGAATTTTTTTTATTAATAACCAAGTATTAAAAAAATATTTCGCAAATAACCGGGTTTCGGAAAAAATTACGTAAATAACCATGTTTGAGATGGCTCCACAAAGGAGGAGCCAAGTCATTTGGCGCATGCACCTAGGGTTTTGCCCTAGGCGCCATCTCACTTGGCGCCTCCATTGGCTTTTAGCCAAGTGAGATGGCGCATGCTCCTTAAAAAGGAGAGGAGGCGCCATCTCACTTGGCGCCTAGGGCAAAACTAGGGTTTTTTTGCTGTTTTATAAATAATTCGTCCGTTTCTTTGAAATTTCTCACACTTTCTCGCACTGTATTTTTATTTTGTACTCCCTTATTTACATAATGACGTCGCCTATGATTTTTAGCAGAGATGGTTACGTTATATTCTCCGCCACGAAACCTGCGATGAAAATGAAATTCTGGCACATTCACTCCATGGAGCGTCTGAAGCGGGAGTTGATGCGGTGGCTAGATGGAGACATCGCCGAGGGGGAAAAATTCGAAGGATCCAGCGAAAACGAACAACAACCTCGCATGCGACAGGAAGACCAAATGTGTGGTTGGAGGAAGTCAAAACAGACAGTGATGTAATGCTGATGATGCACGGGTCAGATGAAATTGTGTTAACAGTTGTAATTTCCTAGATTGATTATCGTTAATCATTGTTGTACGCGAAAACCCTAATGTAATTTCCTAGATTGAATTTCTTAAATTGTGTGAACATTTTTATTAACGGAAAACCCATAATGTTTACAACACAAATATTGAAAAGATTTATTGTATTACAAAATTTATGTGGTCGAGCCAGACGCCCGATTCAGACAGTTTTTGCGATTGTGTCCGACCTGACGGCATAAACCACACTTTCTTTCCAACCTGTCAAGATCGTCCATTTCTGTTGTTATGCGCCTGCTTTTGGGACGACCCTTCTTGTTCCTTCGCATTTGGTCATTGTGCCAAACTATATCACCGTTGTATTCAGGCCAATAGTCCGGTTTTGCCACCAAAGGAAAGTTGTTGTTGTAAACAGTGAGCAACGTTTCAGATTTATAAACGTTTGAGAGCAGTTGAAGCGCGTCTTGATGGGTATGCGCACAAGCGGCAATGACATGAGAGCAAGGCATACGAAAAGCTTGAAACCTGCCACAATCGCACCATTGAGAAGGTAAAATGACCCTGTATTCTTGTCTTGCCAGGCCTTCATTGTGGTCAATTGTCTCTTTCACAATGAAGTTGTGGCTATGGCGGTCAAACCGTGTAACCATGTGAGTGTTGGCTTTAGCACTTTCAGCCTTAATGTATTTCATACAGCTTTCACTCCATAGTTGTCCTGATTGCAAGACCGCATACCACATTTCACCTCTTTTGGCAAATAACGCAGCCATCCTAAAATACATGGATTTCACCAAGGCAGTGATGGGGAGGTTTCGTATGCCCTTGAATACCCCATTCATTGATTCAATAAGATTTGTAGTCATATGCCCCCATCTTTGGCCATTGTCGTATGACCTAGTCCATTTTTCGACCGGTATATTGTCGATCCACGTACCGGCTTCTGGGTTAGACAAACGGATCTCGTTGCGGTAATATTTGAATGTGGGCTGTGTCAGTGCGTATCCCGCATTCATCACCGCTTTCCTCAATGTTTTGTCCTTGACCTCCCTTGAGAAATTCTGGACGATATGCCTGACGCAATAGACATGCGTAGAAGGAGGGTCATGCCAACCATTTGCCGGATTATTATAGGCACTTTCAATGGAGGCATGTCTGTCCGAGATCAAACAGAGATCTGGTTGAGGAGCCACGTGTGTACGAAGATTTTTCAGGAAAAAGCTCCAAGCACCACCGGTCTCCCCCTCGACAAGGGCAAACGCAACGGGGAAAATGTTATTGTTGCCATCTTGTGCAACTGCCATCAAAAGCGTGCCTTTGTACTTCCCATACAACCAAGTCCCGTCTATTTGTAGAATTGGTTTGCATGATGCAAACCCTGAGATGCATGGTTGAAATGCCCAAAAGACGCGACTGAATATTCCGTTGCCATGTAGTAGACTACCATCTTGAGCGTACGCTGGCAATGTTTCCAGAACATAAACACTACCTGGAGAATATGTCTTGAGTGCATTTAGGTAGCGGGGAAGTTCTCGGTATGACTCCTCCCAGTTTCCGTACACCCTTTCAATCGCCTTAGTTTTTGCTAACCACGCCTTACGGTAAGACGGAGTGTAGTTAAAAACCGTGGTGATGTGGGAGATGATTGTTTTCACCTTCAAAGAAGGGTCGTTGCTGACCAGGGGTAGGATTTCTTGACAGATTAGATCATGGTTGAGTTTTCGGTGGTCTTGTGATTGAGTGGAACTTACACAAGTATGGGTAGTCATGGAACCTATGACCCAGCAGTCACCCCTTAGTCTGTATGAAGCGGTCAGCTTGAACATGCAGTCAGGGTGGACACACTTGATCTTGTACCTTTCCGGGTTTACACGATCCACCTTATAATCAACCGAGTTGAGCATGTGAAATTTTTTGATGGCCCTTATGCATTCCTCTCTATTACGAAACTTGTCCTTCTCTTTTAAATTTTCATCTGATTGCATATACGGTTGGAAAAACAAGTCCGTAGAAGGTTCATCTCCGCCCATGTTGAAGTTTGTCATGTGCGTAGGTGGTGTGTAGATTTTGTCGGTAGGAATACTTGGGATGCCATCATCGTCAGAATCGTCGTTCACCATTTCATCGAACTCTAACTCGTTATCTTCTTCTTCATCATCAACTGCATCCACCTCATCTTGCTCATTCTCCAAAGGATCAACCTCCTGTGTCACCGGAGGCTCTACCTCCTGTGTCACCGGAGGCTCTTGAAACAGAACGTACAACTCAATAGAGTCGTTTCCAGAATAGACATGGCTGGAAATCATGTTCTGGAAATCCTCGTCATCTTGAATTGCAACCTTATAAAATATGACTTGATTGTTTCCAAAAAAGACTGGACTCTGATAAAATATCTGGGATACCGGGCCTCGTTCGAGTTTGGCCTCCAATCTTTTCTTAAAGTAGGAGAAATTTGCTTTCCCGTTTAAGAGAAATCGGACATTGTCGGTGTTTCTAAACAAAAACCCAACTGTGGGACACATGTATGTCTCACCGTTGAAATGTGCTTTGACAACAAATTATGGTGAAGAGGCCATTGTGTAGAATTGTTTTAGGTATGAAGGTGGGAATGTTTTGGGTTTATTGATTATATGAAGGTATGAATGCTGGAATTGTTGAAGGTTAGATGACTGATTCGAAGGTTGGAAAATTTTACAGTTTATGAGAATGAATGTTATGTTCAACCTAAGGCAAAATATTTCAATTAAGTAAGTGATGCAACCCCCCAAGGCTGCCAATAATATTACATGCATGGGCTTATGCTGCCACCTCGCCTGGCCCTATTCTACACACATAAATGTTTTGTGTAAGCCTGCCACCCATCAGCTCCAATGGCCTTGCATGCAACAGAGAAAGGAATCCCAAAGGCTGTCACGTAGCCTGAGCCAATGCTGTAATACGTGACACCTATTATTCGCCAAATGGGGTGGCGACAACATTCATTTTTGTACTATTTCGCCAAGTGAGATGGCGCCTCCCTTACTGTCCAATCGTGATACATGCATGGGCTTATGCTGCCACCTCGCCTGGCCATATTCTACACACATAAATGTTTTGTGTAAGCCTGCCACCCATCAACTCCAATGTCCTTGCATGCAACAGAGAAAGGAATCCCAAAGGCTGTCACGTAGCCTGAGCCAATGCTGTAATACGTGACACCTCTTATTCGCCAAATGGGGTGGCGACAACATTCATTTTTGTACTATTTCGCCAAGTGAGATGGCGCCTCCCTTACTGTCCAATCGTGATACATGCATGGGCTTATGCTGCCACCTCGCCTGGCCATATTCTACACACATAAATGTTTTGTGTAAGCCTGCCACCCATCAACTCCAATGTCCTTGCATGCAACAGAGAAAGGAATCCCAAAGGCTGTCACGTAGCCTGAGCCAATGCTGTAATACGTGACACCTCTTATTCGCCAAATGGGGTGGCGACAACATTCATTTTTGTACTATTTTGCCAAGTGAGATGGCGCCTCCCTTACTGTCCAATCGTGATACATGCATGGGCTTATGCTGCCACCTAGCCTGCAAGAGTGACACCTTACATTATTTGTAAATGCATGCATGCATATGTGTAACTCCCTTAGCATGCAAATGTGACACCTCGCAGGCATGCAACCACTACATCAAAATTATTTGCCTATAAATACATACCTTATGAAACATCTCTCACACCCACACAACTCTCACTCTCTCACTCTCTGCTACGAAATATTTCTTAAGTCTATCATACTCTTTATTTCTTCCTAAGTCTTTCATTCTCTCAAGCGTTCTGAAGAATGGCCCTTCTAACAATGGGAGATACTCACAGAGGCACAAGGGAAAACATTGCTGCATTTGTAAGTCTCTTCTTTGGTTATACATTTTTCATACTTTAAAAAACGTGTTGTTCATCTTAATTAATCTTACTCTTGTTTAATTATGATCTCAGGATACACAACGATTCAGAATCCGTTCGCACAAATACCTGGCTCCCGACCCTTTCATCGTCCCTTATCTGGAATATGTAGGTTTTGGACACGTGATAAAGATCTCCAACTGCACCATTGACTCCAAATTCATCCTTGCAATGTTGGAGAGGTGGAGACCGGAGACCCATACATTTCACCTACCAATAGGTGAATGTACCATCACTCTCGAAGATGTGTACATGCTACTGGGCCTCCCTATTGACGGTAAAGCGGTGAACGGGTCGGTTCAACAACCCAACTCACAATGTGAAGAACTGTTGGGTAGGGACATGGTAGAAGGTGGTGGAGCAAGAGGGCAGGGAATACTACTCACTGACCTGAAACGGCATTATGCAAGTATGGAATTAAATGAAAATTCCTCAGAAAATGACCGAGTAGTAAAAGCCCGAACGTATATTATGATACTTTTTGGTACTTTTTTATTTCCCGAAAGTACGGGAAATAGTGTAAATTTCATGTACTTACATTTACTAACAAATTTTGATAAAACTAGAAAATTTAGTTGGGGTTCTGCAGTATTAGCCCACCTGTACAGTTCCTTGTGCAAAAACGCGGTCAAGGAAAAATGTACATTTTACGGGTGCGCATTTTTACTACAAGCCTGGGGTTGGTGGAGGATGGAGTCCTTAAACCCCATCAACAACAACACTTTTGGTTTCCCTTACGCAACAAAGTAAGTCATTAAGTTATAGCATTTATAACTATTCTTCTCTTTCCAAAATATATGCTAAAAATAACATGTTTCTCATTTCCTATAGGTACTGCGTGAGGGGTATGGATTACGGCAAGAATCCCAGATTCAATGTCGCACTCTACCGGAATCTGTTGGATCACTTAGGCCCAGATGACGTAAGTCGTAGCTTTTAACTTTTGTTCATTTTAATTATTTATACATTACTTTTGCGCTTACCTGATTTAAATTTTATCGCAGTTCGTCTGGAGACCATATTTGGGCTTGGACCATTCTCCAAATCCAGAGGATGCAGCAACTTGGACTGCAAAGACTGCACTCATTCGATTCAACATTGTGGAGATGCACCACAGCGACCGTGTGAAGATGCAGTTCAGAATGATCCAAGAGATACCAAGTGACCCAACAGATTTGTCCCCCTGGCATCTAAAAAGGGTCGACGCCCAGTGGAATCTAACCAACTGGAAAGACTTTGCTCCAGAATGGTGTAAAATGTGGCAAAGGCGTCACCGCTACATCTTGCAATCCCCTATTTTCCTTACTCAAGGTAACATGCGACACACCGATCAATATATGTCGTGGTACAGGTCGGTTAGTAACCCAGATATGCACGTGTCTCATCCGAGATACTTGGTTGACCCACGCACACAATGGGCACAACCCTCGATTCCCCACCAACAAACCCAAAATCCATCAACCTCAAACCAACCCCCAAGAAGAAACAGACCAACAAACACACAACCACATTCCCCACCATAACACAACTACAACCAAATGCCGTACTACCAACCACAATCACCGCCAAACTACCAATACCCAGATATGCCTCAAACCCAACCACAATACCAACCACAATACCAGCAAACCCACATACCCCATACACAATTTCAGTCTTCCACATATCCCAATATGGGGCCCTCAACATCCAGCCTTAGCCCTGATATGGGAATGTCTGAAGATTATGACCAACCCGACCAAACCTACCATCAACCACCATATCACCAAACAACCCAACATCCACAGTACCAAACACCCCAAGATCCATTTCCTTTCTACCCCCCATACTCAGACGACCAATGCTACCGACCAACCATGGAACCCCACCCACCGCCAACACGACCAAACTTCGAGGGTATGGGTAACCGACTGTACCAGAGCGGATCTTCGAGATATGGAGATCTTACTGATTTTATGGATTCGGATCGCATTGACTTCGTTGGGCCATCGACCTTGCCGCAACAGGAAACGAGACGGCACCCAGCAAGAGAAAGGCGAGGACGGGGATGCGGAACTAGGTTCCTGGGGATCATTGATGTATCTTTTTTTTTCCAGTATTTTTTGTATCTATTTTTTTACTGTTATTTAAATGTAAAACAGTTGAATGTAATTATTTTTTTCAAATAAAAAATCAATTTTGTTTATCTCTGTCTAATACGCAACGCGCAGGAAAGAAAAAAAAAATTTTTTTTTTGACCTAATTTTACACATAGGCGCCATCTCATTTGGCTTAGGGCTTGCCATTTGCCCTTAGGCGCCAAATGAGATGGCGCCTCCCTTATAAAAAGAGGAGGATGCGCCAAATGAGATGGCTCCTCCTTTGTGGAGCCATCTCAAACATGGTTATTTGCGTAATTTTTTCCGAAACCCGGTTATTCGCGAAATATTTTTTTAATACTTGGTTATTAATAAAAAAAATTCCAAAAATTGCCCTTGTGCAGTCAAAACCCTAAAAATGACCATTTTGCCCTTTTGGTGATCTGATCAAATTTCTTGTGGAATTGTGATCCAAACTTGATCAAATGGTCCATATGAGTTCATAATGTTGATGTGGGTCAATTTTCATGAGATTTGACTGTCAATTGGCCACAATTGACTTTTTCCCCAATACAGCTGATTTCTAGGTCAACTGTCCAATTGACTGGGCAAAATTTGGAATCAAGACTTGAAACTTGGTATGGGTAAACTTGGGAGTCCCATATGAAGCATGAAAGTCATCTTAGGCAATTTTGGTCAAAACATCTTTGTGCAAACACAAACCCTAATTTGGGTCAACAGTGCAAGGAGAAGTCTTGAGCAGATGAAACCCTAACTGGATCTTGAGCTCCAAGGGCTTAGTGATGAGAAATCAATGAGAAATGGGAGGGAAAATTTTGGGGTACAACAGTAACCATAATATGATAGGAGTGTTAGCACAAACTATGCAGGAAATCTTTGCCCCAATAGTACAAAATGTAACTGTGACAAACAGAGAAAATGCGGATAACATGAGTCGAATAGCAGATTTTTTCGCTCCCCCAGAAAGGCGTAGGCAGAATCAGGCGGGAGTTCGAGCAAACTTACCTATTATAGAACAAGTTGCTAACGACCCACCCTATAGACCAGCCAGAGAGGAGGTTAATTTGGGGGCAAGGGCTCAAAGGTTAGAAGCCCCAATGATTCAAGGCCCACAAAGGGAAATTATGGAACCAGGGGCAAGGGTCGAAAGGCTAGAAGTCCCAGAGTTTCAAGAAGAACAGCCTAGAGGAGTTTTCATGGTGGGTCGAAATCAAGATGCTGATGCAGTCGTTCATAGAATTCGAAACGATAACATCTTGGCAGAAAACAATTTAACCACCATGATAGAGAGAATCATGGCCCAGAATGGCCTCAACACAGGAATTAGGAGGCCAAATTATGCCTCTCATATATTAGATTACATAATGCGCACTGATTTACCAAGGGGATATAAAGTCCCTAAGTTTACAAAGTTTGCTGGGGATACCAATGAATCAACAGTCGAACACATAGCCAGGTATCTAACTGAAGCAGGAGATATAGCCAATAATGAAGACCTTAGGATCAAATATTTCCCAAGTTCCCTGACTAAGAACGCTTTCACATGGTTCACCACTTTACCTCCTGGGTCCATAGATACTTGGGCGCTGTTGGAGAGATTATTCCATGAACAGTTCTACATGGGACAATCTAAAATAAGTCTGAAGGAACTAGCCAGTGTCAAAAGGAAGTTTACTGAACCCATAAATGATTATCTGAATAGATTCAGGCTCTTGAAATCTAGATGTTTTACAGTAGTCCCTGAACATGAGTTAGTCGAAATGGCTGCTGGCGGCCTGGATTACTCTATTCGAAAGAAATTAGACACTCAATACTTGAGGGATATGGCTCAATTAGCCGATAGGGTTCGACAGGTCGAAAGGCTAAAAGCCGAAAAGGCCAGAGTTTTTAAAAATAACAAGAAGGAAAGGGTCTCCTATGTTGGAACTGAGGAAGCAGAAGATTATCCTGAATTCGAATTCGAAGAGGTCGAAATCAACCTCGCTGAATTAAAATAGGCACCACCTTACTCCTGCAAATTATTAGTTCCCACGAAAGGGAAGGAAATTGTTGAAAATGAGAAAAGTGACAAATTCCCAAAGAAGGTTTATACCTTCGATGTAACTAAGTGTGACGAGATTTTTGATTTACTTGTCAAAGATGGCCAACTCATTGTGCCATCAAATGTCAAAATACCTCCTTTAGATCAAAGGAAGAAAAGAGGATTTTGCAAGTATCATAATTTCCTAGGCCACAAAACCTCACAGTGTTTTCTTTTCAGGGACCTAATTCAGAATGCAATTAAAGATGGCAGACTGAAATTCGCTGATAAAGCAAAAATGAAAGTAGATGAAGATCCTTTGGATGTCGCAGACACCAATTACTCCGAGCCTGTATGCATTGGAGAAATTAACGTGGTGGAAGCTGATCAAAATGACGCTCCAGTAGGAGAGAGAGGTGCTGAAAATGAAAGCTGGGTGTTAGTCGAAGTCAACAAGGGGGTCACTGAAGACGTCCACAAGCAACCAGAGACTTCGATCGAAGCATCACCTTTAGCTGTTGCAAAAATCCAGGCTACTGAAGGCCAGGAAAACCAAAAGCAAGAGTTGACACAGGTTACTGAAGGCCTGAGGCTAGAATTGGAGAAAGTCCAAATCACGAAGCCAACCTCCCCTCAGAAAGAAATATGGGATACTTTAGGGGAACCCAGTGGAAAGTTTGACTACTTGGTCAAATATTCTGCCCCAGAGAGTTCAAAAATCCAAATTGAAGATATAAAACCTACAGGATGGGGAGATGATGACACTAAGGGGGAGGATGTTGATGTAAAAATGGTGGATATGGAGAGACCTCGCTCTGAAATGGAGGAGGTGGAGAGATACTTAGAAAAAGAAAAGTATAAAATGGAGGATAATCATGCTGGGGATGCTAGTCTTAAGGATTACCTCATGATGTGCCACAAAGGAGATACGGGAATGATACTATGCCCTAGGTGCAGCATCCTCTGCAACCAGAGAATTGCTGCAAACTTCGAGAGGGTACAAAGGGAACGAACTGGCAACAACTGGCGCCAGGATAACCAGTTATTCAGGTGTTATCCTAAAGCTGGAGAAAGTTTGTTGGAATTTTTTCTTCGCTGCTACAAAGGGGCAACCAAATGCTTGATATGCCCAAGGTGTTCCGCTGTGTATGATCAAAGCATGGCCAGAGCCTTCGAAACAATCCCTTTCGCCCCTTGCTGGAACCACCAAGAGACTGTTCAGATGGGCCCACATTTTGATAGCAAATACAATCAACGAAGGCCTGATAGTCCTCATCCCAAGGGCGCTCGAAGAGTGACGTTCAAAATTCCTGCTGAAGTGCCAACAGACAAATGGCTGCAAGTCAGAAATGACAAAGGCAAAGACAAATGGAGAAACAATGAACGAAACGCACGCCATGCTATGACATATAGAAGGCAGTTCAACATAGCGAAGAGGGAAGAAGTGAGATTAGAGAACTATAAAGGAAGAAACCCCATGTCAAGATCTCAATGGCGAAGGCAACAGAGAATTCGAAAGGCTGAAAGGGAAGCTGTGGCAAATAAAGGGGCAACTTCAATAAAAAACCAAGGTGAATCTAGCACCAACAAACCCACACCAAAAAATCAAACTGAAGACAAACCCCCAGTTAGTAGGAGGCTCTTCTCTGAAGTACAACCAAATGAACCAAAGGAATACACTCCAGGTTCAGAAGAAGACGAAGATATGCTAACGGACAATTTTGAATCAGAGGGGGAGTCTTCATTCAATATTAATTGCAACGTGGTATTTGTGCTTCCTTGTGAGTTTGGACAGGAAACTGAAATTGACGAGTATGAGGAAGAAGATACCATAGATCTGATGAAGCATAGGCCTGTGTGCTACTACGTAATGGATAACGGAGCTGTCGAGGAGCAGAATGCGTTCTTCGAGCGTCCAGAACCAGCTATGATAAATCATCTGAAGCCATTATTCATTCGGGCAAAGGTTGGTGCCCATGGCGTAAATAAGGTTTTAGTGGATGGGGGCGCTGCAGTTAACTTAATACCCCATTTCATGCTGAAAAGGTTAGAAATACGCGAAGGAGACATCAAACCACACAACATGGTTCTATCCAATTATGAAGGAAAAGTAGGCAAAACATTGGGGGTGGTTCAATTGGACTTGACGATAGGCTCAAGCTGTAGGCCCACCATGTTCATGGTGATCGAAGCCAAGGCCAACTACAACTTGTTGCTGGGAAAAGAGTGGATCCATGGCGTAGGAGCAGTTCCTTCGTCAATGCACCAGCGATTAGTTTTATGGAGAGAAGATGGGATCGTGGAAAACATTGAAGCGGACCAGAGTTACTTCATGTCAGCAGTCAACTTAGTTGACAAGAGGAATTATGACAAACATCTGGCAAAGATTGCTCCTTGTGTCCCAAATGATGAAATCAACGAAACCAGAAACACACACTACTATATGACCCTTCGCCATGATGGCATATATTGGGATAGAAGAATAATCAGTGAAGATGAAGGAGTCGAAGGTACTATACAAAGACGGCCAGCAGGCTGGGAATTCGACAACCTTGCTCATGACTGAGTCCTCCTTTTTCGAAAGGATTTCGGCCTATATGGCTAAGAACGACTCAAAGGCGGCCTTAGAGGCTGAAATAAATAAAATGGCTGTAAATATGAATGAAATAAATGGGGGTAGCTCGAAAGGCTCACCCTTTGAAGAACTCGAAATAGATCAAAGGCTGGACGCCATCTATGATAAAGAACCCTTAGGCTTCGAGAGGGACCCCATAGACTCAGGTGCCAAAATGTTGGCGCAGGATCCACTCGAAGAAGTGAATTTAGGGGATGAGAACACGAAAAGAATAACCTACATAAGTGAAAAACTTAACCCAGGCCTCAAGCAGGAAGTGATTGAAGTCCTCAAGAAAAACAAAGATTGCTTCGCGTGGGATTATGACGAAATGCCTGGTTTAAAGAGGGAGTTAGTGGAACACAGACTTCCAATCAAGGATGGAAAGAAGCCCATCAAGCAAACTCCTAGAAGATTTGCACCAGCGGTTCTCACAAAGATCAAAGATGAGATCGAAAGGTTGATGTGTTGCAGATTCATCAGAACCACAAGGTATGTCGAATGGTTAGCAAATATAGTGCCTGTTATTAAGAAAAATGGTTCTTTGAGAATCTGCATAGATTTTAGGGATTTAATTACTGCAACCCCTAAAGATGAGTACTCCATGCCTGTGGCAGAAATGTTAGTAGACTCTGCTGCAAGATTCGAATATTTAAGTATGTTAGATGGATACTCTGGGTATAATCAGATTTTTATTGCTGAAGAAGATGTTGCCAAGACAGCATTTCGTTGCCTAGGAGCCTTAGGCACCTATGAATGGATGGTGATGCCTTTTGGTTTAAAAAACGCTGGGGCAACTTATCAAAGGGCAATGAATTCGATTTTCCATGATTTCATTGAAACCTTTATGCAGGTGTATATTGATGATATAGTCATCAAGTCTATATCTGCAGAAACCCATTTGCATCATTTGAGCCAATCATTCGAACGAATGAGAAAACATGGCTTAAAGATGAATCCCCTTAAATGTGCATTTTTTGTGCAGGCTGGAGATTTCCTTGGCTTTGTGGTTCATAAAAAGGGAATTGAGATCAACCAAAATAAAACCAAAGCCATAATGGAGACGAAAGCACCTACGTCAAAAAGGGAGCTGCAATCTTTGCTAGGGAAGATTAACTTTCTCAGAAGGTTCATTTCGAATCTGAGTGGAAGAACCCAAGCTTTCTCTCCGTTGCTTCGTTTGAAGCAAGGCCAAGCCTTCGAGTGGAACGAAGCCCATCAGGGGGCATTTGACAAGATAAAAAGATATCTCTCTCAGCCTCCCATCTTGTCTCCACCTTCATGGGGAAAGCCCATGAGATTGTACATATATGCCTCTGAAGTTAGTATAGGTAGTATGTTAGCACAAGAAGATAGCAATGGCATCGAAAGAGCCATATACTATTTAAGTAGAGTATTGAATGATGCAGAGACTAGATATAGCAACTTAGAAAAGCTATGTCTCTGTTTGTACTTTTCTTGTATGAAACTCAAGTATTATATAAAGCCTGTTGATGTTTATGTTTCATCTCATTTCGATGTTATCAAACACATGCTTTCGAAACCAATAATGCATAGCAGAGTTGGTAAATAGGCTTTAGCCTTAACAAAATATTCTTTGACTTTCATGCCTTTAAAAGCTGTGAAAGGCCAAGTGATTTCTGATTTCATTGTGGACCATTCATTGGTTGAACAGACTGTCATGAGTTATGTTGAAATACAACCATGGAAATTATACTTTGATGGTTCGACCCACAGGAATGGTAGTGGTGTTGGGGTCCTTATAATTTCTCCTGAAGGAATTCCAACAAAATTCAAGTATAAATTAGATGGTCCTCGTTGCTCGAACAACGAAGCTGAGTACGAAGCGCTTATTGTTGGACTTGAAGCTTTGTTGGAATTGGGGGCAACTAGAGTCGAAATTAAAGGAGACTCGGAGTTAGTGGTCAAGAAAATAACAAAGGAGTACAAATGTATAAAGGAAAATCTGATGATATACTTCGTCATAGTTAACAGGCTACTTAGAAAATTTGAATACATGGATATTCAACATATACCAAGAATAGAAAACCAAGAAGCAAATGACTTAGCACAGTTGGCTTCAGGTTATAAAGTTTCTGCCAAAAACTTTGAGGATCTGGTCGAATTAAGAGGTAGAGTTATGGCTACTAGATTCATACCATCAGATCTAGAGAGTATGAAATTGGGTTATACTGAGAAACAGGGATTCGAAATACTAGCCATAGACACCTTATCAGATGCAGATTGGCGAAGTCCACTTGTGAGTTATTTAACAAATCCAACTCTGAATGTTGATAGGAAGATAAAATATAGAGCATTGTCATATGTCCTCATGGGAAACGAATTGTTCAAAAAGACCCAAGAAGGCGTATTACTGAAATGCCTAGGAGAAAGTGAGGCATACTTAGCATTGTCAGAAGTCCACAATGGGGCATGTGGGGCACATCAAGCATGTCATAAAATGAAATGGTTGTTATTTCGATATGGCATGTATTGGCCCAGTATGCTCAAAGATTGTATAGACTTTGCTAAAGGGTGTGAAGAATTCCAGAAGCATGCAGGGATTCAACATGCCCCTGCAAGTGAGTTGCATTCAATCATTAAACCATGGCCCTTTAGAGGATGGGCATTGGATTTAATAGGAGAAATAAATCCTGCTTCGTCTAAAGGACAGAAATATATCTTGGTAGGAATAGATTATTTTACCAAGTGGATCGAAGCAATACCATTGATAGTTGCTGATCAAGAGGCTATTATTGAGTTCATACATAAACAAATTATCTATAGGTTCGGATTGCCAGAGAGCATAACCATAGACCAAGGTTCTGTGTTTACTGGTAGAAAGATGTAAGAGTTTTCTCAAGAGATGGGGTTTAAATTACTAACATCAACGCCATATTATGCTCAAGCAAATGGTCAGGTCGAAGCAGCTAATAAAGTGATAATATGGTTAATCAAGAAACATATTGGAAAAAAGCCAAGGAACTGGCACAAAACTCTGGACCAAATACTATGGGCCTGTAGAACATCTCCTAAAGAAGCTACTAACACCACACCTTTCCAACTCACATTTGGTCATGATGCAGTTCTGCCAGTAGAAATTCATCTACAATCAGTTCAAATTCAAAGACAAAACGAAATTCCAGCTGCATTATATTGGGAAATGATGATGAATGAGGTAGTTGAGTTGGATGAAGTTAGATTGCATGCATTGGAAATCTTGATGAGACAAAAGGAAAGGGTAGCCAGGGCATATAACAAAAGGGTGAAAGGAAAAGCATTCACTATTAATGACTTAGTCTGGAAAGTCATATTGCCCATGGATAAGAAAAATAAAACGTTAGGTAAATGGTCACCTCATTGGGAAGGGCCTTTTCGAATAATAAAGATATTTTCAAACAATGCATACGAAATCGAAGAATTAGCTGATGATAAGCGAATCCTAAAGGTTAATGGGAAATATTTAAAGAGATATAAGCCACGCCTGCAAGAGATTCGAATAATAACAACGTAATCAAAATATCATAGGAATGCCAAAATGGTAATATGGGATTGCCAAAATGGCGCTGTTCAGATATTACAGACCAAAACCAAATTACAAAACTAATTAAAACTAAGATTTAAAAATAGACATTATTCTTCAATCTGTTAAAGGTACTTCGAAAAGACTCAAGCCTTTGTTGAGTAAAACGTCTTGCTCCCTCTAAGGTAGCCACTTCTCCTTTGAGTTGTTCTGCGGTTTCCATTTCTGCAAGTCCTTTGTTGAGGAGCTCTTCGAATTGGTTGCCAGCAGTATTGGTTTCGTAGGCTAATTGTTGTTCTTGAGCCTCCTTAACCTTCTGTTGAAGTTCCTGAATTTGCCTTTCCCAGAGAAGAATGGACTCATCTCGAGCTTCATTTTCGGTTTTTGCTTGCTTTAGATGCATAGCCTGATCTTCAGCTTCTTGAGAGAGCTTCGAAGCATGCTTATAAGTAGCGTCCATTGCAGTTCGTTTTTCTTGGACCTTTCTGGTAGCAAATTCATCTTGGAGAAGACACCCAGTCACGTTGTCTAGCAGAGATTGAAGATCGAACAAGATAGTGCTAACTGGCAAGGAGCAGGTAGCAAGGTTGACTTTTGTAAGTAGCTCCTTCATAGTGTAGGAAGCTGTACTATCCTGTTTGAGCACTTCGAACAAATCCACATCAAGGATTGTTCTCCTAATTCTGTTAAGGAGTACAATTCTATCATCTGTGGGCAACGGATTGCTAGTCGAACTAGTACCAACCCTAGCAGGAGGAATATCCCTTTGAGCTAGTTTCGCCTTCATGTATCCAATAGGGTCATTTCGTCTTAGGAGGGCTAGCTCCTCTTCAATCATTCGAGCTTGAGACGGTTGAGGAAGTTCCACGCGCAAGGGAGTCACATCCATTTCGACTTCCATGGGTTTATTGGCTGCGTCACCGTCACCTTCACTCGTTTCCCGCTCATTTCCTTCTTCATTATCGACCAGATCCACCACTTTGATATCATCGTTTTCACTGCTATTTGCATCTGACTCTGTTCCAGCAGTCGAACCATCGTGGGTGTCTTCTTCCTCAGACCCTTCCTCTGTAGATTCTTCGTCTCCTTGATCAGAATCAACTTTCTCTCCTTCAGCGTGAACATCCTTTGGATTCTCTTGAAGGGTTTCAAGAGGGGACTTTTGAAGAGAAGTCTTTTGTAAAGTTTCTGCAGATTCATGAAGCGTTCCTTCATTTGTTTCTTTTAGAGGGGGAGAAGTGCTCTGGTCATCTTGCTGCTCTGAAGCCCCAGTCAGGACCTCCATGTTGGAGGACCCTTTGTTCTGCACTAGGTTGCTGGAATCCCCATGAGGAGAAGAGTTGATGGGAGCAGCAGTTTTTGATGGAGAAGTCGAAGTGGTGAGAGCTGGGTTCAAAATGTCCTACAGAGGCAAAAAATATTAAGAGCATACACCAAGGTAATGAATAATCATTTTGTTAAGAATTAGAGTTCGATTTACCTGTGGACTCTCAGAAGAGAGGTTGCTATCTATATGTTCCAACATTACGTTGGAGGTCGAAGGTGGATTTTTGGATTTAGTTGAGGGAGCAGCATCTCTGGAATCAAGTCCAGAGATACTAGTTGGTACAGTACTTTTGGAAATTTCCTTCTTCTGCTTCTTCTTCGAAGCAGTTGGTGAATTCCCTCCAGCATTGGGATCTTTCCCAGTAGTGTTTGTTTTTCTTTTCTTTGGAGTGGTTGGCGGGAGTTTTTTAGTCTGAAAAGATTTAAACATGAGTTAGATACAAATCATGAAACATTAGTGTATTCGAAACATCAAGGCTAATTGATTACCTGTGGAGTTGGAGCACTGGTTATTACTGGTGTTGTTGTTGTTGTTGCAGTAGTTGTTGTTGGTTTGGATAGAGCCACATTATCAATGGTTTCGACAGATGTTTGGAAGGCGCTTCCTTCTTTTGACTTTGAAGCAGCAGTCTTTATCCTGATGGCTGAAAATCGAAACAATTAAGGCAAAAGTTAAAAATGTAGAAAGTGAGAAACATTTGGGATTTTCCCAAGCATTCGCACCTGCGCCTTGATCAGATTTAATCGACATGGCAGAAAGGTCATAGCGAAGATGTCTTGGGAAATCGTGGAGCCAATGTCGAGCCCATGTCACAGTATCAGATGGCTTTGGTTTCTTTCGAAGATATTTGAACATTTCTTTGCAAGTGAACCACCAAGGGTATGGAGGAAACCAAGCCAGAGCCAGTTCTGAGGTAGGAAATCTAGGAAATTTAGGTGGATGCATTTCGAATGCCAACCTATACCTATCCTCAGGTGACAACCCTGAAGGAAGTTTTAACTTAGAAATTTTTTCTTTAAATTTTTCCTTCAATGTCTCAGCCGCTTGATGCACAATGGATTCCAAGTGTGTGGGATCATAAGTAGTTTCGAAATAACTTTGAAAAGCCCTAATCTCTTTGGCATGAGTGAACATACCTTTCTTGGATTGTACCTGCACATCGAACGCATCAGTTAGTTTCTGTTGAATAGAAAGGGTATCGAACATATAAGTTTGGTAGAACTTTGTCCACCATTCCAGAAAACCCTTTGCTGTGAGGTGTGTAGGTTCGAAAGGTATTAGTTCAAAGTGGGCGAAGCCTTGATATTGTTCCTGTTGTAGTTTTGCTTCTCTTGCTTTGAAGGTTCGCCCAGAGGTGATGGCACTTTCTGTTTGGAATAGGGGTTCAGGGATTAGTTAGCACAAGCCAAATTGTCTCGAAACGAAGTTGGGTTGATAAGCAAAAAGGAAGATTTGGTTCTTAGAAGGAGTAATTCGTGAGGAGATTAATCTGGGAAGCAAAAAGGCTCTCCAAAAGTCTTGAATTTCTTTGCTCTTAACTGCTTCTGAGAGAGCCATGGTGAACCATGATGGTCCATGAGTCCTTGAGGCAAAGGGCGCCATGGTCTCTTCGAATTTGTGTCTCTTGGAGAAGATCATTATGTATTTTGAGAAGATAACCTTGAAGTCATCTTTGTCATCGTTTGGGGTAAGTCTTCGCAGCCTAGTACCTTCAATGATTCTGTCCGTTATCTCCGGATCTTGTTCCACAATAGTATTAGCAGTTGATAGTGAAGGTTCAAACATGGCATTAAGCCATAACCGGAGTAACCAGAAGGGGCCAGCTAGCAGGATGTTTTTTGGAGTGTGGGATTTCAAACTCGAAACTGCTGATCTTAAACTTTCGTAAAGATCAACAAGTAACAGTTCGCTTAAACACACCCTTCGATTCTCATGTAAATCTCTAGCTAGAGGAATGAACC
The DNA here is from genome assembly GCA_948472305.1 of Vicia faba. Classification (NCBI taxonomy): domain Eukaryota; kingdom Viridiplantae; phylum Streptophyta; class Magnoliopsida; order Fabales; family Fabaceae; genus Vicia; species Vicia faba. Next base: position 1,454,967,396 of record OX451739.1, read on the forward strand.
TGCTGGCTACCTGTAAGGACCTACTGCAAAATACATACCTTGATAGCCATAAGGTGAGGAAAGCAATGTGTTCTACATCTGACACACTGTCTCCTTCAGTGTGATAGTGGCTAATGAACTTTGAAAAGCTGGCTAATTTGACTTCGAAGTCAATAATGCTCGAATGCTCTTCATTGTCAGGAATATAGGTTTCTCCTACTGGTGACAAACCAGTAATGGCTGCTATGTCAAAAAAGGTGGGTGTAATCATTCCCCCAGGGAGATGGAAGGTATTGTAAGTATTGTCCCAGAAATATAAGGATGCGAATAATAATGGGTGGCTATAGGTAAAGCCTGGTTTCGATAATTTAATCAAGTTGTAAATGCCTAATTCCTCCCATTGCTGGGATTTCTTGGCTTCTACTTTAGTAAACCAGTTGTGGTAGGCTGTTGTTGGCTCTTAAATTCGACACCCTTGTTTCATTAATATCAGCCATTAAAGCTGAAGGATGTTTTCGATCAGCTGGGTCTGTCGAAATGCCCATCGAAAGATGACACTGTACTTAGAAGATTTCTTCCAAGGGAGAAGTTGGGTGCCTTCGACGTCGAAGGTGTTTTTTCGTCGAAGATGCTTCTCGACGAAGGTGTTCGATGGTTCAGAGTGGAACGGTTTGAAATTCAAGCATTTGGAGGGAAAACGGTTTCCAGCGGTTACCAAGGGCAACGTGCAAAGATCTGGAGCGTCGAACGTTGAGAACGTGCCAAGTGGAATCATCTCGAAGCAGTGTAACTGCCCGACGGTTACTTGGGATGTTTTAGTATAAATAGTAGTAGTTCACGCAGTTTCTCGCGTGTGTTCACAATTATATACAAAGTCACTCATATAGATTCGAGTACCCAGCGTGTGAGAAAGAATTGTTGAGAATGTATGTGTGAAACACCAACTTTATTAATCAAAGTCATTTACTTTTTCCAGAAACTTTACTTGCTTTCTTCTTTACTTTCCCTGTCGAAGTACTTTACTTCAAGCCTTCATTTATTTTACCAAGCTTATTTCTTCATGCAATTTACTTAAAGCCTCTTTATTTTATTGTCATTTAACCATTATCCAATTTAATCAAAACCTCAAAATCAACCTATGTCTTAGGATCAATCTGATCGATCCTGCGAGTAACCAAATAAGTAACCATTTGGAGGATCAGCGGTTGTTTACCAATAACCACGGTAAACAAATTGGCACACCCGGTGGGACCCGTGTGTTGATTTTTGAACATAATCTCATCTTTTTCGAGGAGTGTTGCATGTTATTGAGAAGTGGTAGAATATACACTAACGATACCGACACTGCTAGAAGAAGGGAAGAGATGGCGAATCCGCCAAACAATAACGAAATCCCACAAACAAATGTGGGAGCAACGGTTATCCCGACCGTAAGTGAAGCGATAACCGCTGGTTCAACACCAGCAGTAACGGTCACAGCAACGGGGCCATTACCTCCGTTCACAGGCCCCAGAGTGCCTTTGGGAACTCCCCCACCAAGGGGAAATTTAGGCACAAGGCCTTTTGTTCCCCCAGGATTCATGACAGGCGGTCATAATCGAGAACCGCTCTATGGCATGCCAACTTCTGACTTGGCTAGCCTGACGAATGCTGCGTCCACTTTTTCAGACCCTTTAGTGAGTGCCTCTTCGCCACTCCAAGGTTCTGGAGTAGGTATGGCGAATAGAAATAGGACCCAACTCTTAGGAGGAACGTCCCAAGTAGCACATGGCCTTACAAATGCCTCGACAGCAGTCTTGAGGCAACAAATGGACGAAAGCAACCATGATATGGTGCAAATGTTGGCACAAACTTTAAGTACAGTGTTGAACCCTCTAATACAAAACACTACTCAATCGAATCAGCAGATGACAGCGCAAATGACGCGTTTGGCTGATTTCTTTGGAGTACCCCAACCTATTCGACAGCCCCAAAGGGCGCAAATAAGAGGAAACCAGGGTGTATTCTTAGAGGAAGAAACCACTATCAACCAGGTCCAACATCCTGTCGAAGAAAACCTTAGGGCACGATTGGAGCAACCTGTCGAGGAACCTAGGGTAATAACCCTAGAGGTAAGGTTAGTTAACAGAAACCAAAATGCTGACGAAGTAGTTCAGCATATCCAATACCAAAACATGGGTTTGGAAAATAATCTGGCAACCATGATCGAAAGGATCATGACTCAAAATGGGATGAACATGGGCTTTCGAAGGCCCAACTTCACATCCCCGTTGTCAGAATACGTGTTACAAACAGACTTACCTCCTAGATGTAAAGTCCCCAAATTCACTAAGTTCTCTGGGGACACGACAGAATCTACTGTCGAACATGTGGCGAGATACTTGATCGAAGTCGGAGATATTTCGAATAACGAAAACCTGAGGATTAAGTACTTCCCAAGTTCTTTAACAAAGAACGCTTTTACTTGGTTTACAACTCTCCCCCCCAATTCGATCCATCATTGGACCCAGTTGGAAAGATTGTTCCATGAGCAATTCTACATGGGGCAAACCAAGACAAGCCTGAAAGAATTGGCCAGTGTAAAGAGACGTTTCACTGAACCTATAGACGAATATCTAAATAGGTTTAGGTTGCTCAAAGCGAGATGTTTTACACAAGTGCCGGAACATGAGTTAGTCGAAATAGCCGCAGGCAGTTTAGATTATTCCATTAGGAAGAAGTTAGACACCCAATACCTGAGAGACATGGCCCAACTGGCCGATAGAGTTCGACAGGTAGAACGCCTCAAAGCTGAAAAAGCAAAGGCAACGAAAGCTCATAAGAGAGAGAGGATAGCGTATGTTGAGATGGATGACGAAGATCCAGAATCCTTCGACGATACTATAACTGTCGAAGAAGGAGAAGTCGATTTAGCAGAACTGAAACAAGGGCCACCATACTCTTGCAAACTGTTAGTCCCCTCAAGTGGGAAAAATCCCACTGGTCCAGAAAGGACCAGCGATAGGTTCCCCAAAAAGACTTATAGTTTTGACATTACAAAATGTGATGAGATATTTGACTTGCTTGTAAAAGATGGCCAAATGATAGTACCCCCAGGGGTAAAAGTGCCTCCTCTTGATCAAAGAAAGAAGAGAGGCTTTTGTAAATATCATAATTTTTTGGGCCATAAAACTTCTCAATGTTTTCTTTTCAGGAATCTTGTGCAAGACACTATCGAAGAAGGGAGGTTGAAGTTTGCTGACAAGACCCCCATGGCTGTCGACTCTAATCCGTTGCAGGCTGAAGCCCACTATGCTGAGCCCTCAGAGGTGAACGTGATCGAGGCATCCAGGAGCCAGTCGAAGAGGCCAGGAATCACAATGGTCGAAGTCTCAAAGGACCATATCAACATGCCAATCTTTGGCAGTTTTTCTGGGAATTTATCCAGAAAGACAATTGAAGCGGTTCAGAAAGCGGTCGAAAGCCCAAAGCTGGAGACCGTTGAAGCACAAAAAAACTGGACCAAAACCCAGTTCTCACTTGGCCACAGTTCAAGGCCAGACGGAGAATTTGGAGATTCAAATGAAGCAGTTGACTCTTGCCAACAAAGATGCAATGAATGTCAACATGGTCGAAGTCTCTGACCCAAAAGCATCAGAGGAGGCCATGAGGCAGGAACAAGCTAACAAGACTGCTTTCCCACGGGAAAACGAAAATCTGGCAGATTTCCTGCAAAGATGCCAAAAAAAAGAAGTCAGAGGTGATGCTGTGTCCAAGATGCAGTTCGATCTTTGACAAAAAAGCTGCTGAGCATATTCAAGGCGTAAGAGCAGCAAATAAGAGAAGGGAAAATGTTGATCTTCGACATGACCCCAGAAGAGCCTCCCAAAGAGGTTCAAACCAGGAAAAGAGGCCATTGACTTTCAGGCCTCCAACTAATGTGCCAGTAGATACCTGGTACAAAACATCTGGTCGAAAGAGGCCAAGTAAGGAGAGATGGCACTCTTTCGACGTGCCAAGGGGTTCATCTTTAACACAAAAGAAAGAGCCTCAAGTTGCTGCACCTAAAGTTGCACAAGTGTCAAGCAACTACAAAGGGAAAAATCCCATGTCTCGATCTCAATGGAGGAGATACCAAAGGAGACGAAAAGCTGAGAGGGAGGCTGCCAATGAACCAAAGGCAGAAACCAGTTCAAATGTTCCTCTAAGGAAGCAAAGGAAACCTCTGGAAAGAGAGCCGGTAACCAACAGGCTAGTTTGGCCTAACCAAGGTGAAATTGAAGACGAAGATGGTTCTGAGTCTGATGATACTTTGGACATAATGGTGAATATAGTCTCAGTGCTGCCCAGAGAATTCAACCGACAGGTGGAGGTCGAAACAAGTGACTGGGAAGTGGAGCAAGAAATGGCCAAACATAGGCCAGTGTGCTATTTCGTCATGGACAATGGCACTACTGAGGAACAAAATGGGTTCTTCGAACCACCTACAGAGGAGATGAAAAATCACCTCAAGCCTTTATTTATAAGGGCTAAACTCGAAGAAACTACAGTGAATAAAATCTTGGTGGATTGTGGGGCAACCATCAACATTATTCCTCACTCTATGCTAAGGAAAATTGGCAAAAGGGATGAGGACATTAAGGCTCACAACATGGTCCTGTCGAACTATGAGGGCGGCATAGGGACCACTATGGGAGTGATCCAACTGGATATCAAGGTAGGATCTATCCTTCGACCAACAATGTTTATGGTTATATCGGCCAAACCTAACTACAATCTTTTGTTGGGTCGTGAATGGATTCATGGTGTTGGAGTTGTGCCATCATCAATGCACCAGAGGCTGCTCCTATGGCGTCCAGATGGGATGGTCGAAAACATAGAGGCAGATCAAAGCTACTACCTGGGCGAAGTGAATCACCTAGGGCTGGCGGATTTCGACAAGAACTTGGCTCACATAGGGCCATGTCCAACACCTGACTTCGACTTGGCGCCAGCGCCAAATACTTTTTGTTTCCTATACCTGCACCCTGAGCATGGTTTTCAATGGGACAAAGAAGACTTGTCCCACATAGACTTCAGTGGGTTAACTGATATCCAACCAACTGGTTGGGGAAGTGAATTCAGTGATAATGACTGAGTCACAATCATTGAAGCGAATTTCGGCTTATGTAGCCGAAACAAAGATGATAACGACTCTCGAAGCCGAAGTAAAGTACATGGCCACACATGCCAATGATCAACAGTTATCTGCTGCAGGTCCAGGAAAGGATTTCGATCCAGAACCCCCTGATATCATGCCAGAAGGAATGCAGGAACAGAGGCTCGACGCCATCTATGACGATGAGCCTTTGGGCTTCGAAAAGGACCCCTTGGCGAACAACATTAAAATGTTAGCGCAAGATCCTTTAGAAGAAATCAACTTAGGCGAAGGGTCAGAGAAAAAGCCAACTTACATCAGCGCCAAAATTGACCCAGAACTTAGGTTGGAAGTAATCCAATTGTTGAAAGAGTTCAAGGACTGTTTTGCATGGGATTACGACGAAATGCCTGGTCTCGACAGAGGATTGGTAGAACTTCAGTTGCCAATCAAACCTGGGAAGAAGCCAATCAAGCAAAGTCCAAGACGCTTCGCTCCAGAAATACTGTCGAAGATCAAAACGGAAGTCGAAAGACTGCTGAAGTGCAAATTCATACGCGTTACAAGGTATGTCGAATGGATTGCAAACATTGTGCCAGTAATTAAGAAAAATGGTACAATAAGGGTGTGCATAGATTTCAGAGATTTGAATGCTGCTACGCCCAAAGATGAATATCCTATGCCTGTGGCGGAAATGCTAGTCGATTCTGCCGCTGGCTATGAATACATGAGTATGCTCGATGGTTATTCAGGATATAATCAAATATTCATTGTTGAAGAGGATGTGTCGAAAACAACTTTTCGATGCCCCGGGGCCCTAGGCACTTACGAATGGGTAGTGATGCCTTTTGGCCTAAAGAACGCTGGGGCAACATACCAGCGAGCGATGAATTCTATCTTCCATGATTTTATTAACACTTTTATGCAAGTATATATTGATGACATTGTTATAAAATCTGTTTCCAGGAAGAATCATATTGACCACCTTCGGCAATCATTCGAAAGAATGAGAGAACATGGTCTGAAGATGAACCCTTTGAAGTGTGCATTCTGTGTGAAAGCTTGAGATTTCTTGGGCTTCGTTGTCCACAAGAAAGGAATCGAAATCAACCAGAACAAGACGAAGGCTATTCTGGAAGCGAAAGCGCCATCGAATAAGAAGGAACTGCAATCTCTGTTAGGCAAGATAAATTTCTTAAGGAGATTTATATCTAACCTAAGTGGGAAAGCTCAGGCCTTTTCACCCTTACTTCGACTGAATAAAGAGGGGTTCGAATGGGGGCAAGAGCAACAAGAAGCCTTCGACAAAATCAAAGGGTACCTCACTAAGCCACCTATTTTGGTGCCTCCTTGTAGCAATAGGAGTATGAGATTGTATATAGCTGCATCCGACAAAACTTTGGGAAGCATGTTAGCCCAAGAAGATGAGAATGGAGTCGAAAGACCCATTTACTATCTTAGTAGAGTTTCGAACGATGCAGAAACTAGATATAGCGAAGTTGAAAAATTGTGTCTATGTCTGTATTTCTCTTGTACAAAACTCAAGCAATATATAAAACCAGTTGATGTGTATGTTTCATCTCATTTTGATGTTTTCAAGTACATGTTGTCGAAACCTATCTTGCACAGTCGAATTGGCAAGTGGGCACTAGCATTAACTGAATACTCCTTGACCTTTATGCCTCTTAAGGCAGTGAAAGGACAAGTGGTTGCAGACTTTATAGTCGACCACTCAATTCAAGTTGAGGATATTAATTATATGGAGATAGAACCTTGGAAATTCTACTTCGATGGTTCCAGCCATAAGGATGGAACAGGGGTAGGAGTCTTGATCATTTCTCCAGGAAAAATTCCAACAACATTCAAGTACAAGATATCAGGTTCTTGTTCGAACAATGAGGCTGAGTATGAAGCTCTAATTACTGGCCTTGAAATATTGTTGGAATTGGGGGAAACTCGAGTCGAAATAATGGGAGACTCAGAGTTAGTCATTAAGCAAGTCACAAAAGAATATAAATGCATAAGAGAAAATCTCATTATGTACTTTGTGATAGCAAATCGTTTATTGAAAAAATTTGAAATGGTCAATATTCGACACATACCCAGATTGGAAAATCAAATAGCCAACGACTTGGCACAAATTGCATCTGGGTACAAGATCTCAAAAACGAGATTACAAAGAGCAATCGAAGTTCGAGAAAAGATAAAAGCAACTTGTCTATCACCAACAGACTTGGAATCGACAAGACTAGGATATGCTGATCAAAGTAACTTTGAAATTTCGTTCATAGATAATTTGTCAGAACAAGATTGGAGGAAGCCCATTGTGGATTATCTTCAAAATCCAAGAGCTTCGACAGAACGAAAAACAAAGTACAGGGCGTTGAGTTATGTACTCATGGGTAATGAGTTATTCAAGAAGACGCCTGAAGGGGTATTGCTAAAATGTTTAAGTGAAACTGAGGCATACATAGCCCTTTCGACTACGCACGCTGGAGCATGCGGGGCTCACCAAGTAGGCCATAAGATGAAATGGTTGTTGTTTCGACAAGGACTATACTGGCCCACTATGCTGAAAGATTGTGTCGAGTTCGCTAAAGGTTGCCAAGAATGTCAAGTCCATATAGGCATCCAACATGTACCAGCAAGCGAACTTCACTCGATAGTGAAACATTGGCCCTTTAGAGGATGGGCGTTGGACCTCATTGGAGAGATTCAACCAGCATCATCAAAAAGTCAGAAGTATATATTGGTAGGCATTGATTATTTTACTAAGTGGATCGAAGCTATCCCTTTAGTCAATGTAGACCAAGGAAATGTCATTGAATTTATTCAAAAGAACATTATCTTTAGGTATGGAATCCCTAAGACTATAACTACTGATCAAGGATCAGTTTTCACCGGTCGAAAGATGCAGGAATTCGCTCAGGAAACAGGTTTCAAACTCCTAACATCAACGCCTTATTATGCACAGGCAAATGGGCAAGTCGAAGCAGCGAACAAAGTAGTGATTGGTTTGATAAAAAAGCATGTTGGGAAGAAGCCCAAAAATTGGCATAAGACGTTAGACTAGATTTTGTGGGCTTGTCGAACGTCCCCAAAAGAAGCCATAGGTACAACACCATATAGGCTAACTTTTGGCCATGACGCAGTGTTGCCAGCAGAGATTTGTCTTCAATCTGCAAGGGTTCAGAGACATTATGATATTCCCTCTGAAATTTATTGGGATATGATGTTAGACGAACTAGTGGATTTAGACGAAGAAAGATTGCGTGCTCTTGACCTACTCAGGCTTCAGAAGAAAATAGTAGAAGACTCTTATAATAAAAAGGTGAAACCTAATGTATTTTCGCCTGAAGAACTAGTTTGGAAGGTGATTCTTCCCATGGATCGAAGGGATCGAAGCATGGGAAAATGGTCACCCAAATGGGAAGGACCATTCAGAGTTATCCAGACTTTTTCTGGTGGAGCCTATGAAGTCGAAGAGCTAGGTGAAGATAAAAGGCTCTTGAGAGTAAATGGTAAATATTTGAAAAAGTACAAACCTACACTCCAAGAGATAAAGATAAAATAACAAGTAATGACTAAATTAACCATAAAAAGGCCAAAATGGAAATTTTTTATAAATTAGCCAAAATGGCAATGTTGTCGAATACATATTACAAAATATGGTTAAAAGGCTGAAACAATCAGAAGGGGATGGAGTCCTTGAGTCGAAGGTATTTGGTTTGCTGCAGCTCCAATCTTTTGGTGCACAAGGCATTCGCCTGCGCAAGCTTGGCAATTTGATCGTCGAAGGCTTGAGCTTTCTCAGCAAATTCTAGGCCCTGTGTGATTTCAGCTTGACTTTCGGTGTCTGGAACAGTCGAGAGAAGTTCCTCCTTGCGCTTATTATTGGCATTTATCTTAGCCTCTATTTCTTCGATTTGCGCCTTGAGGGAAGCATTCTCTCGATCGATGGCATCAACTTCTTCTTGTTTAGATGCTTTTTGCTTCGACAACTCCGCAATTCGAGAAGTTATCTCTGCTACAGCAGTCCATGCAGAAGAGCTTTTGCCATATAACACTTCAAGCTGGTTATTAAAGCCCCTTTGTCGCCGATAATCTGCTGAGACTTGATCAATAATGGAGTGTAACTCCATGATAAAGCCTGAGACTTCTGGAGGCACAGCTAACAAGTCTACGGCATTCAAAGCATCCCTCAAGTATGATGGAGCAGTAGGGTCCCCCTCCAAAGCTTTCATCAAGTCCTTCTTGAAAAACTGAGCCTTAACCTTCGTCAAAGCCTCATCGAGAGGAGAAGTTTCAGTGGACTTCCCCGACAGAGTCGGAACCTCCTGACTAGCATCAGACGAACTTTTGCTCTCGATGATGGCGTTCAGATAGCTAACAGGATCAGTTCGCTTCAAGAGTTCTAAGTCTTCTTTCGACCTATGCTTTGTTGAGGTAACAGCCTTTGCAACAGCATTGTCTTGGGTTTGAGGCGGTTGAGTAGCATTTGCCTCGACTTGACTCTCTTCGACTTGGACTGCGGCAGTACCAGCGTCATCATGGTTCCCTTCGCCAGCGTCATCTTGATCCTTTTCGCCAGCGTCGCTGCGGTCCCCTTCGTCACGATTTTCTTCCGACAGATCCACCACCTGAATCTCTTTTGGCTGTTGCTCTTCTGTTTGTGGATCTTCTACTGGTTTTTCTGCTGTCTCAGCATTGGCTTCATTTATTTCAGTATTGTCTTCATCGTTCACCAAGTCTTTTTCTTGTGGCCTGCTGAGTTCAGCAGAATCCAATGTTTCAGAAGTCCTTGGCGCTGAGCTTTCAGTGGCGTCCTGAAAAGAGAAGAAGAAGAATCTTCTAAATTCGAAAGAGACATAGTCGAACGTAGGTATCGACACCTAAGTTACAAAGGGATCAAAGAGATTACCTGTAAAGTAGCTTCAGCCCCAGGGCTGGAATTGTCGCTTTCGACAGGTTTATTGAGAAGAACATTTAATTCCTCCTCCGTTGGCTCCTCAATGATTACTGGAGGTGGCCTGGGCTTTCTCCCAGCAACCTTTATTCTAATTGTTCGAGCCTCAGGAAGAGGAACGTCCCTCTTCAGCTTTCGCCTTTTTAGAGGAGCAGGGGGAGAATCATCTTCTTCGTCGCTCCCGGATTCGACCGTCAGTGCTGGCCGTTTCTTGGGCGAAGGTGCCTAAAAAAAACCAATTGGAGTTCGATTTAGCAGTTGCATCGAAAGTCAAAAAGTCAAAGCCAGAAGAAAAATAATGAAAGTCTGGTTACCGATGCAGAAGGCTTTTTCGAAGGGCCTTCCCCTTGTTGGTTTGTTGTGGTCTTTGCCGGCGCTATAGTCTTCGCCGGCGGTGGAGGTTTTGTTAAGGGGCCTCCTCCCTGTTGGCCTTCTGCAGCCTTCTGCAGCCTTCTTGGCTGCAGGCTTTCGAACAACTGAAAGTAGACAAAATAATTAACAGGCTAGCAGTCGAAAGAGAAAGACAAAGTAATTTGGAGGGATGAACTTACATTTCTTTATTTTGTCCAAGACAAGGACAAAAGATTTCTAAAGCTCATCCACGAAGTCCTTCTCGTCGAAAAACTCCTCAGCGTAGTAACTTTTCCACCAATCCTCGAAGGATGGTGAGTAGAGAAAGTTCAGCTGATAGTCAAACAACGAAAGAACTGTTCGACCAGCATATCTGCCGATATGCTTAGTGGCTTCAGTGTAGTCGTTGCAGAAGTATAACATAGACTTCTCCCTGGGAAAAATTGGAGAAGGTAGTGTTTGGATAATACCAAACTGGCGAGACACCAGGTTTGGTTGATACGCGATCAGACTCAGGTGAGTCTTCGAGCTCCTGAATCGAAGGGGCATTATTCTTGGTGTGAGAAATGCCTCCCACACTGTTGTATGTTCGTCGACCTGAGGACCGCTCGACGTCCTAGGATGTGGCCTTGTGAACCACTCTGGGCCAACCTTTCGTCGAGCAAACAGAGCCATGGTCGAAGCAAACTCTTTCCTTTTAGCAAACATCAGAATGAAGTTTGTAAAAGTTTGTTGAAGCTCCAGCCCATCTTCCATTGGAGTCAACAGAGCCAATCTGGTGCCTTCGACGCGTCTGTTTGCTATTTCTGGAGCCTGCTCATTTATTTGAATCCTCTTAGGCAAGAAAGATTCGAAGGTGGCATTGAGCCACAACTGAAGCAGACAAAAAGGTCCAGCAAGCAGCAGACTGGCTCTATTCTCGATGATCTTCAGAAGAGTCGCTCCGTTGCTAATCGACTCATACAGACTCGCCAAAATCAATTCTGCCAAACAGATATTTTGGCCATGGTGGAGTTGAGTGGCGAGAGTGACCATCTTCTTGGTCACCTGTAAGGACTTGGAACAAAACACAAAGCGTGTCAGCCATAAGGCTAGAAACGCAATATGTTCGACATCCGACACAGCATCTGTCGACCTATCGTGGTAGTGATTGATGAAGGTGGTGTAGGTTGGTTTTGTGGCAGAGAATCCAATCTGATCCTCCGACATTTCCTCCGGGTCGAAGTAGTCCCCAGTGGGTCGAAGGCCAGTGATGGCGGCCACGTCGAAGAGCGTGGGAGTCAGCATTCCACAGGGAAGATGGAAGGTGAAATGGGTGTAATCCCAGAAGAGTAGAGAAGCTATCAACATCTCTGGGGAATAGTTAAGACCTGTCTTCGACAGCATAACCATGTCGAATATCCCCATGTCTTTCCAGATCGAAGCCTGGCGTTTCTCCATTTTTTCCAGCCAAGCACTATAATCAGGAGTAAGGCTAGGACCAGACCTGAAAGCCCTAACACCTTTGTTGAAGAAACGGAGGTCGATTTTCTCTTTAGCAGGGTCTTCATTATCCTCTGCATCTTTCTTGGAGCATCCAACCGGTTTGAGTCTCTCAAGTACCGGAAAGTAACTTTTGATCTTCATGGCCTCAGCAATGCTTGGGTACAATGGGCCAGACATAGCAAAGATTTGGTTGGAATCCAACCGGAATCATGAGGTGGCATGAATAAGCATCACGTACAGCAATGTCCAAGGGCTCAGGGACCCTTCGTTGGCCCGTGGGAGTCACTACGGGAGCGGTGGAAAAAACCCTAGGTTTGATATTTCCAGAGGGAGTGTTGGCGCTAGGAGCGTTGGAAGAACCAGATGCCATTGTTGGTACTAAGATTGAAGACGAAGTGAAGAACAAAGGGTTTGCAAAGTTGACAAGAGTTTGTATGCAAATGAGGAATTCTGAAAGCAAGGTAGCGTAAAAAGTCCCACAATGGGTACTTACCGCTATTTATAGTAGTGGGGGAAATCCCCAAAATCGAGGACATTAAATGCCATTTAATGTTGCAGAAGGTAGTGGGACACGTGGCGTCTCCCTGTTGTTGTAGCCGTTCTGCAGAAATGGAAGGGTGCAGCGTGCGCCCTCGTTTTTGGGAATTGTCATGATGACAATTTGTGAAATGACGTTTGGCACACTGCACGCCGTACTGAAGTGACGTCTTAGGTACGGATGAATGATGGTTTTTCCTTGGGATTGTCAGTGGTTGGTAGAAGACAACAAAAAGTGCACAATTTAATTTGTGACTAAGAATGAAAAGACAGGTGTCGAATGGCATTTCAAAGAATGCCTTTTTCTTTCAGAGTCGAAATAAGGCATTCTTGGGGGGCAATTTGTTGGCTCTTAAATTCGACACCCTTGTTTCATTAATATCAACCATTAAAGCTGAAGGATGTTTTCGATCAGCTGGGTCTGTCGAAATGCCCATCGAAAGATGACACTGTACTTAGAAGATTTCTTCCAAGGGAGAAGTTGGGTGCCTTCGATGTCGAAGGTGTTTTTTCGTCGAAGATGCTTCTCGACGAAGGTGTTCGATGGTTCAGAGTGGAACGGTTTGAAATTCAAGCATTTGGAGGGAAAACGGTTTCCAGCGGTTACCAAGGGCAACATGCAAAGATCTGGAGCGTCGAACGTTGAGAACGTGCCAAGTGGAATCATCTCGAAGCAGTGTAACTGCCCGACGGTTACTTGGGATGTTTTAGTATAAATAGTAGTAGTTCACGCAGTTTCTCGCGTGTGTTCACAATTATATACAAAGTCACTCATATAGATTCAAGTACCCAGCGTGTGAGAAAGAATTGTTGAGAATGTATGTGTGAAACACCAACTTTATTAATCAAAGTCATTTACTTTTTCCAGAAACTTTACTTACTTTCTTCTTTACTTTCCTTGTCGAAGTACTTTACTTCAAGCCTTCATTTATTTTACCAAGCCTATTTCTTCATGCAATTTACTTAAAGCCTCTTTATTTTATTGTCATTTAACCATTATCCAATTTAATCAAAACCTCAAAATCAACCTATGTCTTAGGATCAATCTGATCGATCCTGCGAGTAACCAAATAAGTAACCATTTGGAGGATCAGCGGTTGTTTACCAATAACCACGGTAAACAGCTGTGTCAGAGGTGGGGCAGGATCGAAATGGTCTGAAGTTACTCTTCACATAATCTAGCACAAAAGGGTCCTTTGGGGGAATGATTGGAGTTTCCACGGTGGTCGAATCAGAAGACTCCCCTGTCTTAGGGGTATCCATTTTATTAAACAAAGGTTTAAAATTATAACAAACAGGGAAAATTTTTCTGGTATCTTTTAAGATTTCAAAGACTGTAAGAGGACCCATTAAAGCTAACCTCTTGCCAGCGGCGTTAGTGGGAATTAGTACCTGAGATGCGTAGAGCATTTCCTTCTCTTTGGAGATCATTTGGGGAATAAGCACAGACTGACCTTGATAGGTGCCAACCTTGATTTCCATTATGGTTCATGTGTTCTTTCCTTTCTTTTTGGAAGCTTTTTTCAGTTGGGATGATGTTGAAGAAGACATTGTTGAAGAGTGTTGGAGGTTTTAGGGTTTCAGTGAAAAGAGAGGAAGAAAAGATTCAGAATATGGGAAGAAAAAATAAAAGACTAAGTTGATGGGTTTTTTATAGTGTGGAAGTTTAAACATCCACTAAGTAAGATTGGGATACATGGGAGTCGTGGGTTGGATTGAGAAGGAGGTGGCGTAAAAGTTAATATTGGTAATAGGCGTGATTAAATAATAATCATTGTTTTGTAACTGCACCATGTTGTGAAATGGTTCAAGGCGGTTAAGGAATTTGAAAAGCGTCATGATTGACGCGACTGGAGTCATATGCAATAAATGTTACGATTATTCAAAGGTCGCGTCAAAATCTTGCATATATGTTTAAAATAAGTATTTCTCAAAGGAATCGAAATACATATTTTAAAGGGGCATTTTGTTGGCTGAAGATTTTGATGATATTGTTCGAAGCGAAGCAAGTTGGATACTTCGATTGGAATAAAGCAAGATGTCATGTTTCGAAATGGTAGAAGCAGTGCTTCGAATGGGCATGTCAAAACTCTGAGCTTCGAGTGACAGTTATGGGGATATATTCAAAGAAGTCTCGAAACGGTAACAAGGCTGTGTCCAAGAAATGAGTTCGAAACGAAGAGTGCCAAAACATTTGAAATTCAAACACAAGCGGGATGTTCGAAATTTAAAATATATGCACTGGAGCATTCGAAGACGCGTGGAAGCTAGAGAGGGGCATTGCTTTGCATGTTCTGAACGTGGCAGAATCTTATAGCAAGACCGTTATGGTCGAAGTAGTATAAATAGAAGTCTTAGCGTTAGGATTTTGTGTGTCATATCTATTGTACAAAAATTCAGTAAACATTCAAAATACCACATGGCTAGGGAAACGAATGCTCGAACAATGTACGTATGATAACACCAAGTGTTTATGATTCAATAAAGCTCTTTATCATTTCCAGTTTTTTCCTCTATCTTCATGTCAATATCATTCAAAAGCCTTTACATTAAAGTATTTTTATTCGAAGTCTTTTTACTGATGTCTTGCATTTAAATGTTTTCTTTCCATTTCAAATCCTTTACATTTCAGAAATAACTTTTGTATATTTCATGCCTTTATCTTCATGCCTTTATCATTCGAACACCTTTTTCATTTAAAGTCATTTTACTGATTTCTTGCATTTAAACGCTTTCTTTATATTTCGAGTCTTTTACTTTCCAGAGAATCTTTTACATTACATGCTTTTATACTTCGAAGTTATTTACTTGTATTTGTGCAGTTTTACATGTCTTTACAATTGAACCTTTATTCATGCAATTTAGTTTCACACACATTTACTTGATCATGTCATTAGATCTTTAATAGAGTAATCAGAGTAAGTTAAACACCTACACAACATTCTAAATACCAATCATGAACATCAGTTCTATAATGAGAATTATCCAAATGACCAATACTCCATAGGATCAATCTAGTCGATCCTGCAAGTTACCAAAGAGATTAAATAACAGTCATTAAGATTATTTGATAGTTTGGAGGACTAGCGGTTGTTTACCAGAAATCACTGTAAACACCTAGACACTAATTCCACCAGGTGTGCCAATTTGTTTAGCGTGAAATTTAGTAAACAACCGTTGGTCTTCTAAATCAAAGAAAAGATTGGTAACTTATAGGATCGACCAGATTGATCCTAAGGATATGTGTTTAGTTCAATTTTGTTTCTTTCTGTTTATTAATCTCTTCGATAGAGATTGTTACTTCGAAGGTAGTGATGTAACGCTTTAAAGAAAAGACTGGTATGTAAAATACTATTGATATAAACTTAAAATGAACATTTAAAACTTCAATTGAAAAAGAATGACAATAAACATAAAACTGGTTCATCATACGTACATTCTCACAACTCGTTTCTCGAACACTGGTACTTTGAGCAATTTAGAGTAATTTGTACAAATATGTAAACACATGAATCCTATTACTAAGAATCTTATTTATACTATTTCGACCCTAACGGTCAACTACTAAAACAACGCCGCGTTCGTTGGTGCATGTTCTTCGAATCTCTTCAGGCCTTCCCGCATCTCTTTGGATAAGATAAAACTTTCAAATTTGAAAACTCTTTTTTCTTCAAAGCGCCAAACATTATTGACGTGACAGTCGAAGTGTTTATTCTTACAATACTTTGAATAAATCAAGTTTCAATGGTTCACAAATAAATCTTTCGCCAATACTTGGCGAAATTAAATTTTTACTAGCATTTATTTATCGAAATCTTCATAAGATCTCCTTCATGCTTCCTTCAAAACTAAATTTCTTCCAGGATGTATGATTTCAGCTCAACATTCACATAGTCAAAATTCCGAGTTAATAAATTGCCCCTAATAAATGTGTATTTCAATATATTTGGAGAAATATACATTTTTGTAAGGCATCTATATTTCGACAAACAAACATCCTTCATGATGAACATTTACTGTTGTGACGTCAGAAACAATCATGATTTCCTTTTTCCAAAATGTCTAATCAAGACGTGCGTGATACAGTTTCATCATTGCCACGAAAAGTAGGTTCCCAATGTGGCCTTTCAATAAGTAAACTTCTCCATAAACTTAAAGAGAAAATCTTCGAAGCTGGCCTATTCGGAGTTCTGAATAATAATGCCACTGCGAGGGATGTCCTCGGAGGACACATGGAGGATAAGTCCTCGGCGTGAGAGGAGGAGATCCTGCCCGACATAGATCAATGATAGACTCATTCTTGTTGGGCTTCCCCTACAACATAGTTGGATTGAGCCTTATATATTGTTTGGGTTGAGTGTAAGTCCAGTCCAGAACACTGATCATTACATGTATAAATTTCCTCACCTTCATATCTTAACTTAACTTAGAGTCTTTTACAATACAACTCTTTGTATATAAAACCACACCTTAAATTAACAAGTTTCATATATATAACACAACGAGTAAGGAACAAATTTAGCAGACACAACAATACTGTATAACATACAGTCAACATTATACAATACAAAACTAAATTTGAATCAAATACATTCAATAAACTACAATAATATATTCTTTTCTATCGAAAAAATTATACGTATACACATTAAGAGTACAAGAAGCCTTAAACTATGATTCAAAAGTCCATTGGGTGTAGTCGGGCTCCCTCAAAAGGGTGGATTTCTTCTTGCCAACTTTTCTAGGAAACGATCACGGTTATAGAGAATCTATGTATCAGGCAGTTTATTTTAGATCATGCATGTCTTTCTTGTGAATTGTGTATTAGGTCTTTATAGCCAGTATCTCATTTATTTGTCACTTGTAATTTGTCTACAAACCTATGGTATTGATGTAGGATTTTTCGGGAGCTGGGGAGGATAGTTATCATCCAACCACTGCATAAGATCCATATTCGTTTTTTCACATGTCGTGATGGTGGTGTCATATTTCTCCAAATTGAATCCTCTGCCGTGGCTGAATGATGCTGCCGAAATCTCAACCACTTATTTTATAAAATATAGAGAATTACCATTATTATTTAATGCATGAAGGGTTAAGTTTGGTGCAGAATGCAAAGCATGATAGAGAGCGAGAGGATCTATATCCATATTTCTCACATTCAACAAAATTGAAGCACACATTTATATTTCATCATTTTCAACAAGATATAACATTTTATTTCCGGATAAAAAGAAAGTGTAACCTAGGTTTGTAAAGCAATGGTCTTAAAAAAAAATCAAATTTTCCCTTCAATGGCTAAAGTAATTCCGACCGGAGAAGAGACGACGCGGGGAAAACATCCCCGTGTGGCGAGAAGTAGCAACACTATCGATAGATCTATCATCATCTGAGACGATGAAAGCTTCACGTTCTTCACGAGGTGCATTTCTGACATTGAAGGTTCCATACTTAACCAAACGTCCAACCCACGACTTCTTCTTAGTTGGACTCTTAGTCGGACTCTGATTAGCAGCGTTCATCTTGTTTCCGAGATACTCCTTCACTGCATGCAGTCCTAGCTCCATAACTTCCGGTGGTGGTGAAGTAAGAGGGTTCCCTTCCACACATAGTTTTTGAAGCTTAGTGAGACCACCAATGGAGTCTGGTAAGGATTTGATCTTGTTGTAGCTGATGTCGAGTTCAACGAGGGACAACAGAAGTCCTATGGAGTAGGGGATGGTATCCAAGAAATGAAAATTCTGACTCACGTTTAGGGTTTCAAGGTTGATGAGATTCTCGAGATCTTCCGGGAGAGATCTGAGACAGTTGAGACGTGCGTCGAGATTCTTGAGAGATATGAGATAAGAAATGGAGCGTGGAAGGGAGAGAAGTTTGTTGGAGTTGATTGATAGTTTCTTGAGGTTTATTAGCCCAAACCCTAGGTTTTCTGGTAACTGAATCAACTTGTTGAAGTTTAAATTCAAATCTTCTAAGGCTCTGCAATTCTCTAGTGTTTTCGGGAGGTATTGGATGAGGTTGCCAGAGACATTCAGAATCTTGAGCTTTGAGAGGCACCCAATGGAGTTTGGGAGGGTTCTCAGCTGGTTTGAGTGCACGTCCAACACCACCGTGTTCACCAATTTCGCCGTCAATGATTCCGGAATATTCTGTCATGATCATAAATTAGTTATTACTCTAAAATAACTTAAGCTGAGATTTAACACAAACATCAAAGATAACATAATATTGAAAGTAAAAAATACCTGAAGATTGTTGTTGGATAGGTCTAACTTGCAAATGGAAGCTAACTCGAGAGAAGGGTTAGGAAGAGAGTCTAATGACAAGCCACTCAAGTTAACTATTTCAAGTCTCTCAGTTTCCTCTATCGAATTCGAATCATTACTATACGTTGTTCTCTTCACCGATTGCTGTTCGTACATCATCTTTACACAACGTTGCTAGGTAATACTAACAACTATATTATGATGATGATGGTGTTTAAGGTTCATGTAATAAGAGAGATTGTTGATGAAGGATGAGTGTGAGATGAGAGAAAAGAGAGAGAGTTTGTTTGGTTTTTAAGGCAAAGTGAAGATCCGAGTGTATGGATGACAAGTAACGGCGAAGTGGGAGGGCCACTTGTTGTTCTTGTTGTGTTGTGTTGTGTGTATGACGTGTCATCGAGTTACTTAGTACAACTACCGTATATTTTGGCTTTGTTTGGTCATGTTCCCCTCTCCACTTGATACTTGGATTAATTCAACACTCTCTTTCTTTTCTATTCATACTAACAATAATGATTTTTTCTTAAATAATCACTTTCTTCTAAAAAAAAATAAATTCTAATAATCAATATTTCAAATAAAATATTAAATTAATTATTTTCAAATAAAAAAATTTATAAGTGAGATCATACGTTAGTGCACTTAAAAATAAATATACATGTTAGTGTCTTGGGTGTATGCATTGGTGTCGAGTCAGAAGGAATGACACATGCTTTATAATTAAAGAGGAGGCGTTAGTTGCAATAGTGTCTATGTTGTAATTTTTTTATAAATGGCTCATGTATTCTTCATCATTTATCATATATCTTCTGACTTCATTTTTAAATATTTCTTCAACAATATCTTATATTATCAAAAGAAATGTTCAACTTTTTTATTCGTTAACAAAGTTTTCGATGAAGATTCGACTGAGAATTTCAAGCATCTTCGGAGGAGTTTGATCGGTTGGCTAGATGAAGGCATAAACATTAAAAGAATTTATAGATTTATTAAGATGTTCAACCAAAATGAAAAAATCTATATGTGGTAGCCAATTAAAATTGACTATGATTTTCGTATTTTGATTGTCGTATTTGAGATCATTAAAACCAATGAGAATTATGATCAAGCAAGTCATTAAAATTCTCTTCCATTATTTTTGTAATTCTATCTTATAAAATAATATTATAATTGAATTTTTTCTATATAATATATTTTTTTAAATAACTAAAAAATAAAATAATCAAATACAACATAAGAGCCATGACGGATGACGCATACTCCTATTGCTTACATGTATATGCGCCATTATCATTGACATGATATTAAAGCATGTTCCATAGACAATGGTGCCTAGAGCCAAATTGAATTGCATGTGATATAAACAGTGACACATCTTCTATGTAACCGAATTTTTTTATTAAAAAAATTGTTACTTTGATAATCAATATTTTTTTAATATGATTATTTAAAAAAAATTTACAATAATATATCCTACTTTTTAAATTAATTTTTAAATATTTTGCTTTTATTTTAAGTTAAGGATATATTTTTAAGAATATATACTCTTTTTATTTTTTAGTTATAATAAATATAGATGAGTTTAATTCTTAGTTAACCGAGTTATGATAGATTTTAAGGTTTAAAAAATATTTATATTATATATATATATATATATATATATATATATATATATATATATATATATATATATATATATATATATATATATATATATATATATATATATATATATATATATATATATATATATATATATATATATATATATATATATATATATATATATATATATATATATATATATATATATATATATATATATATATATATATATATATATATATATATGAAATTATAAAATTATTTAGTAATCTCAATAATTATTATAGTTTATATTTGTTAAATGTATGATGTGTGACAATCTCTTATGGTAGTAAGGTTGTCAGAGGATTGTAGAATTGTTGTTGTGTTAGTGATAATACCAAAAATATCGTATATTTGATTTGATTTACATATGTTTTATTGTTGTTTTATCTTCATTTTCAATATTATGTTGGTATTCTGTTTGTATTTAAGGTATTTAACCAAATGGGAGTTGTACACTCAAGGCGATCACAATGACCATGAGTGGTCCACACGCTAACAGTCACAAAGACCAAGTCATAGCCACTTTGTGAGCATGGCGTTCGCCATGGGGGTGTGGCGGTCCACACCTTGTAAAAACTCAACAGTTACATTTTGGGCTTGGTTCGGTCTCTCACTCTTCCCATTCTCTCCTAAAATCTCTCCCACGAATTGAGCAACTTCCCACTTGATATTTTAGGTTTTGGAAATCTAAAAATAGGTGTTTAGCTTCACTTTTTGGATTATTCAAGTTTAGTACAAACTTAAGCCATATATTGTTGCATTTTATAAGCTTTAACTCTTCACATCGGAGGGTTATAACATTGTCGATTGAGTCTGTATCAAGTTTAGAGCAACCACTCTGTAAAAGTTTAATCTTGCTGCCATTTTATTTCCCGCATTCAAGTCTTTTTGTTGATTTACTTCCTGTACCAGATTAAAGTCTCTTCAGAGCAGGTTTTTATTAATCACGTTACTTTTATTTTATCATCTCTTTATTTATCTGCACTTAATTCGCTTTAAATTAATTTCTATCAATTGCATGTTTCCAACTTTACTTTCTATGTCTATTATGTTTTATTCCATGACCGAATCAATTGTTTTGCTGTATGTTATAATCATGTCTAACTAAATTATAAGTGTTGGAATGTGAGAACCGTTGATTTGACGGTACTCTAAGTTGTTGTTCTTTGTGAAATATTTGTGGAACTGTTTTGATTTTATAACAACTTTTCTAATCTTATTTTGTTATTTTGCTACGAAAGTAGGGCCATTTATATGTCGGGTAAGATCGAAAGTCGTCCAGTACAAAAGATTAATGTTTTTTAGTTTTCAATTGATAAATATCGTATAAGCTCTTTGTTGATTAATTAGGAAAGCTAGTAGTTTTTAGAAAGTGTTTTTAAACCCATTTTCGGACGCGTTTATGTGTTTAAGATACGGTTGGCCGAGCGAACACCAAGAACCCTTTAAAGTCTAATCTTCCAGTCAAAATTATTTTTCATCTAGGTAAATGAAACTTATTTCTAAAAAAGGTATTTACTTCTTTAAAGCGAAATGCTATGGGCACGCGACAATAAACGATATAAATTAGAGAGTAAAATCTGGTTTTGATTACGCGACAACAACTGTTCCTTTTTAAATAGTTCTTTTTGAAAGAGGAAAACATTGTCCCACAGGTAGTTCAATTTATGAACAATTAGAGTATCAACGAATTGATGAGATTCATATTCCAACTTTGTATTTCTGAATTAATTATTCTACTTTATTTTTTGTATCTCCAATGATTATTTTAATCGCCTTAGATAAACACCGTAACAATAGAAAATGATAGCTTGACTATTAGGTCTCTGTGGGTTTGACACTCTTTGTATTACTCTGATACTTTTTGTGCACTTGTGAAATACCCCCATCAAGTTTTTGGCGCCGCTGCCGGGGACCAATTACGTCAAATATCGCAACTCCATTGTTACACTGTCTATACTTAGGCACTCTATTTTTGGTAAATGCGAAGAACTGGTAGTATCGGAATTTTAGAAGATTCAATAGATGAGAGAGAAAGATACGCTTGTGCGAGACTTTTTCTCCGATGAATCCAAAAAGTGATGGCAGACGAACAAGACCATAAGCCACTTAAGGATTTTGCCTTACCTTATAACGAAGAACCTCATTCAAGTATCCTTAACCCTATGAATCAGATAACGATTTTGAATTGAAACCCGCTTTATTGTAAACCGTGCAACAAAACTAATTTGTTGGTCTCCCAACTGAGAAACCTAACCAACAGTTGACAGTGTTTATTTAACTAGCCGGTACATTGTAAAGCAATGGTGCTCCTCCTCAGGCTATTTGTTTGCGTTTATTCCCTTTTTCCCTCAGAGACATAACAAGAGCATGGCTAGACTCTCTCCGAGCAGATTTTGTCACCACTTTGAATGACCCGAAGAAAGTATTCCTTGCTAGATACTTTCCACCAAGTAAGATCGTTGTCTTGGGAAACCAAATAACCTAATTTACTCAACAATATGGTGAATCTCTTTTTTATGCTTGGAAAAGATACAAAGAGATATTAAAGGCTTATCCACATCACGGATTAGAACAATGGTTGATCATTCATACCTTCTATAATGGACTTCTCTATAATCTAAACATACCATCGATGCTACCGTTGGTGGTGCACTGATGAACAAACCTTACCCTGAAGCCCGTGCGCTCATAGAAGACCTGCCACAAAACCATATGAACGCCAATATGGACTCTTTAGAACAAAAGGTCAAAAACTTAGTCGTTAACCCTATAGCTACCGTAGCTACAATCCAACCTAGATGCAAAATATGTGAAACCTCAAGGCACATCACTGCTAAATGCGACCTCCTAGCTGAACCCAACTAAGATCAGGTAAATTATTCCCAAGCAAACCCTTATTCAAACACTTATAACTATGGATGGAAGAATCATCCAAATTTCTCTTAAACAATAACCCTACCCAGAACACAGCACCTCAGAGATCACAAGGTTTCCAAGCTCAAATACCTACACAGCCTATGCAAGCTACCCCTCAGAAATCAAACCTAGAGAAAATTATGGAAAACTTCATTTCAACTCAAACTCAGCAAAACAAAGAATTTATGAATCAAAACATTCATATAAATGAGTTGATTACGCAATTAGGCGACAAAGTCAATTTTGTGGTAACCCACAACAAGATGCTTGAAACCCAAGTCTCTCAAGTAGCACAACAAAAAGATGCTCAAGCTACGCCAGGAGGATCATTCCCTGGACAACCTCAACCTAACCCTAAACGCCATGCTAACTCTATTTCCCTATGAAGTAGCACTGCATATGATGGGTCTATAAACCCTAGGTTGAATGAGAATCTAACAAGGAAACCCGGGCCACCAAAAGAAAATGTTATGAGTACATCAGAAAAACCAGCGGTATAGGAACCAGTTGAACCAGAAAAACAAAGAGAGAAATAAGTTAAAGATAAAGAAATCGAGAAGGATAACTAAACATATGTACCACCTCCTCCTTATAAACCACATTTTCCATATTCGCAAAGAATTAAACAAACCAAACAAGACAACCAATATAAGAAGTTTATAAAGGTAATTGATAAACTCCACATTGAAATACCATTTACTGAAAGACATCTTAATAAACCAGCACAAGCTTGACGTTCCTAAGCCTTTGGAATGTAATGTTATTGTTGAGAAAAAATTAGCCAAGAAGGAGAAAGATCCCGGAAGTTTTTCTATACCATGTGTATTATGAAAATATGTTATTGATAAGGAACTACTAGACCTAGGCACAAGTGTGAGCTTGATGCCTTTAGTTGTATACAATAGGATAAAACCTGGGAGAACCTCAACCTACTAGAATGTTCCTTCAATTGGCTGATCGATTAGTTAAGTTTCCAATAGGAATATTAGAAGATGTTCCAATTAGGATTGGACAACTACATATTCCAAAAGATTTCATTGTAATGGATATTATGGAAGATGAAGAGATCTCTATCCTTCTAGGTAGACCTTTCTTATCAACTACTGGAGCGATAATAGATGTTAAAAAATGAATATGACTTTTGAAGTAGGTGGCGTGAAGGTCGAATTTATCCTATCCAAATTTATACAAGCACCTGCCATAAATGACTCATGTTATGCCGTCGACATTATCCATGAACGCATAAGAGAGTTTGATATGGAAACTCAAACCAAAATGATAAAACTCCATTCAACACCTATAATGAAAGATGATGGAATTAAAGTATATTCACCCTATATGGATGGCAACCTTCATGAATGCCTTGCACTTATCCCTGACCATATGCTTGGACCTAAGAAACCGTCTATCGAGCTTAAGGAATTACCTAAGAATATGAGATATGAGTTTCTAGATGAAGAACTAATTTGTCTAGTTATATTAAATGCAAACTTAAACAAAGACGAGACTAACCAACTCTTAGATGTCGTACGAAGATATCCTGCAGCCTTAGGCTACAATATACCTAACCTTAAAGGGATAAGTCCATATGTGTGCATGCACCGAATTATGCTAGAAGAAGACTCAAAACCATCTAGGGAGCACAAAATAAGGATAAACCTCATCATGAGGGATGTGGTCAAGAGAGAGGTGTTAAAATTACTCAAAGCTGGAATAATTTATCAATTATCCGATAGTAAATTGGTTAATCTTGTACATGTAGTACCAAACAAATAATGTGTGACAGTTGTACAAAAGGAAAAGGGAGAATCAATAGCACAATGTATAGTAAATGGATGGTGCATGTGTATTAAATATAGGAAGTTAAACAAGTTAACTAGGAAGGACCATTTCCACCTCCAATCATTGATAAAATTCCAGAACATTTATATAGGCACTCATACTTCTACTATTTAGATGGATACTCAAGATTTTTCCAAATCCCTATTCATCCAGATGATCATGAGAAAACTACCTTCACATGCCGTTATAGAACCTTTTCCTATCGACAAATGTCATTTAGGCTATGCAATGTCCATACGACTTTCCAACGATGTATGATGGCCATATTTGCTAATTTCCTTAATGATATAATAGAAGTATTTTGGACGATTTCTCGGTGTATGGGTCCAGTTTTAAAAACTACCTCACCAACCTGGAAATAATTCTAGAAAGATGTGTGCAAGTTAATCTCATATTAAACTGGGAAAATTGTCATTTCATGGGTACAAAGGGTATAGTTTTGGGACACATAGTGTCTGAAAGTGGAATCGAGGTGGTCAAAGCAAAAATTGAGATGATAGAAAACCTCTAACCACCAAGAATAGTTAGGGAAGTCCGAAGTTTCCTTGGACACGCCAGTTTCTACCGACATTTTAACAAGGACTTCTCTAAAATCACCAAACCTTAATTAGTTTCCTGATGAAGGACGTCAAATTCCTTTTTGATGAAAAATGTCAGGAAGCATTCAATATCTTGAAACAAGCACTAATATCTGCACTTATCATGCAACCACCAGATTGGAATAAATCATTCAAGATTATGTGCGATGCAAGTGATTTCAACCTTGGTGATGTTTTTGGACAAGAAACAGATAAAAGAATGCATGTGATATATTATGCAAGCAAAACTTTAGATACTGCTCAACTAAATTGTGCCCTACGGAAAAGGAACTCCTAGTCGTAGTATTTGCAATAGATAAATTTTGTTCTTATTTATTAGGAGCCAAAATCATCGTATACACTAACCATGATGCCATACAATACCTTATAAGCAAAAAAGATGCAAAGCCCAGACTACTTCCCTGGGTCCTTTTGTTACAAGAACTCGATTTGGAAATCCGCAATAAGAAAGGGACCAAAAATATGGTAGCTTACCACCTTTCGAGATCCGAATATCTAAAACTAGACCATACCCCCCATAAATGATGATTTCACTTACGATAGGTTAATAGCATTAGTAAACAATGGGAAAAATCACGAGGATGATGAATCATGACAAAATATTGAAAATTCCTTGATGGTAACTAGTATACCTTGGTACGCTGATTTCGTAAACTATCTAGCAGCCAATACTCTTCCCCCTATCTGGCCTATCAACGAAAGAAAAAATTTATCCATGATATAAAACAATTCTATTGGGATGAACCCCTCCTTTTCAAAAGAAGATCAGACAACCTATATAGTCAGTGTGTACCTGAAGAGGAGGTTGAAAGTATTATAACTCATTGTCACTATACACCTTATGGCGGATATGCAAGCATATCTAAAAATCGCACAAAAATCCTTCAAGCAGGCTTATACTGGTAAGCCCTTTGGCACGACGTTCATGCTTTCATAATCAAATGTGATTGGGGCTAGAGAACTGGAAACATTTTGAGACGTGATGTGATGCTCCTTAGGAATATTTAAGAAGTAGAGGTATTTGACGTCTCGGGAATGGATTTCATGGGTCCATTTCCATCGTCCATGGGAAATAAATACATATTAGTTATTTTCGATTATGTGTCTAAATGGATCGGGGTTATTGCCTCACCTACAAATGATGTATGAGTAGTTATCAGGATGTTTAAGAACTATATATTCCCAAGATTCGGAGTCCCTCGCCTCGTCATAAGCGATGGCGGATCTCATTTCATATCAAGGATTTTCGAGAATCTCTTAGCAAAATATGGCGTGAAACATAGGTTAGAAACACCTTATCATCCACAGACCAGTGGATAAGTCGAAGTGTCTAATAGGGAAATAAAACAGATCCTAGATAAAACGTTCACTATCTCCACAAAGGATTGGTCCTCTAGACTTCAAGACACATTGTGGGCTTATAGGACTACCTATAAGACCCCTATAGGGACAACCCCTTTAAGTTGGTCTACGGGAAATCGTGTCACCTACCTTTCGAACTAGAACACAAAGCCTATTAGGCCATAAAAACCCTGAACATGGATTATTTAATAGCTAGTCACAAGCGCATATTAGACACCCATGAGTTAGAAGAAATCTGAAATGATGCTTACGAGAATGCTATAATTTGCAAAGTACAAACCAAAGCATGGCATGATAAGTGAATCGCGAGAAAAAAGTTTAGTATAGGAGACCCAATACTTTTATTCAACTCTAGATTGCAAATCTTTCCAGGTAAATTATGTTTCAGATGGTCTGGACCATTTGAAGTGACAAGAGTCATGCAATCTGGTGCAGTTGAGATTCAGAACCAATCAACCAATCATTTCATTGTAAATGGGCATCGATTGAAACACTATAGCAATGGTGATAACTCTACTACCTATGATCTCCATACTTTGATTGAACCATCTCCTGTTGTAAGAACAATATTGGTTATGCATCTGGACTTAAGTTTTGATTATAACTTTACATGCTATCTTAGAGAACAATTGTGTACTTTAATGGTTTTTTCCTAGTGTGCAGGTTTTGCTAAACATATTTTAACTTTGATGAGAAGGAGTATGATGTCATCAGGTTCTAAACTCAACACTTTGTAAGAATACCTATGGTGTGTTACAAGTTAAGTCAAGGTTTCAAAATGCTTCTTATACAACAGTTCTAAGGAACGTTAGTAAAAAAGCTTCTGATTGTGACTTATATAAGGAAGCTTTGGAGGCCTTCTAAAACTTTACTTCTGATTGTTCCAAGTTATGAAGATGTTGAAGACAAAGGTTCTGTTGAATGAGTTTTGAAGATCATAATACAATCTGAAGACCAAGTCCTAAAGACTCTGAAGGCAAGGGTTCTCTGAACAAGATCTGAAAGGCTCAAACACTTAGGTTCTGAATATACATAGTTCTGATCCTTCTACAACATGCTTCATCAAGAAATAAATCAAAAGCCTATGAAGATATAGAAGAAAAAGATCAAGACTAAGGGATTACATCTGATGGTGAGTATAAAAGTACAAAAGTATAGTGTGACCCCTACTCTCTAGAGTGGCACAAAGACAAACCTTTTTGTACTATTGTCTACCAGTCTCACCATGACCATTGGGAATAAAATAGTTGTATTTGTGTTTCCTTTTATACCCTCCAACAGATCTCTATTTTTAGCTATAAAAGGAGTACTTGGAAGAATTCGAAATTAATGAGTCAGTTCTACAAAACTACACTAAACCGCTGCACAAACTCTGTAGAGTAATTCTTTGTATAGTTTTGTAAATAAGAAAGGAGATTTTGTTCGTATCTTTATATCAACACTTTTGTGTTACTGTACTTAAAGATTGTGTAACCTACTTGTGTAGAAGAATCTTTGTATGCACATTTTTGTAATCAACTGTTGTTGATAGGTTCCTTGAGAGACTCTGTGTAGTCTGGATTATTAAGAAGACTTTGGTTGCGGTCATAGTGGATTTGAAATAAGGATTGACAAACTTATTGGGGGTGCCAATAGGGTTGATCAGACTTATTATGGTTGTCTGTAATCTGTTTGATTATAGTGGATTAAGTCGTTGTGAATAAGGCAAGTCACCTTGCGTGGTGGACTGGAGTAACTTTGTTAACAGTGAACCAGGATAAAAAATAATTGTGTTAATTAATTTTTATTCACTTGTTAAACATTATATTTGATTTGTGAAAAGATTATATTTGTTGCAATCTAATTCAAACCCCCTATTTCTTGTGTTTCTCGCACCTTCACCTGTTACTATTACAACCTGATTCTCGCACTCGTCGAGTGTTCGAAATGCACTATAGCGGTGTTTACCCTTGAATTTTGGTAAACAACCGTTGATCTTCCAAATCCTTTCACGGATCCAGTTACTTGAGAGATCGATCAGATTGATCTCAGGACACGAGTGTCTTTATTAATATTTTAACTTGATTGTTGTATTTAACATGTTTTGTATATGAAGACAAATGACTTCAAATGTCGAATTAAAATGCATATAAAGTTAAAGTAAAATTACTTCTAAACTTGAAATGGTAAAAGACTTAAGTAAATGTTACTGGAAATTCTGCAGAAAGTAAATGCATTTATATTAAATGGGTGTATCATACATACATCCTCAATAAACTCGTTTCTCTTTAACACTTGGTACTTTGAGTAATTTCTGAGTAATTTATACAAAGATGTTCACCACCTAAATCGAAATACTAAAGCCACTATTTATACTACTTCGACCCTAACAGTCTTCTACACGAACTAATTCCACGTTTTTGTTTGCATGTATTCGACGAACTCAGAGCCTTCCACGCGTCTTTTCAGATAAGATCAAAATATTTGAATTTGAATCTCCTTCTTATCTTGAGCGCCAATCTCTGAAGACGTTCAAACAAAAAATGTTTGAAACCTTAGCCATATTTCGAATAACAATCTTTATTCAATAATTCGAATTGGTAAACCTTTCCAACGAATTTTACTCAATTCGAATCTCAACCTTTATGGCTTCACATAAATAAAGTAGTGGAATATTCTGAAGTATATTTAAGTCTAACTTTAAAATCCTTAGTCGAAATTTCCAGCTAACAAATTTCCCCCAAGAAATATTCATTTCGAAACAAGAAATGTATATCTTTTTCAACCTGTTCAAAATTTCGACTCCCTGAACATGCTGTCAATCTTTCAACTACTCTGACGCTGAAACGTACAATCTCATGCACTTGTTTCTTCTTGGAGGCGAAAGAATTGGTGGATACACCAAGTATTGCTTGATCCTTTCGAATGCCTCCTGATGTTCTTCGTTCCAGACAAAGGCCTATTTTTTTAATCGTAAGAGTGGGGAAAAGGCTTGAGTTCGACCACTTAGGTTGGATATAAACCTTCGTAAGAAATTTATCTTTCCTAAGAGTGATTGCAACTCTTTCTTTGTCAATGGCACCTTTGCCTCCAAAATTGACTTTGTCTTGTTTTGGTTGATTTCTATACCCTTCTTATGGACCACAAAGCCCAGAAAATCACCTGCCTACATAAAAAATGCACACTTAAGGGGATTCATTTTTAGGCCATGCTTTCTCATTCTTTCGAATGATTGTCGAAGGTGATCCAAATGGCTTGGCCCTGATATAGATTTCACCATTATGTCATCAATATAAACCTGCATAAAGGTCTCAATGAAATCATGGAATATTGAATTCATTGCCCTTTGATAGGTTTCTCCAGCATTTTTTAGGCCAAATGGCATAACCACCCATTCATAGGGGCCTATTGCGCCAGGGCATCGAAACACTGTCGTTGGCACATCTTCTTCTGCAATAAAAATATGGTTGTATCCTGAATAACCATTTAACATACTAAGGTATTCATAACCAACAGAAGAATCTACTAACATTTCAGCCACAAGCATTGGGTATTCATCTTTAGGAGTAGCTGAATTTAAATCACGAAAATCTATGCATACTCTAAGAGAACCGTTTTTCTTAATTACAGGAACTATATTAGCTATCCATTCAACATACCTTATGGTCTTGATGAACTTGCAACGTAGGAGTCTTTCGACTTCCTCTTTTATTTTGGACAGGATTTCTGGCGCGAATCTCCTTGGGCTCTTCTTGATGGGCTTCTTACCATCCTTTATTGGTAGCTTCAATTCGACCAGTTCCCTGCTTAAACCAGGCATTTCGTCATAGTCCCAGGCAAAAAAAAATTTATACTCCTTGAGCAATTGGATCACTTCTGCTCTTACTCCTGGATTCAATTTCGCGCTAACGTAAGTTGGCCTCCTTTGAGTTCCATCTCCTAGATCCACTTCCTCGAGAGGGTCTTGCGCCAGCATCTTCGTGTTGGATGCCGCTGGATCCTTCTTGAATCTCAAAGGCTCATCGTCATAGATGGTATTGAGCCTTTGGTCTTTGTCTTCGACAAGTGTGTCTTCGTCAGGTGGTTCAGGTTTGAAGAAAATTCCTGGCCCCTTGTTGTGAATTCCTTCAGCCTTAGCTTCAACAACCATAATTTTAACTTCGGCTTCCAAAGCCGTTTTCATCATGTTTTCAACCAAATAGGCTGAAATCTTCTTGAAGTAAGAAGACTTAGACATGGACATGGTCTTCGTCTTCCCAGCCAGCTGGACGCATTCCTGGGACTCCAAGCACATCTTCGTCAGGTCCCATGTTTTCCTTGTCCCAATAAAATCCATGTGTTGGGTGAAGGGTAAGGAAATACATTGCATTATTACTTGGTGCTGATGCACCTTCTGCTGCAGTGCATGGCCCAATGTTGGCCAAATTCCTGTTGAAATTCCTTATATCGACATGATTAACCTCATCCATAAAATAGCTTTGGTCTGCTTCTATGTTTTCGACAATCCCATCATCTCTCCATATTGCCACCCTTTGGTGCATTGAGGATGGAACTGCCCCGATTCCATGTATCCATTCACGGCCTAGAAGAAGATTGTAATTCGTCTTCACCGTAATTACCATGAACATGGTGGGTCTTGTTATGGTACCTACAGTTAATTCTACTTGGACCACTCCTAGAGTTTGTCCAATTTTGCCTTCATAGTTTGACAGCACCATGTTGTGTGGTTTGATGTCGGTGTCGAACATCCCAATCCTCTTCAATAAGAATTAAGGCATCAAGTTCACTGCTGCCCCACCATCCACTATAACTTTGTTGATGCCCACCTGTTCAATTTTAGCCCTAATAAATAAAGGCTTAAGGTGGTTTTTCATACCTGTATCTGGCTTTTCGAAGAAGGTGTTCTGCTCTTCAACAGTGCCATTATTCATGACATAGTAACATACATGTTTGTGTTTTGTCATTTCCAATTCGTCAGCCTCTTAGGAGTCTTCGACCTCAGTAACCTGATCGTACTCATGTGGTAAGACAGAAACCACATTGCAATTTATTTGCAAAGAAGATTCTCCATCGGAATTGAAGCTATCTATTGACATATCTTCATCATCTACTAGCCCATTACTGGCCAGTTCATTGCTGTCCCCTTCGCCAGGGACCTTCATCTTGGTAGGAGAGAAAAGTTTCCTCCTTGTTGGGGACTTTTTTTCCATTGTTGGGACAATCTAAGTTTGGTTGGTGCTTGACTCGCCAACTTCCTTGTTTGTAAGCTCCCTTTGGGATTTCTTGTTTCGTTGGTGTCGCCTCCATTGGGACCTAGACATGGGGTTCTTCCCCTTGTAGTTCTCTGACACGTGAGATTGTTGCTTGTTGGAGTGAAACTGCCTCCTGAAGGCCCATGCAGTATGCCCACCTTCTTCGAAGCTTCTCCACTTCGACTTTCCTTTGGCTTCAGTTTTGTTTTGTCTTGCTTTAAGCCATTTTCCCGTTGGCATGTTTGATGGGGGCTTAAATGTTACCTGTTTGCATGCCCCAGGGTGTGGGCTATCTGCACTTTTGGGGATTCCTCTTGCATTATTGATGCAGCGTTCCCTATTCCAGCTTTGATTGTTCCAACACTGAGAGTATGGAATCCTTTTGTAAGCTTCAGCAGTCCTCCTGTCATATAGCGCGCTGCACCATGGGCATATAAGAACTTCTGAACCCATTTTGTGACAACGAACTAAGAATCCCATGAGACTCTCTCCCATCTGGGGGTAAGGTAAGAGTTCCTTCTCCCTTTGCCAGTTGTTTCTGGCCTTCTCCTGATAGACCCTTTGGTAGGTAGCAGCCGCTCCTTGATCATTCATGATGCTGCACCTTGGGCACACAAGCCACTTTGGGTTCTTCGAGTGACAATGGAATAAGTAATCCACCAAACTCACCTTTTGGTCACCTGCCTTCATCTTTTCATTCTCCATTTTGAGTCGCTTTTCTATATCCTCCATTTCTGGGGAGAATTGGTTCAGGTCCACCATGTTCACTTTGAATTTTGGACCCTCAGCAAGTTTCATTCCTTCGAACTTGACCCTAAGACCATCAATAGTCCTGGTCTTCATTGCACTCTTCATTGCGCCATCAGTAGCACTTGTTTCCTTCTCCGCCAAGATATCATTAGCAAACCCTGGCTTTGAGGCTTTGTCAGGCCCCTGGTTTTGCTCTGGTTGCAGCCCTTCGACTCCAACAATGTCCACCATGTTGATGGCAGCAGGCTCAGCATAATTGGTCTCGGTAACCTGCATAGGGTCAGCATCAATCCTCATTTGAGGTTTGGGTTTTTCCCCAAACTTCAGCCTTTCATCTTGAATTGCTTTTTGTATCAGATCCCTGAAAAGAAAGCATTGTGAGGTTTTGTGGCCTAAGAAATTATGATACTTACAAAAACCCCTTTTCTTCTGTTATTCTAACGGAGGAATTTTAGCACCAGGGGGCACTATCATCTGGCCATCTTTAACTAGTAAGT
The DNA here is from genome assembly GCA_948472305.1 of Vicia faba. NCBI lineage: Eukaryota > Viridiplantae > Streptophyta > Magnoliopsida > Fabales > Fabaceae > Vicia > Vicia faba. Next base: position 1,455,000,946 of record OX451739.1, read on the forward strand.
CGAAAATTTCATCACACTTGGTGATGTCGAACGTATAAGATTTTCTTGGAAATTTGTCGCTCCTTTCTGGTTCGACGGGATTTTTCCCATTCGCATGAGTCAACATTTTGCAAGGGTACGGTGGTCCTTGCTTCAACTCTGCAAGATCTATTTCGTGCTCTTCGACTTCTGAGAAATCCTCTTCGAATTCTCTTTCGTATGAGCAGGCTTCGATATAAGCCACTATTTCTTTTCTATGACTTTGTTTCTCCCTAGCCTTTTCGATCTTCAAACGCTCAACTTGTCGAACCCTATCATCCAATTGCGCCATATCCCTCAAATAATGGGGATCTAATTTTTTCCTGATAGAAAAGTCCAAACCTCTTGCTGCCATTTCGACCAACTCGTGTTCTGGCACTTGTGTGAAGCATCTTGCCTTCAACAAACGGAATATGTTGAGATAATCGTCTATGGGCTCACTAAATTTTCGCTTTACATTTTCCAATTCGCTTAGACTAATCTTGGTTTGTCCTGCATAAAATTGTTCATGAAACAGCCTCTCCAAACGAGTCCAATCATGGATGGAATTCGCCGCGAGGGTGGTGAACCAAGTAAAAGCATTTTTTGTCAGCGAAGAAGGGAAGTATTTAATCCTTAGATTTTCATTATTTTCTATATCTCCTGCCTCTGTAAGGTATCTGGCGATATATTCTATGGTAGATTCGCTAGTATCACCAGAAAACTTGGTGAATTTAGGCACTTTCCATCCCCTTGGAAATTTAGTTTGTTGAATATATTCTGACAAAGGGGATGTATAATTTGGTCTACACATGCCTAACTTTACCCCATTTCGTGCCATAATCCTTTCGACTAAGGCTGATAGGTTATTGTTTCCCACCATATCATTCTGTCGACAACCCTGAAGGATTTCATCAGGATCTTGGTTTCGATTCACCAAAACTACCCTTCTCCCTGGTTTCTCCCTAGGGATAGCCTGTTGGGGTCTGGGTGGTTTCTCCCTTCGAATTGGTTGTTGGACTTCGGCTTCAGGGTGAATCAAAGGTTGGGCCTGGTTTATGGTTGGCTCTTCTTGGAATATGATGCCTTGATTCTCCCTTACCCATGTGGGCTGTGGGGGTGCTGTCGAACTGCTTCTCTGGGCGCACCAAAGAAATCTGCAAGACGCCCTATTTGCACTGTCATCTGTTGGTTTGCTTGGGCATTCTTCAAGTTAGTTTGTGTAGTGCTTTGAATTAAAGGGTTGAAAATCGTACCCATCTGTTGGGCCAATACGCCCAACATCTCGTAGTTGCTATCGTCCATTTATTGCCGTATGACTGCTTGTGTATTTGTGGTGATAACAGATATTTGGATTGGCTGAAAATTGTTTCTAGCCATATGGTTTATCCCAGACCTTGATCCTTGCAATGGTGATAAAGTAGATGTTACGAGACGGGTGTATGTCGACGTATTTTTTTGAAATCCCATCATGAACGAAGTTGGCATGCCATATATAGGATCTGATGTTGGGATTGTAAATCCTGGTGGAAAAGTTCTAGACATACTTATTGAAGGCCTGGGTGTTAATAGTGGATTTTGATTGGCCATAGACACAATGGTATGTTCGTTATGGGTGTTTGATGATATAGTTGAAGCGTTTGTATTTTGGGGTATAACTGCAGCGCTTGTTGTCGAAGGGATCGTTGCAGTCCCTTGACTCGCCGTCATCACTTCGTTTGTACTCGAAGCGCTGGTATTTCCTCCCACAGAAGGGTGAACTTGTTGCGCATCACTAGTGGGTGGGTTAGCCATTCCCCTAATGTGTTGTCCTTTTGGTCTAGGATTTGTATTGTTGGCTAGTTTTCCACTTCTCAATCTCATGCAATAAACAAGTTAAAACTAAGATGGATAAAGACACAGGTCCCACTGGGCGTGCCAATTTGTTTACCCTCGAATTTTGGTAAACAACCGATGATCTTCCAAATCCTTTCACAGATCCAGTTACTTGCGAGATCGATCAGATTGATCTCAGGACACGAGTGTCTTTATTAATCTTTTAACTTGATTGCTGTATTTAACATGTTTTGTATATGAAGACAAATGGCTTCAAATGTCGAATTAAAATGCATATAAAGTGAAAGTAAAATTACTTCTAAACTTGAAATGGTAAAAGACTTAAGTAAATATTACTGGAAATTCTGCAGAAAGTAAATGCATTTATATTAAATGGGTGTATCATACGTATATCCTCAATAAACTCGTTTCTCTTTAACACTTGGTACTTTGAATAATTTCTGAGTAATTTGTACAAAGATGTTCACCACCTAAATCGAAATACTAAAGCCACTATTTATACTACTTCAACCCTAACGGTCTTCTACACGAACTAATGCCACATTTTTGTTTGCATGTCTTCGACTAACTCAGAGCCTTCCGCGCGTCTTTTCGGATAAGATCAAAATATTTGAATTCGAATCTCCTTCTTATCTTGAGCGCCAATCTCTGAAGACGGTCGAACGAAAAAATGTTTGAAACCTTAGCCACATTTCGAATAACAATCTTTATTCAATAATTCGAATTGGTAAACCTTTCTAACAAATTTTACTTAATTCGAATCTCAACCTTTATGGCTTCGCATAAATAAAGTAGTGGAATATTCTGAAGTGTATTCAAGTCTAACTTTAAAATCCTTAGTCGAAATTTCCAGCTAACAAGCGGTAAGAGCAAAAGAAAGGAAGTTTTTTCCTTGAAAAGGTTATCGTCTCCACAAGGATCAATGTGAGGGAAAGAATGTTGTTCAACAGTTTCTGCATTTCTGAGCTTGGTTTAAATGGGTTTGAAGTATGAAACGTACAATTAATAACAAGAAAATGAATTCATTCTTTGGAGAGGAGAAATTTATCAAGCATGAATTTAAACTACTCATCACAAACTGAAACCTATTGATAAGTTGTACTCAACATACAATACTTGTCAAAATCATCATGTATCTCTCACATCATTTCCCATTTCTGCAACATCTACGAGACGTATCATAACCAAGGTTATTTATAACCCAAATTACGAGAACAACCATATTCCCGCATCGGCAATGTCTCGTGCAAAACAATAACACAAAGGCATTAAACTTGGATACCCAAGTGGTTATTATCACTAAATATATATCTAGAATCTAGAAACTAACAAATTTCCTCCACTAATCAAGATTTGCGAGGCATATGTCTACAACAACACAAATCTAAACATAAATGCAAAAAGATCAAGGAAAGTAACAATAATGATGTGTAAAACATACATTATACAACACCATGATCAATACATATACATAGGTTCTATAATACGGTGGGAGAACTGACTTTTCGTTTTGCGTTTTATCGCAAATGTTACGGATATCAAGAGTCGCCACCGACTTTTCTTATATCCAACAAGGAAAGGGTTAAAAGAACAGGAAAGACCTTGAGATTTTTGAATTTGGGGGGTAGGTTATGAAAAGGGGATTTATTAGCACCCTTTTCATCCATAGTTATCTATGGGCTCTTAATCGCTAGCTCACTTTGTTTGAAAATGCTCTGTGTGCGTGCGTTTGACAATATTTTGAAATTTGCCAATAGTTAGGCCACTTTGTAATGATTCTTGTATTGGTTAAGAATGCGTACACACTGTTTATTTGAAAATATTTTTAAAAGTGTGATTGTGAAAAATGCTTTTGTTTTGAAAAATATGAGCAAGCGATTAAAAACTATCTACCTACTCAAGGTCTTTCGTATTATTTTCCTCCTCCTTTAGATAGTGTTATCCTACCATTAGTTAGTAGGAAGCCCTATAGTTAGATGTGAAGGGACGGGTGTGGGTCATTATACAATCATCAAAGGGAACTTGTAAATATGCTTTAGTGATTATCGTTTAAGGTACTAGATCATTTACCGAAGGCAACATTCGAAAGGGTCATCGAGGGACTACAATCTTTTTAATCGAGGGACAGTGCTAAAGCATCCCCATATTCGAGGGACATGACTGTGTTTCCGAAGGCAACAAGTGAGGTTACCCTAGAGGTGTGCGTGTGTCAAGAGTGATTTGTTTTCAGTTTATTTATCTTGAAATTAGGATTTTCTATGATTGTTTTTAATCTTGCCACACAAACCCTATTAGCATACATCTAACAGTTATATACGAGACATAAAAATATAAGTGCAGAAAAGTAAAATCCTACGCTATTACAAGGCTTCGGGAATGGGGGTACAAATAGTAAAACGGGGGAAATAGAAATAAAACCCTAATTAAACTACTACAAACCGTAAACAGGTACATAATCAGAAAAATGCGAAATAATAAAACACGCGAAAATGTAAAATAAAGAAAAGAGAGAGGAAATTGTTTTTGTGAGTTTTGATAGAAAAGTTTAATGATTAACCTAATAACCTAATTAATTTTAATTAATAAAAATAAATTGGTTAGCTAAACTAAACAAACCCTAAAAATATTAGTTGATTTTAATTTAATTAAAAAAGGGGTTAATGAAAGAAAACCTAAAAAACTAAATTAGGGTTAATTAAATACAAACCTAAAAAATTAATTAGGGTTTGTGAAAATGTTAGGGTTTTGAAAAGAAGGTTTTTTATAAAAAATAAGGAAAGGAAAGAGTAAGAAGAAGAGAATTTGTAAAAAAATGAACCAAATGGTAGGGGTGGGTGTTGATCCCACGCCCTTGGAACCTTTAGCCAACACCTTCACCACTAGGCCAAGCGCGCCTTGGTGATAGCAAATAACTTCAGCGTGTTTTGTTTATCATCCTACAAAAATATGAAAATATGAAGAAGATAATGGCAAAAGGCTTGTTCGAACTCGTGCCCTTTGATACCAATGCATTAACGTGCGTGCTTCAACTGCTGGGGTGGTGATACATACATTAACTTATATCAAACAATAAATATATAATATAAGATCTTTGCCTAAACCAGAGAGACGCTGGAGCCCTAGCTCCGGTTGTCTTCTCCGGTTTCCTTTTTTCAACAACCTGCAAAAATCAAAGGCGTTAGCACATTAAAAGCACCCTACCCCCCTAAATCGAGGGCTGCGAGTCCAATGGATGGATTATTATGGGCTAAAAAATCATGGTTTAAGAGCTATGGCACAAATATATAGATCTCTACAAACATGATGTTCTACAATTCGCATGCATGGGATCATTATGATGATCCAAACCTATTCAAATACATCTCAGAAGTATGTTAGTGACATTAGTATATCTTAAAACAAAACAAAAATTAAAATATGAATTTTGAAAAACTATGAAATCAGAGATGCCATGTGTTGCACCCAAAAATTTTCCCTCTCATTTCTCAAAACATTTCTCACCAAAAGTCTCTAATTCTCAAAGGTTCTTAAGAGTTTGATCAGACAAGCTCACCTTTTAAGCATTGGCTCCAAATTAGGGTTTTGGTTTTTCTCAAGGACAAATGGACTTTTGATGCTTCAAATGTATTTCATGGTTCATTATAGGTCTTCAAGATTTCTCATACCATGTTTCAAGCCTTGCATCACAATTCTGCTCAGTCAATTGCTCAGATGACTAAAAATCAGCTGTATTGGGTAAAAAGTCAACTGATACACAAAATGTCAAACTTTGACTTTTTGGTCAACGTTGAATTTCAAAAGATCAAGATTCATTAAGACATTGAAAAATATCAAACTTGATCATTAAGAATCAAGAAAGTCAAGAAAGTCAATAAAAAGTCAAAGTTTTCAATACTTAGAAAATTTCTAAGTGTTTTTAACCTTGATAATTTCACTACTTCATGACAATTTTTCACCAAGATGCAAGATGATTCAAGGAAAACTTTTAACATGAAAGTTGTAAGTCTTGGTAAATTCTACAACTTTATTTTTGATGTTTGATGTCCAAAAGATGCTTAAATTTGAAGATATAGGCTCATGAAGTCATGACATTTTTGTATAAACACTTAGAGAAATTTTCAACAGGTTTGGTCAGATTTTTGTCCCAACTTCTTAGCCAATTTTCATCAAGTTCCAATTTGATTTAGCCAAAGTGGTCAACATGAAAGTTATAGACAATTTTTCAAGCTTTCTAAAACATTCAAGAGCATGAATTTATCATACTTGAGCTAGGAGATTCAAAGGAATAAAGTTGGGCATCCATTCTTGAATTACAAGTGATTTTGGTGAAGAACACATAATCCAATCTACATGCTATGATGCATAATATTGCTTTGCAGGCCTTCTGACTTGCAAATCTCACCATAATTTAATATTTACACAAACCTTTTAGCTATGGTCCATTTGACTTAAGCATTGTCCAAATGATTTTTCCATTTTTGGCACAAAGTTAACATTGTCATTCTTGCAAAGTAGCTTTAATCACAAAGTCAACTCTTCTTGAGCCTCTAACCTGTTCCTTCTACACACACTCAAAATACAAAACTAGATAAGCATGCTTACAGTATCCAACAACTCTATAAGGCAAAGTACAAAGCATTGGAACTATGATCTTTAAGCTTGCTTCATTTACAATCCAATCTAGCCACAACATGTGGTCTTGCAAATCTGATCAACCATTGTCTTAAAATCTTTTGCCTATAAATAGAGAGATTATTTGAGAGAAAAAAGAGATGAACAAGCCCTCAAAACCCTTTTACTCTTAAAAAACCATAATTGTCCATAAAACCTTCACTTTTGAGCTTTGAAGTCCAAATCTTTGAACCTCTCAAACCTTGCAAGTTTTGCCCAAACAAATCATCCAAATACTTCATTTACATCATATAGAAGTTGTTGAAACACAAGAACAAATTCTGTAACATCATTATCACCATCTTCCAAACTCAAAAACAATACCTTGCAACTTGACTTGGTTGGAGTGATTCAGTAACTTTCAGTGCAAAGTAAGGATTGGAAAAACCTCAAGGAGGTCCAAAGAAGCTCAATCAATAACCACTTTGCACCCGGAAACATCCATACGTGTTCTAAAGTTTTCACTTCAAAAGGTAAATTTTCTAAAACTGTAATATCTTTATCCATACATCATTTTCTTTCGTTTTCAAAAGGATACAACAGGACATATCAGAGAGAAAACTTAGTAAAAGGCATGAAAGGGGATGACACGGGCGCCCGTGTCATGCGACACAACCCATGTAAATTCAGCTGGGTTGGAAATTTGGAAAAACAACCAGGACAAAGGATGACACGGGTGCCCGTGTCACACGACACTGCCCGTGTCAATTCAGCTGGGTTGGAAATTTGGCAAAACAGGCAGGATAAGGGCTGACACGGGTGCTTGTGTCACACGACACGCCCCGTGTCAATTCATCTGAAATAGAAAAACACATTCAAGGACAAGAACAGATCCTGACACGAGTGCCTGTGTCCGCTGACACGGCCCGTGTCAGCTCAGGCATTAAAATTCCTAATGTTTGAGATTTTAAGATTACTTTTGACATATTGCAGTGCTTGGAGATGGCCTAACACTATACAAAAATTTTTTTTAGATAAAACATTCAAGTTATTTTTTAAAATAATTAAAATCATTAGACTTAGGTTTTATTTTTATTTAATTAACTCCTTTTGTAATTAAATTAACTACAAAACCTTTTTCTATCAAAAACCCCTAAAAGGCAATCTCTTTTCTTCATCTTTACATTTTTATACATTTTATTATTTCGCGCTACAATTTATGTAATTGTCAAAGCCTTTTAATAGTAATTAGGTTTTATTTTTACTTGTAATCCTCATTTGTAAATTTGTATCCCCCATCCCCCAAAGTATTGTAATAGTGTATGACATTTAAATTCTGCAATTTATCGCTTTCCATATTATTGTTAGTAATTAGGGTTTGTATGGCAAGATTAAAAATAAAACATTAGACAACCTAATTCAAAAACAATATACTTGAAAACAAAACACTTTGCACACTTGCACCTCCAGGTAACCCACACTTGTTGCCTCGAATTTAAACGGTCAAGTCCCTCGAACGTGGAATGTTTTAACAAAGACCCTTGATTAAAAGATTATAGTCCCTCACTGACCCTTCAACGTTGCCTTCAGAAAATGATCTTAGTCCCTTACGACAATTGCTAAAACGTCTCACAAGTTTCCTTCTATGACTATACGATGACCCACGTCGTCCCTCACATCCAATGATATGGCTCTCTACCTACTAATGGTAGATAAGCATTATCTAAAGGAAGAGTAAAATAACAAATACTTTTTGAGTAGGTAGATTGCTCGTAATTGCTTGCTCACAAACAAAACAATTTGCACCTCACACTTTCAAAACATTTGTCAAAATAAACATTTTGTATACATTCTCAACGATACGAGAATCATTACAAAGTGGCCTTACATTGGCCTTTTCAAACACTTCCTTTCAAAAAATATTTTCAAAACCAACACTTTTGATACATTCTCAATGATACGAGAATCATTGCAAAGTTTGCCAAACTAAGGCGTTTTCAAAATATTTTTAAACAAACACATTCACAAAAGTATTTCAAAAGTGATCAACAATTAAGATCCCGTAGATAACTACAGATGAAAAGGGTGCTAACACCTCCTCTTTTCATAACCTACCCCCCGAACTCAATAAAATTCTCAAAAGGTATTTCCTGTTCTTTTCACCCTTTCCTTTATTGGATAAAAGAAAAGTCGATGGCGACTCTTGCTATCCGCAACAATTGCGATAAAACGCAAAACGCCCAAGTCAGTTCTCCCACCATATTATAGAACTGGCGACTCTGCTGGGGAAACTAAAAAGTGGGGTTACCTTAAGATCTAGATCACCTTTATTTGATTTACTTGTTTACCTTGTTTGTTTTTACATTTGTGGGTTATGCTTGAGTTTATTACTTGTAAAAATCCTATACCCGAATATGGGGCATATCAGGTAAGTAGAAATAGATCGTGGGGAATATGCGGTGTAATACTGACAAGGTTGAAGCGATGACTATGTTAGTGTGACACATTTGTTGGTACCAGTGTCCCTTGAGTCTAGTCAAGGAGAATACAGAGCCGCTGTGGGGTGTCATGAAGCACTAACTGGTCTTAGAACCTTAGTTGAACAACTTGGCCATTAGAAAGTAGTGAGATAGCTGGCTTTGGTGAAAGACTAAAGTTGGTTGATACTCGATACTACACTCATTGAGATCATACTTTCAGGATATTTCGGTTGCTAATAAGAAGTTTGTGCTGAAACAATGCCTGATGAAGAAAGATCAGTGATATTGAGATTCCTTAGAACCCAAGTACTTTCTTTTAGGACAGGTTGAACCAACTAAACTTCAAGAGGGTACTTACCTATAAACCCCATGCAAGCCTAAACCTAAGGATTTGTATGCTTTGTTTGTGTGTGAATATTTGTTCATAAACATCATGACATCATGCCATAGCATTTTCACTAACCATTTCAAGTATCTAGGGATTTATCTTTGTTCTGTTTTATAGGATATGGCTTCCACACGCAGAAATACCATCTAAATAAACTTTGTAAGGGTGCCTCGTCAACTCAAAGAGTTAGCATCAAGGGTTCCTGAAAATTCTCCGTTCACCAAAATATATGGTCGACTTCTCAATCTAGCTACCTCAAGCTTTGAAGAACACATGATGAGGGTGCTCTTTCAGTTCTTTGACCATGTACATCATTGTTTCAACTTTCCCGACTATCAACTAGTGCCCACAATAGAAGAGTTCTCTCAACTATTGGGGCTACCAGTCCTTGATCAAATACCATTCACCGATTTAGAGGAGACTTTAAGACCTAAAGTTATTGTCAAGGACTTACATTTGAACAGTTTTGACATTATAGCCAATTGGGAGATAAGAAGTTGGGTCAAAGGCTTTTTGGCTAAATTCTTGATGGAGAAGGCTCAGTTATTTTGGGATGCCATGGATTTACAAGATATTGATGAGATCTTGGCTCTTCTAATCTATGGGTTGGTTCTTTTTCCTAACCCTGACCAACTCATAGATGTGAATGCTGTCAAAATTTCCCTTACTCGTAATCTCGTGCCTACTTTGCTTGGAGACATTCTACATTATCTTCACACTCGCACCATGAGGAAGAGAGGGGCTTTTATGTGTTACATTCCGTTACTGTCTACGTGGTTTATTTCGTATCTTCCCCGATCAGTATTAAAGAATGAGCAAGGTTTGAGGTGGTCGCAAAGTATAATGTCGCTTTCTCATGCAGATATACATTGGTGCTCTCGATATCAAGAAGACATTACTATCATTTATGGTTGTGGGGAGTTCCCTAATGTTCCGCTCTTGGGCATTAGGGAAGGTATTACTTATAACACTTCTCTAGCTCTATGACAATTTGGCTATGCTCGAAGAGATGGTCTCCACGACACACTCCTTCAAGGTATTGTATTCGACTATGAGAGTGATATCCAAGATTATCATCGAAGGTTTGTGCATGCTTGGGGCATGGTAAGCAAGGTTGATAGCAACACTTTGGGGAATAAGAATTCCATCCCTCTTGAACTTTATCTCAAATTGGTACGAGTTCATGCTCAAAGTCTCATAATGCCATATCCTGCTATTCTACCACTAGTTGTGGAGTCTGTTGCTGAAGGGGATGTTCCTTATAACATTATCCATTCTAAAATGCCTACCAAGCTCGAGGAATTGAAAAGATCGTGGATTCAACTCAATGGGGAACGAGACACCTTTGAAGCTCGATTCTATGCAAGCGAGAAGAAAGTGTTGGAGCTCACAAGGCAACTTCACAAGGAGCAAAGCCTGAATTCCTACATTACACCAAAGAAGAAGCGCCCATGGGAGACTTGAGTCTTTTGTTTTAGGAGTCTATTATGTTGTCTCTTTGAGACCTTTTTGCTTTTTCATTGTAAGCCCAAGGGGAAGTTGTAATCTTTGAACTTATTAATATAATTGTTGTGTTTGTTTCCTTTTTGGATAGAAAATTTAAATCTCTTGAGGTCTTTGAAAACATTACATCTTCATAACATGCATCTTATCATAAGCAGGTTTCTCGACACAGGTTTCCTCATCTTTTTACTGTTTATTTCAGTATAAGATGGCTCTAGAGTAAACCATCAAAGATCTGCAGACTCAACACGCACAGCTCCAAGAGACTCTACTTAGCCTCGCCAAAAATAGGCAAGAAATGATGGCAATCTTTGTCACCAAAAAGAAGACTAAAAAGAGGGCTTTCATCCTTAACATGGGAAGAAGGTTCAAGGGGCCTGCTCGACTAGCTCAAATAGAAGAGGCTTCTTATGAGGAAGAAAACAATCAAGAAGATGAAGCTAGAAGCACTAGAGCTGGGGGTGGAAATAACTAAGCTACTGAGGACGAAGACTATTCCGAGGAACAATACCCACCAGCAGATGATAAGTACGAACAACTCGAAGAATGACTTAAGGCTATGGAGATCCAAATGGTGCCTGGTTTGGACTTTGGAGACCTAGGTCTGGTTCCCGGGGTGGTCATTCCCCACAAATTTAAAGTTCCTGTCTTCACCAAATACGATGGGGTCTCTTGTCCAAAAATGCATCTGAGGTCATATGTCCGCAAGATTCAACCACACATCATCGATAGAAAGTCATGGGTGCACTTCTTCACAGAAAGATTATCTAGGACACAATTGGAATGGTTTTATCAACTTAAGGGGACTAATATCCACACCTGGGAGGATCTAGATGTTACCTTCTATAACTAATACCAATAAAACCTTGATCTTGCACCAAATCGTGTGCAGTTGCAGAATATGATTATGGGTTCAAATGAAGGTTTTAAAGAGTATGCTCAAAAGTGGAGGGACCTGGATGGAAGGATGAAACCCCCATTGACTGACAGAGAATTAGTGGACATGTTCATGGGCACCTTGACTGGTCCATTCTTCAATTTCCTGATTGGGAGTTGATCATCTGGGTTCACTGAATTGATTTTGACTGGCCAGCGAGTGGAAAGCGGAATCAAAAGTGGAAACATCCCAATGGCCTCAACCTCTAATGCTATAAAGAAACCACTTGTTGGTAAGAAGGAAACTAATTCTGTTTATGGACAAAGGAGTCATGTCAAGAATGATTGTCATTAGTCGGTAGGAGTTGTATTGATTTCAAACCCGGCCCCATTTCAATGACCACAACAATCAAACAATCAACAAAGGCCCGATGCCCCAAGGAGGAAATTCACTAGAATTAATATTCCATTGTCTCAACCTCTACAACATCTGTTGAAGGTGGATTTGGTAACATTGTGAGATCCTCATCCTAATCCCAATACTGCTTCTCTAAAATATAATCCGAATATGAAATGCGCCTATCATTCAAATAGTCCTGGACATGACACAAACAACTGTTAGGCGTTGAAGAACAAGATCCAAGATTTAATTGATAACAAGGTGATTGAGTTTGATCCTCCACAGACCTCTAATTTGATTACGACGCCCATGCCTAGTCATGGTAAAGGTGTCGATGCCATTGACGATGTCTCTTTTGTCTCCACCATCAATGATTTAATTACTCCATTATCAACCATTAAGAAGAACTTGCTAAGGGCCGGTTTATTTCCTGGCTTCCTTGAAAATCGTTTCCATTGTGCTTCCCAAACCAATGGCTGTATATGGCTCAAGAAAGGCATCCAACGCCTGATTGATAGCCATGAAATTTTGTTCGAGAAAACTTCGTCCATAAAAATTTACCTCAAGATGTTTTCGTAATCACCATTTCAAATACTCCTATTAGGATCATCTCTAAAGGCCCTATAAGTATTTCTGCTGAGCCAATATTAGCTCCCTTGATTATTACTACACCTGGGACAGTCCCCTATATCTCTAACAAAGTTGTGCCCTGGAACTATAGTGCAAAAGTGTATTATCATGGTGTCAAGCAAGAGCTGTGGATTGCTGAAAATGAAGATGCTAAAATTACAAACATTGTTGGAACTAGTAAGGTCACTAGAACCGGAAGGATCTTCTCTCCGGAGATCTCTCCCCTAACAATTACTACAACACCTGTTCGCATTCCTGCTGTTGGGCCAACTGTTGACAATCGAGGTAACGAGAAAGTTACTAAGCCTGCCCTGACGGAGGCACCCCCAAAGGAGGTTACCATTGAAGACCCATCTAGACAAGAGATGGAATAAATTCTGAAAATCATCCAAAAAAGTGATTACAAAATATTGGAACAACTAGGGAAGGCACCCTCAAAGATATCTATGTTATCCTTGTTGTTATGCTCCGACGCACCTGCCCAAGATCTATTGAAGTTTCTAAAAAATGCCCATGCACCTCAAGAAACTATTTCTGATCAATTTGAGAACTGTGTTGCAAGCCTAACTGCTGATAATGGTTGGGATTTTCTGATGCAGATTTAACTCCAGCTGGGAAGAATCAGAACAAATCTCTCCACGTTTCTATTGAATACAAAGGAACCACTATGGCATATGTGTTAGTAGATATTGGGCCCTCCCTCAATGTTCTACCTAAAGGTGCTTTGGATAGACTGGACTGTGATGGATTGTTGCTAAAACCTAGTGATATTGTGGTAAGAGCCTTTGATGGGTCAAAGAGGTTGGTCCATGGAGAGGTTGACCTCCTGATCAAGGTGGGATCTCAAGTCTTCAATTAAACTGTCTATGTAATGGATATTTGCTCGGCCTATTCATGCTTGCTCAGACGTCTATGGATTCATGGGGCAGGTGCAGTTACCTCTATATTACATCAAATGTTGAAGTACCCAATGAAGGGGAAAGTTGTCACAATCTGTGGAGAGGAAGAATATATGGTCAGTCATTTGAACTCTTTCAAATACGTTGAAATGGATGGAAAATTCATTGAAACCCCCTGTCAAAAATTTAAATTAATCCCTCCAATGGTTGTTGTTTCCACTCCCGCTACTCCTAAAATCTCTAAAGGCAGACCAAAAATGGCCTCTCTGAAGGATGCTAGGGATGCTGTAGAAGATGGAGGCTACACTATATGGGGACAACTTCCTAACATCCCCTACAAATCTGACAAATTTGGGTCGGTTTTTACTTCAAAGGCTCAAAAAGAGGTTCGATGTGCTCATTCTGGGGGACCACCTCTTTGAATTAGAAACAATGAAGTCAATGCTCTGGAGGATACTGATAATGATGGTGACTTGGACGACTGTATATTCCAAACTGCAAACGGCAGACTCAACAACTAGAAGGCCAAAGACTTCATATCAATCTCCTTCAACCAGGAGTAATTGCTATTTCTTGTCTTTATTACTTTAGGAACTTTGCCTGTATAATTTCTTTCAAAACAATGACTTTAAACCATGTGCCTTACCCAGGGCACAATGGTCCATTTGTTAAGGGTTTGTCATTTCATATATCATATGCTCATTTAATGAAAACATTGGACGATTTTGCATTCAAATCTTGCGCTCCTTGTATTTATTTTATTTTACTGCATTTAAAAAAAATAGCCATGTGACCTTACATCCACACACAGACATATTTGCAGATCCACATCCACTTCGGATCTCACTGACAACAAATCTGCTACTACCATCTATGACTTCGAAAATCCAATCTATCAAGCTGAAGACGAAGGTGAAGAAGATTGTGACATACCTGGAGAATTCTCCGGACTCCTGATACAAGAGGAAAGGGCCATCCAACCGCACGAAGAACCGGTGGAAGTGATAAATCTGGGTACTGAGGCAGATAGGAAGGAAGTCAAGATCGACGCTAACTTGGAAGATAGTGTCAAGAGCATATTGGTTTAGATGTTACATAACTATGTTGAGGTATTCGTCTGGTCATATGAAGACATGCCATGGCTCGATACTAATATTGTGGTTCATCGTCTACCAATGAAAGAGGGTTGTTCTCCGATCAAACAAAAGGTTTGTCGCATGCGCCCTGATATGTCCGAAAAGATCAAGGCTGAAGTAATGAAACCGTTCAATACAGGTTTCTTGGTAGTAACATCGTATCCCAAATGGATTGCAAATTTTATTCCAGTGCCGAAGAAAGACGGTAAGGTCCGTATGTATGTAGACTACATGGATTTAAATAGGGAAAGCCCCAAAGAAGACTTCCCACTACCGCATATTGATGTCTTAGTTGAAAACACTGCTCAACACAAGGTTTTCTCCTTCATGGATGGCTTCTCCAGGTACAACCAAATCAAAATGGTGCTTGATGACATGGAAAAAACCACTTTTGTTACACAGTGGGGCACCTTCTATTATAAGGTCATGCCTTTTGGGATGAAGAACGCAATCGTAACTTATCAACGGGCTATGGTTGCTATATTTCATGACATGATTCATCATGAGATAGAAGTAGATGTTGATGACATGATAGTAAGATCCCAAACTGAGGAAGAGAACTTTGACCATCTACACAAGCTATTTGAGAGAGTGAAGAAATATAAGCTGAGGTTGAATCCCAACAACTGCATATTTGGGGTAAGGTCTGGTAAGCTCCTAGGCTTTGTCATCAGTAGTAAAGGAATTGAGGTTGATCCTGCAAAGGTAAAAGCTATCCAAGAAATTCCAGCTCCTCTTACTGAGATTGAAGTTAAAGGTTTCTTGGGATGTCTAAAATACATTACCCGATTCATATCTCACTTAACTGCTACTTGTGAGCCACTCTTCAAGCTGCTGAAGAAAGATCAAGTGGTAAGATGTAATGAAGGCTGCCAAATAGCTTTTGACAAGATCAAGGAATACTTTCAAGAACCACCAATTCTGATGCCACCAGTTAAAGGAAGACCTTTAATCATGTACTTAACCGTGTTAGAGAATTCAATGGGGTGTGTGTTGGGGCAGCATGACGAGTCTGGTCGAAAAGAGCATGCAATATACTACCTTAACAAAATGTTTATCGACTGTGAAACAATATATTCATTGCTCGAGAAAACTTGTTGCGCTTTGGCATGGTCTTCTCGCCGACTAAGACAATATATGTTGACTCATAGCACTCTTTTAATCTCTAAGATGGATCCCATCAAGTACATCTTCGAGAAGCCATCTCTCTCTGGAAGAATAGCCCGATGGCAAATGATCCTAACTAAATACGATATCCAATACACTACACAAAAGGAAATCAAAGGAAGTGTATTGGCAGATCATCTAGCGCATCAAGCCGTGGATGATTATCAATCTATGAACTTTGAATTCTCGGACGAGAATATCATGCTAAGTGTAGATTGTTAAAAGCCTAGACCGTATGAAGGACCTGAACAAGGATCCCAATTGACTATGGTTTTTGATGGAGCTCCAACGCTCTTGGTAATGTAATTGGTTCCGTGATCATTTCTCCTGAAGGTTGCCATACTCCTTTCACTGCTAGACTTTGCTTCGACTGTACCAACAACATGGGTGAGTACGAGGCATGCATCTTGGGTCTTAAAGCTGCTATTAACCTAAGAATCAAATTCTTAAGTGTATATGGAGACTCAGCTTTAGTCATCAGTCAAGTTAAAGGAGAGTGGGATACAAAACATCCAAATCTTATCCCTTACAAAGAGCTTGAACTAACATTGATCTTGTATTTTGAAGAAATCACCTTTGAACACATTCTGAGGGAAGAAAATCAGTTGGAAGATGCTTTAGCTACCATGTCTTCTATGTTCAAGGCCAGATGGGACAACGAACTCCCCGAATTACTGTCGAAAGATTTGACGAACTAGCACACTGCTATGAGATTGATGTTGATGGTGTAGAGAAGAAGCCTTGGTTTCATGAGGTGAAAAGATATCTCGAAGCTCAAGAGTATCCTGAAGGGGCGTCAGTCAACAACATGAAATTATTGCAGAGGTTCTCAGCCAAGTTCTTCCTGAGCAATGAGATCTTATACAAGCACAACCATGATTCAATTCTGCTCTATTGTATGGACAAGAAAGAAGCAGAGAAGATCATGGAGGATATGCATGAAGGTATCTTTAGTACTCATTCTAGTGGACACACAATGGCCAAGAATATTATGAGAGCTGGTTACTATTGGTCAACCATGGAAACCGATTGTCATCACCACTCGATGACTTTCCACAAGTGCCAAATTTATGCTGACAAGGTTCACGTGCATCCGATTCCTTTGAATGTCATAAATGCTACTTGGCCATTTGCAATGTAGGGCATCAATATAATCGGAGAAATCAAGCCTATTGCCTCTAATAGACACAGTTTCGTACTTTTTTCCATTGACTACTTTACCAAGTGGGTTGAAGCAACTTCATTTGCCTTAGTTACCAAGAACGTTGTAGCCAGGTTCATCAAGCATAACCTCGTCTGTCGAAATGGTATCCCTGAGAGGATCATCACCGACAATGGTGCCAATCTCAATAATTCCATGATCACTGAACTCTGCACACAGTTGAAGATCAAACATCACAACTCTTCTCCATACAAACCTAAGATGAATGGGGCAGTGGAAGCTGTCAACAAGAACATAAAGAAGATTGTGAAAAATATGGTTGTGACCTATAAAGACTAGCATGAGATGCTACCATTTGCTCTTCATGGCTACCATAATTCGTGTTGTACCCCAAAATTTTCCCTCCCATATTTCTCAAGACATGTCAAGAATCATCTCCAAGTTGTTCAAGATGGCTCAATAGTTGGACAGTCAAATCACCTCCTAAGGCAGTCAATTCAAAATTAGGGTTTTGTGTTGCATCAAGGTCCTTACATCCAAAATGGTATCAAATTCTCCCCAATGTCCTAATATGTTCTCAAGTTCATCCATGCCAAATTTCAAGCCTTGCAGAGAAAGTTTGGTCAGTCAATTGCTCAAGAGGTCCAAAAAGCGACTGTGTTAGGGCAAAAGTCAACTGTGACCTACAAAGAGTCAAACTTCAAGATTTTTTGTCAACATTCTCATTTTGAAGGATAATTCATCATTTGATCAAGGTTTGATCATGATTCATCAAGGATTGCTCAAGATTCATCAAGATTCAAAAGTTACTAAATTAGGGTTTTGTAGGAAAAGTCAACTCAACTTAGACAAAGCATTACTTTCTCATACTTTATGAGAAATGACCCATCCAAAGATCATTTTGAAGAAGATGAAATTTCCTACAATCCATCTTCACACCCCAAGATCAAGAAATTCTCACAAAAAGTTACAAATTTGGACATTATAGGTCATTTTTGAAAGTCAACAAAAACACTTTTTGTTCTAAAGCTTATAACTTGAGCATGGAATATCAAAATGAGATGCGACCAAAAGGGTTGGTTAGAGGACATCTCAATGTTTCTAAAAAGTAAAAGAACACTTCCAAAAGTTCAAAATTGAAGAAGTTATGCATTGTTGAAGTTGGGCATTTTTCCAAAAGTGTCAAAAGTCAACTATCCTCAAAACTCCAATTTTTGACAAAAGGGCCCACTTTTTTCCACTTGATTTGGTCTTGTCACACCACACACGTGTCCCATCTTCAGTTTCATGTCCATTCATTAATTTTTCTATTTTATTTAATTTTTATTGAATTAATTCATTTTAAATCAATATTAATTCAAATAAAATCCAAAAATTGATGGAATAAGATCTTTTGGATTGATACAGCTTTCAGTTACCATGATGCACATAATCAAATTCGTATCAAGCCTTATTGTGCACAAAATATCAGATTTGGACATTTTTGGAAGCTTTGTTAATCGAGAATAAAATCAAATCTTAAATCTTCAATGCACAAAGATTGGAAGCCCAAGATTTAACCTAATGGCTTGCTTGATACACATACAACATAGACACATCAAGAACACGACCTCAGAGCTGCAGAAACGGCCAAACAAAAGTTGAAAAAAGCTTGAAAAAGTGTGAGATCAAAATCTTGGTTGAAGGCGAATTCAGTCCAAAAACTCAACACTATCTCCTTGCCTGATGTTCACTGAAGCAATTACAATCAAAACCAAGCCTTCTCTCTCCCTGAAACGTGCTGTAAGTATCCACGAATATGGCCCTGTACACGAAAACATAACTTCTCATTCTTGCATCTTTTTGACAGAACATTAGCATATTCTTGTTCCTTGTATGATTTCTAAGCTTTTTGCAATATTCGATTTTGTTTTCATAGCCTGTATTATAATGCCCGAACCTAGGGTTTCTTTTCTTGGTTTTTAGGCGTTTGCTTTGCAGGTAAAATTAGGATTAATAATGGGTATAGAGATGATCAGGGAAGAGAGACGAATGCAGTGATGGTCTCCATTTGCATTTATATGGCCTAAAACTCACTATAAGAGAAGGCAACGGATTTTGCTGCGGATAAAATCCGCAGGTAAAAACCCTGGTTTTTTCAACGAAGAAGACGAGAGCGTGTCTTCTTCTCATTGGACAGTTTCAAATCTCGCGCTATTTTTTTTAAATTTCCAGGCATATTAATTTGTTTTGAATATAATATTTGTTTGGTATCCCATTAACAAAAGAACGCGTTGGTTGAGTTGGCAAGCAGGCTAGTGGAAAACCCCTTGGGACCTGGGTTCGAATCCCAGGTCCCCCAATACCTTTGTGTAATTTTTATTCAGGTACTCTCATGCAATGCTCAAGATGTAGTCATCCATATGCCTCATGGATCCAGGCGCCAGATGGCCTCCAGGCCAAATCCAAGGGTCCAGATTGCAAGCTCATCATACTCCCTAGTCAAAGGCACGCGCTGGATTGGGAAAGTCAAACAAGGCTGAATTAAAGTGGGCCAAACAATTTCCAGACTCACCACCAATTTAGGCCCACACCCCTTGGGTTATTTCTTTTACTCTTTATATTTTCATTTATTTATTTTGTTCTAATTTTTATTTTATTGATAATTAACTAATTAATAATTTTCCTAATAAAAACAGAAAACAAAAAATATTTTCATTAATTTCATTATTTTATTTTTGTAATTAAATAATAATTTAATTGACTTAGTTTTAATTAAGCATAATTTAAACCTTTTTGCAATAAATTAAAAGTAATTTAGAATATTAGGTTTTAATAATTTTAAATCAATTTTATTTTTATTTCCTTAAATATTCAAAAACCCAAAAAATATTTTTTATTTAATTAATTAATTAACTTATATTTAATTTCCATTTAATTCAAAATAAACGAAAATCTTGTCCTTAATAATAAAAAAGGGGTCAAAACCCTAAAAAAGCACCGTCTTAATTTCTCGCACGCGATCAATTTTCCGATATTGTAATTGCTTCCAGTATGTAATAGCTTTTAATTAGGACTTTATTTATTTATCGCTTTATTTTTATTTTCCGCAATTTAAATTTAAAGGGTTTGTTTTTTGGCGATGTAAATACCCGACGCCTTGTAATAGTTTAGATATAATTTCCGCACAATATTAACTGTTAGATGTTTGATAATAGGGAATGCATAACAAGATCCAATGTATGAACTTAAAATCAACATAGCTCACCCGTGACATGTACAGATAAAATTAACCGAACTAACACACTTGCACATGCCACTCTTAGGGTGCACCTCACTTGGTTGCCTCGAACGTGGTCATTGAGTATAGGAAGTTTTAGAGGTCGCCCTCTGGTCCAAAGATCATAAGTTGCCTCGAAACGGTTGCCTCGGAAAAAATGATCTAAGACATTAGGGTTACCACTAAGGCGTCCTAACATTGCTTTAGTGACCACATGTCCCTCTATCAAATTGACCCGAAAAATCCAACGATGATGCTACTTACTCCTCAATAGTGGGATAGCATTGTCTAAAGGACATTAGCACAGTTTAATTCCTTTTTCGAGTAGGTAGATGGTTCTTAAGTACTTGCTCCTTTTGAAACAAAACAAAACTTTTCGCACTTACACAACTTTCAAACAAAAACTCTCTTCAAACCCACAAACAAAAACAAAAGCAAACTTTTGAAAACACAATGAGCAAGTACCTAAGAGCCCGTGGATAACCACGGATAGAAAGGGTGCTAACACCTTCCCTTTCTATAATCTACCTCCCGAACCCGAGAAATATCTCGAAAAAGGAATTTTTCTGTGCTTTTTTCCTTTCCTTGTTGGATAAAATAAAAGACAGTGGCGACTCTTGCTTACCGCGACATTTTGCAAAAACAAATGCAAAACGCAAACTAGCATTAAAAAACAGTCAGTTCTCTCCCACCGTATCACAGAACTGGCGACTCTGCTGGGTATTATTAATAAGTGAGGTGTACCTTAGGATTAGATCATTGTGTTTTCAATTGTATGCTTTAATTTTGTGGGCTTGTATCAGAGTTCTATAGATCCGAACCCGGATCTGGGGGCACCCTTTAGGTAAGTAGCAATAAACTGTGAGTGAACTTTCCGGCGTAGACCGACACGGTTGAAGCAGTAGCTACATTGGTGTGGCACTTTAGTCTGTACCGATATCCCTTGTGTTGGAACGAGGAGAATATGGGTCTTCTAAGGGGTCATTAAGCACCAACTGACCTTAGAACCTTAAATTGACCAACTTGGCCATAGAACAGTAGTAGTATGCTACACTCATTGAGGCTAAACTCTCACGATGATTCCGACCGCAATAAAAGGTTGTTAAACTGGAATTATGACCGATTGAGGGTAGTCAGTGATATTGAGATCCTCTAGAACCCGGTTACTATTTTTAGGACAGGTTTAAACCAACTGAACTGAAAGAGGGTAGTACCTAAGCTCCATGCCAGCCTGAAATCTAACGGATCTCAGTATGACTTGTGTGCCTTTACCATGTTTGCTATTTGTGGATACTTGTGGTGTGCTTACTATCATGACATCATGACATCATAACATTGCATACATCTTGCATAAGGACTAACCCATTTCAAAGACAAGAGGGTTTCATCTTTGCTCTGTTTTGTAGGTCATCATGATGCCCATGCATAAGAATACTATCCGGATCAACTTTGTCCAAGTCCCTACCTTGCTTAAAGTGTTGGTTGCCAAGATGCCTGACACTACTTCCTTCATCAGGAGGCATGGTTCTCTTCTCAGTTTGGTCACCTCCAAAGTGGACGAGCAGATGATGAGTGTCCTGGTCCAGTTCTATGATCCGTTGTACTACTGTTTTACTTTTCAAGACTATTAGCTGGTTCCTACCCTAGAAGAGTTCTATGAGCTGCTCGGTATCTCTGTTTTGGAGCAGACTCCATTTACTGGTTGGGAGAAGACCCTTAGGCCCGAAGAAATTGCTGCAGCCCTTCATTTGACCAAAGAGGAAGTAATGGCTAATTGGGAGACTAGGAGTGGAGCAAAAGGATTTCTGACTAAGTTCTTGGTTGGCAAGGCTAACTACTTCTGGGATAGCCTAGACTTTAAGGCGTTCGAGGATATTCTGGCTCTTCTGATTTATGGCTTGGTATTGTTTCCGAATCCTGACACTTTTGTTCATGTGAATGCGATAAAGATCTTCATCTCTCAGAACCCTGTACCCACTCTCTTGGGTGACATTCTTCATCAGCTCTACGCTCATACGGCCCGAAAGCGGGGAACCTTGATGTGCTGTGCTCCCTTATTGGCAAGGTGGTTTATTTTGCACCTTCCCAAGTCAGTGCTGAAAAACAAAGAAGGAATGGGTTGGGCTTATAGGGTGATGTCTCTCTCTCATAATGACATTATCTGGACTCTCAAGGGTATGGATGAGGTGACTATCATTGATCGTTGTGGAGAGTATCCTAATGTTCCATTGATAGGAACCCATGAAGGAATTTCTTACAACCCATGCTTAGCTCTCCGTCAGTTTGGAAGAGCCAGAAGAGAAGGACCTCATGAGATGCTGATGCCTCATATCATCTTTGATTTTCAGGGGGATAGCGACGAGCAGCGTCGCAGATTCATAAGGGCTTGGGATAGAGTTCACCAATCTGATCCACATGAGCGGGGCCCAAAGACTTCTCTGCCAATGGAGCCATATCTTAGACGGGTCCGCATCCGTGCCCAGAAGCTACATATGCCATATGAAGCCGTCCGGCCTGTCACTCTTGAAGTTGATAATGAAGAAGGGGTTCTTCCAACCATTCTCCATCCTTATATGCCCACTGACATTGGGGCACTGAAGAGATCTTGGATGCAACTACGGGAAGAACATGATTCTTATCGGGAGAAGTTCAACGAGTAGGAGCAGAAGATCCAGAGGTTGACTAGGCAGTTGGAGAACGAGCGGATTCTCAACGACTATGTCCACACTGATAAGAAGAGACCATGGGAGCATTGATGGACCTTTGATGATTTCCTTTCCAGTTTTTTGTTTACTTTTCAGTATTTCCATTCTTGTAACGCCTTAAGGGCAATTTGTTGAACAATTTAAATTTTGAAGTTTAAATCTAATAAAGTGTGTTTCCTTTCTTGTTTACAAATTTGAATCCCAATTGTCTTTGAAATCATAAATCATACGCATTTCATCTCATGCACTTCATAAACAGGTACCCTTTACAGGCCTCTTATCTTCTTTGCTGTTTATTTCAGTGATCATCATGTCTACTGAACCTTCAACTTAGCAAGCTATCAAGGCCCTCCAGGCCCAGAATGCCCAATTTCAAGAGTTATTCATGAATCTAGCTAAGGGTCAGCAGGACTTGAAGACCTTGATTCTGAAAGAGAAGAAGAAGAAGAAGAGGACCATCCTGTTTAACACAGAACACAGGTTTGGGAACAGGCTACAGAATGAAGTTGATCTAACCACCTCATCTGGAGGGAAAGATAGTCCACAAGAAAAGAGGGCTCCTAGCCCCGTGGTCTCCGATAATGAGACGGACTACGATGAAGAACAGTATCCTCCTGCTGAGGATAAGTACAAACAACTGGAAGACTGTTTGAGCACTATGGAAATTCAGAAGGTGCCCGGTCTGGACTTCGGAGATCTAGGTCTATCATCTGGGGTGGTGATTCCCCATAAATTCAAGGCACCAGCCTTTGCCAAGTATGACGAAGTTTCTTGTCCAAAGCTGCACCTCCGGTCATATGTGAGGAAGATTCAGCCATACACAGCTGATAAGAACCTGTGGATCCACTTCTTCCAAGACAGTCTCTCAGGGACTCAGCTTGAGTGGTTCTATCAGTTGGACGGAGCCAGTATCCGCAGTTGGAAAGATTTGGCTACTGCATTCTACAGGCAGTATCAGTACAACTCCGACCTTGCTCCTACGTGTACCCAACTCCAGGGTATGTCAATGGGAACGGGTGAAGGATTCAAAGATTATGATCAAAAGTGGATAGACCTCGCCGGAAGGGTACAATCGCCCTTAGCTGATCGGGAACTTGTTGACATGTTTTTGGGGACCCTGTCTGGTCCATTTTTCAACCACTTGATTGGAAGCTCTTCATCTGGGTTTACATATCTTATTTTGACTGGTGAGAGGATTGAAGCTGGTATTAAGGCTGGGAAGATACAGAAGGGTGCTTCATCAAGCACCGAGAAGAAGCCTTTTAAGAAAGATTCTAGTGCTGTCTACAATGCAAGAAGACAGAATAGACCTGAACACCACCAAGCTGTCAATGCGGTTGTTATCTCAAAACCTGCTGGTGCTCCTCAGTACAACAATCAACAAAAGGACGAGATACCTAAGAGGCAATTCACTTGTCTCAGCATGACCTTATCTTAGATTCTGCCACAGTTGCTGAAGACTAATCTGGCGACTCTAAGGGAAGCCCCAAAGAATTCAAATACAACGTCACCAAGGTATAACCCTAACGCCCGTTGTGCTTATCACTCCGATAGCCCGGGGCATAATACATATGATTGTTGGAGTCTGAAAAATAAGATACAAGACTTAATTGATGCAAAGGAGATTGAGTTCGAGGCGCCCGAGAGGCCTAATGTTGTGACTGCTCCCATGCCCAAGCATGGAGTGAATGCTATAGAGGAAGACTTTTTTGTAGTTTCTGTGGATGACATTGTTACCCCTCTGATGACTGTCAAGAAGAACCTTTTGCTAGCCGGTTTATTTCCGGGCTGTGACGAAGGTTGTTGTATGTGTTCTTCCCGTCCAAATGGTTGTCTGCTTTTGAAGTCAGGTGTCCAGCGCCTGATGGATAGTAAAGAGATTCTGTTTGAGAAGACTGTTGTTCCCTTAGTTCCTTCTGAAGAAGTTGCCATCATTACCATTTTCGATAATTCTCCCAAGGCTCCCTCGAGGAAGCCTGTTAGAATTACATCTGTTCCAAGAATCGCACCTGCGATCATCACTGTTCCGGGGCCCATCCTCTATACCTCTGATAAAGCTGTCCCTTGGCACTATGGGGCTGATGTTTATTTTCATGGAGTTAAGAAAGAGTTGGATGCTGATACTGACATCAATAACATTACTGGACCTACTAAAGTCACCCGCAGCAGAAGACTTTTCTCACCTGATGTTGCTCCACCAACTGTCCGAAGACCTGTTGTCATTACACCTGCAAGTGCACCTGCCACTATTTCTGATCAAGTTCCTATTCTTACCCCTGTCGCCGAGTCATCTGACACTTGGGGCAAAGGGATCACCATTGATGTGCCTGCCCAGACGGAGGCACCGAAGACAATTACTGTTGAAGCTTCCAAACAGGAGATGGAAGAGATCCTGAAGATTATTAAAAAGAGTGACTATAATGTAGTTGAACAGCTGGGGAAAACCCCGTCTAAGATTTCTATGTTGTCACTATTGTTGTGCTCAGAGTACCATGCTAAGGCTCTGATTACCTTTCTGAAGACTGCCCACGTACCACAAGAGACATCAGCTGACCAGTTTACAGATTGTGTGGCTAATTTAACTGCTGATAATGGATTGGGTTTCTCTGACGCCGACTTGACTGCTAAAGGGAAGAATCACAATGATGCCCTGCATGTCTCCATTGAATGCAGGGGCACTACTCTTGCTCATGTGTTGGTGGATACTGGTTCCTCATTGAACGTCTTGCCTAAAAAAGCTCTAGACCGGTTGGATTGTGAAGGGTTGGAGCTGAAACCAAGTAACATTTTTGTCAGGGCCTTTGATGGGTCTAAGAGGATGGTGCATGGAGAGGTTGATATCCCGATCAAGGTTGGTTCTCAGGTCTTCAATTCTACGTTCTATGTGATGGACATTCGGCCATCCTACTCTTGTTTTCTGGGTCATCCATGGATCCATAAAGCTGGGGCTGTAACCTCAACGCTCCACCAGAAGTTGAAGTACCCGGTCAAATGGAAGATTGTGATAGTACAAGGGGAGGAAGAGTATATGGTGAGCCACCTCAACTTGTTCCGATACATAGAGATGGATGGGGAGTTCATTGATACCATGTTCCAGCATTTTGAAGAGGTTCCCCAGACACTGGCGTCAGCTGAGACTGTTGTTGAAGATTCTCCTATGAGAATGGCTTCCTTAAAAGATGCTCGGGCTATTATTGAGTAGGGTGAGTGTGCAAATTGGGGCCGACTTCCTGATTTTACACAGAAGACTAACAAGTTTGGTTTGGGTTTCACTGCAGAAGCTCAAAGGGTTGTTCGAAATGCACGAATCAAAAGACCTCCCGTGTTCATCAGCAACTCGGGAGTGAATGCCATTGAAGATGACGTGGAAGAGTCTGAGTTCGACAGCTGGATCTATCCTATGACCGACGGTGGACCAAGCACCTGGACAACAAAGGACTTCATCCCTATTACCTTTGTTACCCAGTAATAAAACTTTTGTTTTGAATTTGTAATAGACAATGTTTTAAACTTTACGGCCCGGTGTCTTACCCGGGGCACCGTGGCTTCATTTGTGAGGGCTTTATGTATTTTATTTTCATATATCATTAATAAAAGCATTGGACGTTTTTTGCATTTCAAATTTTGCGCTCCTTGTTTTTCTTTATTATATATTGCAAAACAACTATTTTACACACACTCACATATACAAGTCCACATCCACTCTGGATCTCACTGGTAACGACTCAGCTACTGCCGGTTATGACTTCGAAAATCCGATCAACTTAGCCGAAGACGAGGGTGAAGATGATTGCGAAGTGCCTGGTGAACTTGCAAGACTGCTACTCCAAGAAGAGAGGGTTATTCAGCCACACGAAGAGCCGGTGGAAACAGTGAATCTGGGTACTGAGACAGATAAGAAAGATGTCAAGATCGGTGCAAACCTGGAAGCTAGTGTGAAACAACAGTTAATTCAGATGCTGCGTGACTATGTTGAGATCTTTGCCTGGTCTTACGAAGATATGCCTGGGTTAGATACTGATATTGTGGTTCATCGCTTGCCTACCAAGGAAGACTGTCCCCCAGTGAAACAGAAGGTTCGCCGTATGCGCCCAGAGATGTCTGAGAAAATCAAGGCTGAGGTTATGAAACAGTTTGACGCCGGCTTTCTAGCAGTTACTTCTTACCCTCAATGGGTTGCCAATGTGGTTCCTGTACCGAAGAAAGATGGTAAGGTCCGAATGTGTATCGACTACAGGGATTTGAACAGGGCGAGCCCTAAGGATGACTTCCCTTTACCTCACATCGACGTTCTGGTTGACAATACTGCTCAGCATAAAGTCTTATCCTTTATGGATGGTTTCTCCGGTTATAATCAGATCAAGATGGCTCCCGAAGACATGGAAAAGACGACCTTTGTTACTCAGTGGGGTACTTTTTGCTACAAAGTCATGCCTTTTGGGTCGAAAAATGCTGGGGCAACATACCAGCGTGCCATGGTTGCTTTGTTTCATGACATGATCCATCATGAGATTGAAGTATACGTCGACGACATGATTGCAAGCTCCCAGACTGAGGAGGAGCACCTTGACCATCTACAGAAGCTGTTTGACAGGTTGAAGTTGTACAAGTTCAGATTGAACCTGAACAAGTGCACCTTCGGGGTGAGATATGGCAACCTACTAGGTTTCGTTATAAGTGACAAATGTACTCAAGTTGACCCTGCAAAAGTGAAAGCCATACAAGAGATGCCAGCTCCCAAGACAGAGAAAGAGGTCAGAGGCTTCCTGGGATGACTGAATTATATTTCCTGGTTCATCTTGCACCTAACTGCTACTTGTGAGCCAATCTTCAAGCTGCTGAAGAAAGATCAAGTAGTACGCTGGAACGATGAATGCCAGGCCGCTTTCGAAAGGATCAAAGAGTATCTCCAAGAGCCACCCATCCTGATGCCACAAGTCGAAGGGAGACCTTTGATCTTATACTTGACAGTGCTCGATAACTCAATGGGGTGTGTGTTGGGGTAGCATGACGAGTCTGGCCGAAAAGAGCATGCTATTTATTACCTTAGCAAAAATTTTACCGACTGTAAGACCCGATATTCACTGCTTGAGAAAACTTGCTGCACTTTGGTATGGGCTGCTCGCAGGCTGAGATAGTATATGTTGACTCACACTACTCTGTTGATATCAAAGATGGATCCAATCAAGTATATCTTCGAGAAGCCTGCCTTGTCCGGAAGAATAACAAGATGGCAGATGATCTTGACTGAGTATGACATCCAATATATGACCCAAAAGGCAATCAAGGGAAGTGTGTTGGCAGACCATTTGGCACATCAGGCAGTGGATGATTACCAGTCTATGAACTTTGAATTTCCGGACGAGAATATCATGTTAGTAACTGATTGTGAGATACCTGGACCGGATGAAGGACCTGAGGAAGGATCCCGATGGTCTATGTACTTTGATGGAGCTTCGAACGCTTTGGGTAATGACATTGGCGCTGTGATCATATCTCCTAAAGGCTCTCATACTCCGTTTATCGCCCGACTATGTTTCAACTGCACCAACAACATGGCGGAGTATGAAGCATGCATTATGGGTCTTCAAGCAGTAATTGACCTAAGGATTAAGTTTCTAAGTGTCTTCGGAGATTCCGCCTCGTGATCAGTCAGATCAAAGGCGAGTGGGATACAAAACACCCAAATCTTATTCCTTACAAGGAGTACGTGTTGACATTGCTTCCCCATTTCAAGGAGATAACCTTTGAACACTTCCCTAGAGAGGAGAATCAGTTGGCAGACGCGCTGGCTACGATGTCTTCTATGTTCAAAGTCAATTGGGACAACGAGGCTCCCCGGATTATCATTGAAAGATTGGACGAACCTGCACATTGCTGTGATCCTGAGAATGAAGAAGTAACAGGAAAGCCCTGGTATCATGAGGTGAAGAGGTACCTTGAAGCTCAAGAATACCCCGAGGGTGCATATGTTAATGACAAGAAGTTTCTGAGGAGGTTCACGGAGAAGTTCTTCATCAGCAATGGCGTTCTTTACAAGCGTAACCATGATTAGACCTTACTGCGTTGTGTGGATAAGATTGAAGCAAAAAGGATCATGGCAGAGCTGCATGAAGGTACTTTCGGAACTCATTCCAGTGGACATACTATGGAAAAGAAACTCCTTCGGGCATGATATTATTGGTCCACAATGGAAGCTGACTGTTATCAGCATTCTCGGACATGTCACAAGTGCCAGGTCTATGCTGATAAGGTGCACATACCTCCAGTTCCTCTGAATGTTTTGACAGCGCCTTGGCCTTTTGCAATGCGGGGCATTGATATGATCGGCGAGATCCGACCTACGGCATCCAACGGGCATCGTTTCATCCTGGTAGCGATTGATTACTTTACGAAGTGGGTTGAAGCAGCTTCTTTTGCTACTGTAACCAAGAATGTCGTGGCACGGTTCATTCGGCACAATCTGATCTGTCGATATGGTGTACCAGAGAGGATCATTACGGACAATGGCACCAATCTCAACAACAAGATGATCACTGAGTTCTACGAGTAATTCAAGATACAGCATCATAACTCTTCTCCCTACCGGCCGAAGATGAATGGGGATGTTAAAGCAACAAATAAGAACATTAAGAAGATTGTGCAGAAGATGACAATGACATATAAAGACTGGCACGAGATGTTACCATTTGCTCTTCACGGATACCGTACCTCAGCACGGACGTCAATAGGGGCAACACCCTATTCCTTGGTTTATGGCATGGAGGCAGTCTTGCCTATTGAAGTTCAGATACCCTCTCTTAGGATCATGAAGGATGCAGGTTTAAGCGAAAACGACTGGATTCAGATCCGGCTTGATCAACTGAACCTAATCGACGAAAAGAGACTTACTGCTATTTTTCATGGTCAGACGTACCAAAAACGGATGATAAAGGAATTTAACAAGAAAGTCAGACGACAAGAGTATGAAGTTGGGAATCTGGTAATCAAGCGCATTATCCTGCCTCAAGGGGATCCCAGGGGCAAATGGACCCCTACTTATGAAGGGCCATTTGTGGTTAAGAACATTTTCTCAGGAGGAGCTATGATTCTAACCACCACGAATGGTGATGACCTTCCTCACCCCGTCAATGCAGACATAGTGAAAAGATACTACGCATAACCAAAGACCCGCTAGGTTGACTGGCCTAGGCAAAAATAAGGGCTTCCCGGCGAACCAAAAGGGTTCGGGCAAAAATAAGGGATGAAAATGAAAAAATCTGTACACCCGGCAAGTCGAAAACCTGAAAAGGCGGCTTGGGCAAAAAAGGGTATCCCGGTGGACTGAAAACCCAAAAGGGCAGTCCAGGAAAAAGTTAGGGATCAAAGCGTAACACTATGTCTCATTGGATCACCTTGTATCCAGACTTCGGTATCGACTATCAAGCTCAGACGGCACTAATCAATCAGATTCATCTTCAACTAAGCAGCAACGTGATGAGATGCTTGAAGATATAAAGGCAATAGCAGAGTTGGAACCCAGTGGGATTATTCACATAGCTGTTTTGTTTCCTTTTCACAAATTGTATAAATTCTATTTGTTCGACGGAGTTCTCTTACTAGGACGTCAGCCTCTTGTACAAAAACGCCTATTTTCAGGCCAAACTTCAAAATCAATACAAATTCATTTTCAGAAATTTCAAGTTGTTTTTCCTTTATCTGTTTTGTTTTGCAAAGAACGTCCAATGTTCATTTTTGATATATGCATTTGACATTAATTGCTGATCATAAATATATTACATGCGAAACGAAAGATGAATTACTAGTAATAATAGAAACATGGGCAAATAAGAATTATCCGAACTGTACAAGTGGCTCTGTCCACCAGGTACCAAGGTACATTCACCTGAAGAATATGGCTAAAAATACCTTCACTCCCCGCAGAATAAGGCAGTAATGATAGCTCTTCCAACTGAGACTTGCAACTATGAACAAATCAGTAATACTCTCCCCAAGCAGAGTTCATCCACCATCAATGCTAAAAAGGTTTGGTATCCCCAGAAGGTCTTAATATTCCTCAGCGGAGTATAAAGATATTCCCCAGCAAGCATAAGATTATCCCCCAGCGAAGTTCTTTCCTTTCACAAGCAGGAATTTAATCCTCAACAGATTTAATATCACCAGCAACGGTAATCCCTCCCCAGCGGAGTTTATCGTTGAAATCCCCAGCGGAGCTTATCAGCGGAATCCCCAGTAGAGTTTATCAGTGAAATTCTCAGCAAGAACATCTCGTCCCCACAAAGTAATTCCCCTCGGAGTAATCTCCTCATCAGTTTATCCCCCAACAGAGTTATCCTCTCCTGCAAGTTTATCATCTTCGTTCATCATCCCCAGCGAAAACGAAGAATCCAACTCTATTCTCCAGCAGCTCTAGGATTTATTTTCCCCAGCTAAAACATTACATGTCCATACATCATGATACATGCATATACACATCATACCATACAATCTCATTTATGTTGAGAACATCATTGCTTGATCCATATCATGCATTGCATATGACTGACCTTTACCTTTCAGGAAGGATGCAGTTAAACTCTCAACCAAGTCAATGTAGACAAAATCAGTTAAATCGATTCCTAAAGATTTTTCTGAGGCGAAGCTAGTCAATAGAGACAAAATCAGTTAAATCAATTCCTAAAGATTTTTCTGAGGCAAAACCTGTCAATGGAGACAACCCGTCAATGGAGACAACCCGTCAATAGAGACAACCTGTCAATGGAGACAACCCGTCAATGGAGACAAAATCAGTTAAATCGATTCCTAAAGATTTTTCTGAGGCCAGTCAATTGAGACAAAGTCAATTAAATCGATTCCTAAAGATTTTTCTGAGGCCAACCCGTCAATGGAGACAACCCGTCAATGGAGACAACCCGTCAATAGAGACAACCTGTCAATGAAGACAACCCGTCAATGGAGACAACCCGCCAATGGAGACAACCCGTCAATGGAGACAACCCGTCAATGGAGACAACCTGTCAATGGAGACAACCCATTAATGGAGACAACCCGTCAATGGAGACAACCCGTCAATGGAGACAACCCGTCAATGGAGACAACCTGTCAATGGAGACAACCCGTTAATGGAGATAACCCGTCAATGGAGACAACCCGTCAATGGAGACAATCCGTCAATAGAGACAACTCGTCAAAGGAGAAACCCCGTCAAAGGAGAACCCCATCAAAAGAGACAACCCGTCAGCAAAGACAAAACCACCTACCAACAATCTCCAAATGGCATTTGTAATCCCATTCTCGACATCACAATGTTGATGCTACTTCATGCGAGTGCAAATTTCTGGGCACTCTAGTGTTCAATCATCTTCCACCTTTGGATCACGAAAGGCCCGAACGCCAATCTATATCCTCAGGTTTAATAAGATTGAACAGGGGCAACTGTTGTACCCCAAAATTTGCCCTCCCATATTTCTCAATACATGTCAAGAATCATCTCCAAGTTGTTCAAGATGGCTCAAGAGTTGGACAGTCAAATCACCTCCTAAGGCAGTCAATTCAAAATTAGGGTTTTGTGTTGCATCAAGGTCCTTACATCCAAATGGTCTCAAATGCTACCCAATGTCATAATATGTTCTCAAGTTCATCCATGCCAAATTTCAAGCCTTGCAGAGAAAGTTTGGTCAGTCAATTGCTCAAGAGGTCCAAAAATTGACTGTGCTAGGGCAAAAGTCAACTGTGACCTACAAAGAGTCAAACTTCAAGATTTTTTGTCAAAATTCTCATTTTGAAGGATAATTCATCATTTTATCAAGGGTTGATCATGATTCATCAAGGATTGCTCAAGATTCATCAAGATTCAAAAGTTGCTAAATTATGGTTTTGCAGGAAAAGTCAACTCAACTATGACCAAGCATAACTTTCTAATACTTTATGAGAAATGAACCATCCAAAGCTCATTTTAAATAAGATGCAATTTCCTACAATCCATATTCAAACCCCAAGATCAAGAAATGCTCTCACAAAAAGTTACAAATTTGGACATTATAGGTCATTTTTGAAAGTCAACAAAAACACTTTTTTTCCAAAGTTTATAACTTGAGCATGGAATATCAAAATGAGATGAGACCAAAAGGGTTGGTTATAGGACATATCAAGGTTTCTAAAAAGTCCAAGAACACTTCCAAAAGTTCAAAATGGAAGAAGTTATGCATTGTTGAAGTTGGACATTTTTCCAAAAGTGCCAAAACTCAACTATCCTCAAAACTCCAATTTTTGACAAAATGGCCCACTTTTTTCCACTTGATTTAGTCTTGTCACACCACACACGTGTCCCATCTTAAGTTTCATGTCCATTCATTAATATTTCTATTTTATTTAATTTTTATTGAATTAATTCATTTTAAATCAATATTAATTCAAATAAAATCCAAAAATTGATGGAATAAGATCTTTTGGATTGATACAACTTTCAGTTACCATGATGCACATAATCAAATTCGTATCAAGCCTTATTGTGCACAAAATATCAGATTTGGACATTTTTGGAAGCTTTGTTAATGGAGAATAAAATCAAATCTCAAATCTTCAATGCACAAAGATTAGAAGCCCAAGATTTAACCTAATGGCTTGCTTGATACATATACAACATAGACACATCAAGAACACGACCTCAGAGCTGCAGAAACGGCCAAACAAAAGTTGAAAAAAGCTTGAAAAAGTTTGAGAATAAAATCTTGGTTGAAGGCGAATTCAGTCCAAAAACTCAACATTATCTCCTTGCCTGAGGTTCACTGAAGCAATTACAATCAAAACCAAGCCTTCTCTCTCCCTGAAACGCGCTGTAAGTATCCACGAATATGGCCCTGTACACGAAAACATAACTTCTCATTCTTGCATCTTTTTGACAGAACATTAGCATATTCTTGTTCCTTGTATGATTTCTAAGCTTTTTGCAATATTCGATTTTGTTTTCATAGCCTGTATTGTAATGCCCGAACCTAGGGTTTCTTTTCTTGGTTTTTAGGCGTTTGCTTTGTAGGTAAAATTAGGACTAATAATGGATATAGAGATGATCAGGGAAGAGAGACGAATGCAGTGATGGTCTCCATTTGCATTTATATGGCCTAAAACTCACTATAAGAGAAGGCAACGGATTTTGCTGCGGATAAAATCCGCAGGTAAAAACCCTGGTTTATTCAACGAAGAAGACGAAAGCGTGTCTTCTTCTCATTGGACAGTTTCAAATCTCGCGCTATTTTTTTTTAATTTCCAGGCATATTAATTTGTTTTGAATATAATATTTGTTTGGTATCCCATTAACAAAAGAACACGTTGGTTGAGTTGGCAAGCAGGCTAGTGGAAAACCCCTTGGGACCTGGGTTCGAATCCCAGGTCCCCCAATACCTTTGTGTAATTTTTATTCAGGTACTCTCATGCAATGCTCAAGATGTAGTCCACCATATGCCTCATGGATCCAGGCGCCAGATGGCCTCCAGGCCAAATCCAAGGGTCCAGATTGCAAGCTCATCATACTCCCTAGTCAAAGGCACGCGCTGGATTGGGAAAGTCAAACAAGGCTGAATGAAAGTGGGCCAAACAATTGCCAGACTCACCACTAATTTAGGCCCACACCCCCTGGGTTATTTCTTTTACTCTTTATATTTTCATTTATTTATTTTGTTCTAATTTTTATTTTATTGATAATTAACTAATTAATAATTTTCCTAATAAAAACAGAAAACAAAAAATATTTTCATTAATTTCATTATTTTATTTTTGTAATTAAATAATAATTTAATTGACTTAGTTTTAATTAGGCATAATTTAAACCTTTTTGCAATAAATTAAAAGTAATTTAGAATATTAGGTTTTAATAATTTTAAATCAATTTTATTTTTATTTCCTTAAATATTCAAAAACCCAAAAAATATTTTTTTATTTAATTAATTAATTAACTTAGATTTAATTCCCATTTAATTCGAAATAAATGAAAATATTGTCCTTAATAATAAAAAAGGGGTCAAAACCCTAAAAAAGCACCGTATTAATTTCTCGCACGCGATCAATTTTCCGATATTGTAATTGCTTCCAGTATGTAATAGCTTTTAATTAGGACTTTATTTATTTATCGCTTTATTTTTATTTTCCGCAATTTAAATTTAAAGGGTTTGTTTTTTTGCGATGTAAATACCCGACGCCTTGTAATAGTTTAGATTTAATTTCCGCATAATATTAACTGTTAGATGTTTGATAATAGGGAATGCATTACAAGATCTAATGTATGAACTTAAAATCAACATAGCTCACCCGTGACATGTACAGATAAAATTAACCGAACTAACACACTTGCACATGCCACTCTTAGGGTACACCTCACTTGGTTGCCTCGAACGTGGTCATTGAGTATAAGAAGTTTTAGAGGTCGCCCTCTTGTCCAAAGATCATAACTTGCCTCGAAACGGTTGCCTCGGAAAAAATGATCTAAGACATTAGGGTTACCACTAAGGCATCCTAACATTGCTTTAGTGACCACATGTCCCTCAATCGAATTGACCCGAAAACTCCAACGATGATGCTACTTACTCCTCAATAGTGGGATAGCATTGTCTAAAGGACATTAGCACAGTTTAATTCCTTTTTCGAGTAGGTAGATGGTTCTTAAGTACTTGCTCCTTTTGAAACAAAACAAAACTTTTCGCACTTACACAACTTTCAAACAAAAACTCTCTTCAAATCCACAAACACAAAGAAAAGCAAACTTTTGAAAACACAATGAGCAAGTACCTAAGAGCCCGTGGATAACCACAGATAGAAAGGGTGCTAACACCCTCCCTTTCTATAATCTACCTCCCGAACCCGAGAAATATCTCGAAAAAGGAATTTTTCTGTGCTTTTTTTCCTTTCCTTGTTGGATAAAATAAAAGACGGTGGCGACTCTTGCTTACCGCGACATTTTGCAAAAACAAACGCAAAACGCAAACCATCATTAAAAAACAGTCAATTCTCTCCCACCGTATCACACTTTGGCACAAACATCAACTGGGGCAACCCCTTTCTCTTTAGTCTATGGAACGGAAGTTGTCCTGCCTGTTGAATTTCAGATTCCTTCTCTAAGGATTATGAAAGAAGCTAACTTAGACAAATATGAATAAATTTTGACTAGGTTGGATCAGTTGAATTTGATTGACGAGAAGAGGCTGGCTGCTGTCTGTTATGGTCAGATGTACCAGAAGCGCATGATCAAAGCTTTCAACAAAAAGATCAAGCACCGGGTATATCAGGCTGGTTACTTGGTAATAAAGCACATCATTCTTCCATAAGGAGATCCCAGGGGCAAATGGACTGCCACTTATGAAGGTCCATTTGTTGTCAAGAAAGTATTCTCGGGTGGTGATATGATGCTAACCACTATAGATGGCGATGATTTCCTGCACCCTGTGAATGCGAACATAGTTAAAAATACTACGCATAAGAATGACCCGCTAGGTTGACATACCTAGGAAAAATAAGGGCATCTCAGCAAACTAAAAATGGTTTGGTAAAAATTAGGGGTATATACAAAAGATCGTACACCTGGAAAGTTAAAAACCCGAAAGGGCGGCTTGGGCAAAAAAGGGTATCCTGGTGGACTGAAAACATGAAAGGGCGGTCCAAGCAAAA
Organism: Vicia faba; assembly: GCA_948472305.1. Taxonomy (NCBI): domain Eukaryota; kingdom Viridiplantae; phylum Streptophyta; class Magnoliopsida; order Fabales; family Fabaceae; genus Vicia; species Vicia faba. The sequence continues at coordinate 1,455,037,651 of OX451739.1, forward strand.
GTTAGGTATTAAAGCGTATGACTATGTCCCATTAGATCACTTACAGCCAGATTTATTGCAAAAATCGAAAGTTCAAAAGGTACAGGATCAGTGCAATCAACTTCTTCCGACGGTAAGAGAAGAGATGTTCAAAGACATAAGGGCAATAACGGAGTTGGAACTTAATGAGATCACTTCCACATGGCTATATATATGTTTTCACTTTGTACTCTTTCATTTCACGGTGACTTCCTCTTACTAGGGTTTCTGTCTCTTTGTACAAAATCGCTTGTTTATAGGCAAATTATCGATACAAATATACTTTAAAATTCAAACCTTTTGTTTTCTCTGTTTTTCTTGAAAAAACGTCCAATGACTAATATCGAATGAGCATGTGCATATGTACATGATTAACTGTTAACAAATAACTAAGAACAGGTATACGAATTTATTCAAAACTCTAAGAGTTGGGATGACACTCAAGCTATCTGTTAATTCCCACCGAATCCCTTTCATAAGGTTACCACCAATGAAGTCGCCAGAGCCACCTCTACGAGATTATCCCCCATAGAGTAATCTTCACAAATAAGGGTACATTCCCCACATTTTCCCCGGCATATCAAGGAGTATAATCTTCTCCCCGTTAAATCTCCCCATGGAGTCTCAGCCAGTACAATTTATGGAAATTCTCTTCCCCAGCTAAGTTTGTTCCTCCAAAACCAAAAAAAAAGAGACAATGCCAAGTTTTTTCTCTTTACCAATTTCAATAACCAAGAGAGTTAGTTTCCTCAACAAAGCACTTCTCCTTTAATAAGTGTTTATTTCCCCAATAGGGTTTATTTCCCCAACAGCCTATAGATTCCCTAGCTCGAGTCTATCACTGACAAAATTCTTCTTCTCAGTAAAGTTGCCACTATCCCTAGAAAGTTGTTGTGAAGCCTGGAAACTGACCAAATACCCGTTAACTTTTCTCCCCAAACAAGTCAGCAGTTTAACCATCTCTTTTATCTCCAGTCAGGATATATAAGAATTAAATTCCCTAGTAGAGCAACAGACGACGAATGTTCCTAAACTCTACTTCCCAAATAGAAATCAATATATCCCTTACAGATCTTCCTCAAACAAGTAACCAGGAATCCCCAACAGAAGCATTCTAGACAAGATTCAAGATGCACATACGCTTCATCTCAAATAATAGTCAGGGATTTATTTTCTCAGACAAAGATATACTTTAATAACATTTCACATTCATACATCATAGCGTATGCATACGAAACACATATGGCACAATCTCTTTTATTTTGAGAACATCATTACGCAATGCATTTCATACATCATGATGTTGCATACAATTATCTCTTTACCCTTTTCAGGAAAGATCAATCAACAGATAAATATCATCAATAATTTCTAACAGTTCTATATTAATTCCTGAAACAAGACAGGGCAACTATCTGTGAACAACAGGTCCAAGATTAATTCCCGAAACAAGACGGGGCAACTATCTATGAGACCAGGTCAGAGATTAATTCCTGAAACAAGATAGGGAAACTACTCAACGACAGACAAAAAGAAGGTTCCAGATTAACTCCTGAAATAAGACAGGGCAACTTTCTAGATAACCAGTCATAAATTAATTCCTGAAACAAGACATGGAAACTATCTGTGAGAAAATTGATTGAAGATTAACTCCTAAAATAGGACGGGGAAACTATCTTTCTTTCTCTTTGGTCAGATAAAGATCAATTCCCAAAACAGGATGAGGCGACTATCTTTATCACCAATGGTATGAACACCCAAAACAGGATGGCTTTACCAACAAACTGATTGTAGATCAATTCCTGAAACAGAATAGGGCGACTATCTTTATCACCAATGGTATGAACTCTAGAAACAAGACGGGTTTATCAACAAAACATATTGAAGATTAACTCCTGAAATAGGACGGGGAAACTATTTTCCTTTCTTTATGGTTTGACAAAGATCAACTCTCGAAATAGGACAGGGCGACTATTTTTATCGCCAATGGTACGAACTCCCAAAACAGGACGAGTTCACCAACAAACTGATTGTAAAATCAATTCTCGAAATAGGATGGAGCGACTATCTACACGACAAGAAGCTACTCAAACATTTTTCCCAGAAGTTCACTCTGGAAAGTATTCTTCAGATACAGCCAAACGTAGACTAGTTTTGATATTTCTATGGCATCTTTAAGCCCATCTCCAGCGACTCTCCATCTTACCTCCAAATGGTATCTCTAAGCCCATTCCCGGTGTAATAAACCAATAGTTTTTACTTCATGCACATACGAGTACAAATTTATGAGCACTTAAGTGTTCAATCCTCTTCTACCTTCAAGTCACAAATGACGGACAAACCATTCTAACTCCTCAGGTTTAAGAAGATTGAACATGGGCAGCTGTTGTACCCCAAAATTTCCCCTCTCATTTCTAAAAAAATTCCTCACCAAATGTCTCAAATGCTCAAAGGTTCTTAAGAGTTTTATTAGACAAGCTCACCTTCTAAGCATTGACTCCAAATTAGGGTTTTGTTTTTTCTAAAGGACAAATGGACTTTTGATGCTTCAAATGACTTTCATGGTTCATTATAGGTCTTCAATATTGCTCATAGCAAGTTTCAAGCCTTGCATCACAATTTTTCTCAGTCAATTGCTCAGATGACTAAAAATCAACTGTATTGCATAAAAAGTCAACTGATACACAAAAAGTCAAACTTTGACTTTTTGGTCAACATTGAATTTCAAAATATCAAGATTCATTAAGACATTAAAAAATATCAAACTTGATCATCAAGAATCAAGAAAATCAACAAAAGTCAAAGTTTTCAATACTTAGAAAATTACTAAGTGTTTTTAACCTTGACAATTTCACTACTTCATGACAATTTTTTACCAAGATGCAAGATGATTCAAGGAAAACTTTCAACATGAAAGTTGTAGGTCTTTATGAATTATACAACTTTTTATTACATGGTTGATGTCCAAAAGATGCTTAGATGTGAAGATATAGGCTCATGAAGTCATGACATTTTTGTATAAACACTTAGAGAGAAATTTTCAACAGGTTATGTCAGATTTTTGTCCCAACTTCTTAGCTAATTTTCATCAAGTTCCAATTTGATTTAGCAAAAATGGTCATCATGAAAGTTGTAGACAATGTTTCAAGCTTTCCAAAACATCCAAGAGCATGAATTTATCATACTTGAGCTAAGAGATTCAAAGACATAAAGTTGGGCATCCATTCTTTAATTACAAGTCATTTTGGTGAAGAACACATAATCCAATTGTTGGCTCCTAAATTCGACACCTTCGTTTTGTTGATGTCATCCATTAAAGCTGAAGGATGTCTTCGACTGGCTAAGTCTGTCGAAATGCCCGTCGAAAGATGGCAAAGTACTTAGAAGATTTCTTCCAAGGAAGGAGGCTGGTTGCCTTCGATGTCGAAGGAGTTTCTCGTCGAAGATGTCTCTTGACGAAAGTGTTTGATGGTTCAGAGTGGAGCAGTTTGAAATTCAAGCTTTTGGAGGGAAAACGGTTTCCAGCAGTTCCTACGTGCAAACATGCAAGGATCTGGAGCGTCGAACGTGGAGAACGTGCCAAGTGGATTGATCTCGAAGCAGTGTAACTGCCCGACGGTTACTTGGGATGTTTTAGTATAAATAATAGTAGTCATGTAGTTTCTCGCGTGTGTTCACAATTCTATACAAAGTCACTCATATAGATTCGAGTACCCAGCGTGTGAGAAAGAATTGTTGAGAAATGTATGTGTGAAACACCAATTTTATTAATCAAAGTCATTTACTTTTTCCAGAAATTTACTTGCTTTCTCCTTTACATTCTTGTCGAACCTTTTACTTTAAAGCCTTGTTTATTTTACCAAGTCTTTCCTTCATGCAATTTATTTAAAACCTCTTTATTTAAAGCCTTATCCAATTCAATCAAACTTCAAAATCAACCTATGTCCTAGGATCAATCTGATCGATCCTGCGAGTAACCAAATAAGTAACCATTTGGAGGATCAGCGGTTGTTTACCAAAACCCAAGGTAAACAAATTGGCACACCTGGTGGGACAGTGTGTTGATTGTTGAAAATAATCTCATCTTTTCGAGTTGTATGTTATTGAGAAGTGGTAGAATATACACTAACGATAACAATACTGCCAGAAGAAGGGAAGAGATGGCGAATCCGCCAAACAATAACGAAATCCCACAAACGAGTGTGGGAGCAACGGTTAGTATGACCGTAAGTGAAGCGACAAGTGTTGGTTCGACACCAGCAGTATCGGTCACAACCACGGGGCCAATACCTTCGTTAACAGGCCCCAGGATACCTTTGGGGACTCCCCCACCAAGGGGAAATTTAGGCACAAGGCCTTTGGTTCCCCCAGGATTTATTCCATTCTATGGTATGCCAACTTCTGAAGTGGCAAGCCTGACGAATGATGCGTCCACTTTTTCAGACCCTTTTGTGAGTGCCTCTTCGCCACTCCAAGGCTCTGGAGTAGGCATGGCGAATAGAAATAGGACCCAACTCTTAGGAGGAACGTCCCAAGTAGCCCATGGCCTTACAAATGCCTCGACAGCAGTCTTGAGGCAACAAATGGACGAAAGCAACCATGATATGGTGCAAATGTTGGCACAAACTTTGAGCACAGTGCTAAATCCTCTAATACAAAACACTACTCAATCGAATCAGCAAGTGACAGCGCAAATGACGCGTTTGGCTAACTTCTTTGGAGTACCCCAACCTATTCGACAGCCCCAAAGGGCGCAAATAAGGGGAAACCAGGGGATATTTTTAGAGGAAGAAACCACCATTAACCAGGCTCAACAGCCTGTCGAAGAAAACCTTAGGGCACGATTGGAACAACCTGTCGAGGAACCTAGGGTAATAGCCCCAGAGGTAAGGTTAGTTAACAGAAACCAAAATGCTGACGAAGTGGTTCAGCATATCCAATACCAAAACATGGGTTTGGAAAACAATCTGGCAACCATGATTGAAAGGATCATGACTCAGAATGGGATGAACATGGGCTTTCGAAGGCCCAACTTTACATCTCCATTGTCAGAATACGTGTTACAAACGGACTTACCTCCTAGATGCAAAGTCCCCAAATTTACCAAGTTCTCTGGGGACACGACAGAATCTACTGTCGAGCATGTGGCGAGATATTTGATCGAAGCGGGTGACATTTCGAATAACGAAAACCTAAGGATCAAGTACTTCCCAAGTTCTTTAACAAAGAACGCTTTTACTTGGTTTACAACTCTCCCCCCCAATTTGATCCATCATTGGACCCAGTTGGAAAGATTGTTCCATGAACAATTCTACATGGGGCAAACCAAGATAAGCCTGAAAGAACTGGCCAGTGTGAAGAGACGTTTCACTGAACCTATAGACGAATATCTAAATAGGTTTAGGTTGCTCAAGGCGAGATGTTTTACACAAGTGCCAGAACATGAGTTGGTCGAAATAGCCGCAGGCGGTTTAGATTATTCCATTAGGAAGAAGCTAGACACCCAGTACCTAAGAGACATGGCCCAACTGGCCGATAGAGTTCGACAGGTAGAGCGCCTCAAAGCTGAAAAAGCTAAGGCAACGAAAACTCACAAGAGAGAAAGGATAGCGTACGTTGAGATGGATGACGAAGATCTAGAATCCTTCGACGATACTTTAACTGTCGAAGAAGGAGAAGTTGACTTAGCAGAACTGAAACAAGGGCCACCATACTCTTGTAAACTGTTAGTCCCCTCAAATGGGAAAAATCCCATTGGTCCAGAAAGGACCAACGATAGGTTCCCAAAAAAGACTTATAGTTTTGACATCACAAAATGTGATGAAATATTCGACTTGCTAGTTAAAGATGGCCAAATGATAGTACCCCCAGGGGTAAAAGTGCCTCCTCTTGATCAAAGAAAGAAGAGAGGTTTTTGCAAATATCATAATTTTTTGGGCCAAAAAACTTCTCAATGTTTTCTTTTCAGGAATCTTGTGCAAGACGCTATCGAAGAAGGGAGATTGAAGTTTGCTGACAAATCCCCCATGGCTGTCGACTCCAATCCATTGCAGGCTGAAGCCCACTATGCTGAACCCTCTGAGGTGAACATGATAGAGGCAACTAGGATCCAGTCGAAGAAGCCAGGAATTACCATGGTCGAAGTCTCAAAGGACCACATCAACATGCCAATCTTTGGCAGTTTTTCTGGAAATTTATCCAGGAAGACAATTGAAGCTGTTCAGAAAGCGGTCGAAAACCCGAAGTCGGAGACCGCTGAAGCACAAAAAACTGGATCAAAACCCAGTTCCCACTTGGCCACTGTTCAAGGCCAGACGGAGAAGCTGGAGATACAAATGAAGCAGTTAACTCTTGCTAACAAAGATACAATGAATATCAACATGGTCGAACTCTCTGACCCAAAAGCATCAGAAGAGGCCATGAGGCAAGAGCAAGCTAATAAGACTGCTTTCCCTCGGGAAAATGAAAACTTGGCAGATTTTCTACAAAGATGCCAGAAAAAGAAATCAGAGGTGATGTTGTGTCCAAGATGCAGTTCGATCTTTGATAAAAAAGCTACTGAGCACATTCAAGGCGTAAGAGCAGCGAATAAGAGAAGGGAGAATGTTGACCTTTGACATGATCCTAGAAGAGCCTCCCAAAGAGGTTCTAACCAAGAAAAGAGGCCATTGACTTTTAGGCCTCCAACAAATGTGCCAGTGGACACTTGGTACAAAACCTCCGGTCGGAAAAGGCCAAGTGAGGAGAAATGGCATTCTTTCGAAGTGCCAAGAGGTTCCTCTTTGACTCAAAAGAAAGAGCCTCAAGTTGCTGCACCTAAGGTTGCACAAGTGTCCAGCAACTACAAGGGTAAAAATCCCATGTCTCGATCTCAATGGAGGAGATATCAAAGGAGACGAAAAGCTGAAAGGGAGGCTGCCAACGAACCAAAGGCAGAAACCAGTTCGAATGTTCCTCAAAGGAAGCAAAGGAAACCTCTAGAAAGGGAGCCAGTTACCAACAGGCTAGTTTGGCCTAACCAAAGTGAAGTCGAAGACGAAGACGATGCTGAGTCTGATGATACCTTGGATATAATGGTGAATATAGTTTCAGTGCTGCCCAGAGAATTCAATCGACAGGTAGAAGTCGAAGCAAGTGACTGGGAAGTGGAGCAAGAAATGGCCAAACATAGGCCAGTGTGCTATTTTGTCATGGACAATGGCACTACTGAGGAACAAAATGGCTTCTTCGAGCCACCTACAGAGGCGATGAAAAATCACCTCAAGCCTTTATTCATAAGGGCTAAACTCGAAGAAACCACTGTGAATAAAATATTGGTCGATTGTGGGGCAACCATCAATATTATCCCTCACTCTATGCTAAGGAAAATTGGCAAAAGAGATGATGACATTAAGCCTCACAACATGGTCCTGTCGAACTATGAGGGCGGCATAGGGACCACTATGGGAGTGATCCAGCTAGACATCAAAGTAGGTTCGATCCTTCGACCAACGATGTTTATGGTCATATCGGCCAAACCTAACTACAATCTTTTGTTGGGCCGTGAATGGATTCATGGTGTTGGCGCTGTGCCTTCATCGATGCACCAAAGGCTGCTGCTATGGCGTCCAGATGGGATGGTCGAAAACATAGAGGCAGATCAAAGCTATTACCTTGGCGAAGTGAATCACCTGGGTTTGGCAGATTTCGACAAGAACTTGGCTCACATAGGGCCATGTCCAACACCTGACTTCGACATGGCGCCAGCGCCAAACACCTTTTGTTCCCTATACCTGCATCCTGAGCATGGTTTCCAATGGGACAGAGAAGACTTGTCCCACATAGACTTCAGTGGGTTAACTGATATCCAACCAACTGGTTGGGGAAGCGAATTCAGTGATAATGACTGAGTCGCAATCTTTGAAGCGAATTTCGGCTTATGTAGCCGAAACCAAGATGATAACGGCTCTCGAAGCCGAAGTAAAGTACATGGCCACACATGCCAATGATCAACAATTATCTGCTGTAGGCCCAGGAAAGGATTTCGATCCAAAACCTCCTGATATCATGCCAGAAGAAATGCAGGAACAGAGGCTCGATGCCATCTATGACGATGAGCCTTTGGGCTTCGAAAAGGACCCCTTGGCGAACAACATTAAAATGTTAGCGCAAGACCCTTTAGAAGAAATCAACTTAGGCGAAGGATCAGAGAAAAGGCCAACTTACATCAGCGCCAAAATCGATCCAGAACTTAGGTTGGAAGTAATCCAATTGCTGAAAGAGTTTAAAGACTCTTTTGCATGGGATTATGACGAAATGCCTGGTCTCGACAGAGGATTGGTAGAACTTCAGTTGCCAATCAAACCTGGGAAGAAGCCAATCAAGCAAAATCCAAGGCGCTTCGCTCCAGAAATACTGTCGAAGATCAAAACGGAGGTCGAAAGACTTCTGAAATGCAAATTCATCCGTGTTACAAGGTATGTCGAATGGATTGCAAACATTGTGCCAGTAATTAAGAAAAATGGTACGTTAAGGGTGTGCATAGATTTCAGAGACTTGAATGCTGCCACCCCCAAAGATGAATATCCAATGCCTGTGGCGGAAATGCTAGTCGATTCTGCCGCTGGTTATGAATACCTGAGTATGCTCGATGGTTATTCAGGATATAATCAAATATTCATTGCTGAAGAGGATGTGTCGAAAACAGCTTTTCGATGCCCTGGGGCCTTAGGCACTTACGAATGGGTAATGATGCCTTTTGGCCTAAAAAACGCTGGGGCAACGTACCAGCGAGCAATGAATACTATCTTCCATGATTTTATCAACATTTTTATGCAAGTATACATTGATGATATTGTTATAAAATCTGTTTCCAGGAAGAATCATATTGACCACCTTAGACAATCATTCGAAAGAATGAGAGAACATGGTCTGAAAATGAACCCTTTGAAGTGTGCGTTCTGTGTGAAAGCTGGAGATTTCTTGGGCTTCGTTGTCCACAAGAAAGGAATCGAAATCAACCAGAACAAGACGAAGGCAATTCTGGAAGCGAAAGCGCCATCGAATAAGAAGGAATTGCAATCTCTCTTAGGCAAGATAAATTTCTTAAGGAGGTTTATATCTAATCTAAGTGGGAAAGCTCAGGCCTTTTCACCCTTACTTCGACTGAATAAAGAGGGGTTCGAATGGGGGCAGGAGCAACAAGAAGCCTTCGACAAAATCAAAGGGTACCTCACTAAGCCACCTATTTTGGTGCCTCCTTGTAGCAATAGGAGTATGAGATTGTACATAGCTGCATCCGACAAAACTCTGGGAAGCATGTTAGCCCAAGAGGATGAGAATGGAGTCGAAAGACCCATCTATTATCTCAGTAGAGTTTTGAACGATGCAGAAACTAGATATAGTGAAGTTGAAAAATTATGTCTATGTCTGTATTTCTCTTGTACAAAACTCAAGCAGTATATAAAACCAGTTGATGTTTATGTTTCGTCTCATTTTGATGTTTTCAAATATATGGTGTCGAAACCTATCTTGCATAGTCGAATTGGCAAGTGGGCATTAGCATTAACTGAATATTCCTTGACCTTTATGCCTCTTAAGGCAGTAAAAGGACAAGTGGTTGCAGATTTCATAGTCGACCACTCAATTCAAGTCGAGGATATTAATTATGTGGAGATAGAGCCTTGGAAATTCTACTTCGATGGTTCCAGCCATAAAGATGGAACAGGGGTAGGAGTCTTGATTATTTCTCCAGATAAAATTCCAACAACATTCAAGTACAAAATATCAGGTTCTTGTTCGAACAATGAGGCTGAGTATGAAGCTCTAATTACTGGCCTTGAGATATTGTTGGAATTGGGGGCAACTCGAGTCGAAATAATGGGAGACTCAGAGTTAGTCATTAAGCAAGTCACAAAGGAATATAAATGCATAAGAGAGAACCTCATTATGTACTTTGTGATAGCAAATCGTTTATTGAAACAATTTGAAACGATCAATATTCGACACATACCCAGAGTCGAAAATCAAATAGCCAATGACTTGGCACAAATTGCATCTGGGTATAAGATTTCAAAAACGAAATTACAAAGAGCAATCGAAGTTCGAGAAAAGATAAAAGCAACTTGTCTATCACCATCAGACTTGGAATCGACGAGACTAGGATATGCTGATCACAGTAACTTCGAGATTTCGTTCATTGATAATTTGTCAGAGCAAGATTGGAGGAAACCCATTGTGGATTATCTTCAAAATCCAGGAGCTTCGACAGAACGAAGAACAAAGTATAGGGCGTTGAGTTATGTACTCATGGGTAATGATTTATTCAAGAAAATGCCTGAAGGGGTATTGCTAAAATGCTTAAGTGAAACTGAGGCATACGTAGCCCTTTCGACTACGCATGCTGGGGCATGTGGGGCTCACAAGCAGGTCAAAAGATGAAATGGTTGTTGTTTCGACAAGGACTATATTGGCCCACTATGCTGAAAGATTGTGTTGAGTTCGCCAAAGGTTGCCAAGAGTGTCAAGTTCATACAGGCATCCAACATGTACCAGCAAGCGAACTTCACTCGATAGTGAAGCCTTGGCCCTTTAGAGGATGGGCGTTGGACCTCATTGGAGAGATTCGACCAGCATCATCAAAGAGTCAGAAATACATACTGGTAGGCATTGATTACTTTACTAAGTGGATCGAAGCTGTCCCTTTAGTCAATGTGGACCAAGAAAATGTCATTGAATTTATTCAAAAGAACATTATCTTTAGGTATGGAATCCCTGAGACAATAACAACTGATCAAGGGTCAGTTTTCACTGGTCGAAAGATGCAGGAATTTGCTCAGGAAACAGGTTTCAAACTCCTAACATCAACGCCTTATTATGCACAGGCGAATGGTCAAGTCGAAGCAGCTAACAAAGTGGTGATTGGCTTGATAAAGAAACATGTTGGGAAGAAACCAAAGAATTGGCACAAGACGTTAGACCAGATTTTATGGGCTTGTCGAACGTCCCCAAAAGAAGCCACTGGTACAACACCGTATAGGCTAACTTTTGGCCATGATGCAGTGTTGCCAGCAGAAATTTGTCTTCAATCTGCAAGGGTTCAGAGGCATTATGATATTCCTTCTGAAGTTTATTGGAACATGATGTTAGATGAACTGGTGGATTTAGACGAAGAGAGATTGCGCGCTCTCGACCTACTCAGACTTCAGAAGAAAAGAGTAGAAGACTCTTATAATAAAAAGGTAAAACCTAAGGTATTTTTGCCTGAAGAGCTAGTTTGGAAGGTAATTCTTCCCATGGATCGAAGGGATCGAAGCATGGGGAAATGGTCACCCAAATGGGAAGGACCCTTCAGAGTTATCCAAACTTTTTCTGGTGGAGCCTATGAAGTCGAAGAGTTAGGTGGAGATAAAAGGCTCTTGAGAGTAAATGGCAAATATTTGAAAAAATACAAACCTATACTTCAAGAGATAAAAATAAAATAATAAAAGAACAAAACTAAATTAACCATAAAAATGCCAAAATGGAAAATTTATAAATTTCAGCCAAGATGGCAAATGTTGTCGAATATAAATTACAAAATATGGTTACAAAAGAGAATCAATCAAAAGGAAAGAGAGTCCTTGAGTCGAATGTACTTGGCTTGCTGCAGCTCCAACCTTTTCTTGCACCAGGCGTTCTCCTGCACTATTTTGGCAATCTGAGCGTCGAAGCCTTGGGCCCTCTCAGCGAATTCCAGGCCTTGTTTGATTTCAGTTTGGCTCTCGGTGTCTGAGATGGTCGAAAGAAGTTCCTCCTTGCGTATAGTGTTGGCATTTATCTTCGCTTCTATCTCTGCGATTTGTGCCCGGAAGGAAGCATTCTCTCGATCAATGGCATCGACTTCTTCCTGCGTAGATGCTTTTTGTTTCGACAACTCCGCAATTCGAGAAGTCGTGTCCGAGACAGCAGTCCACGCAGAGGAGCTTCTGCCATACAACACCTCAAGCTGACTGTTAAACCCCCTTTGGCGCCTGTAATCTGCTGAGACTTGGTCAATCATAGAGTGTAACTCCATGATCAAGCCTGAAACTTCTGGGGCTACAGCTAACAAGTCGACAGCATTCAAGACATCCTTCAAACATGATGGAGCAGTGGGGTCCCCCTCTAAAGCCTTCATCAAGTCCCTCTTGAAGAACTGGGCCTTAACCTTCGCCAAAGCGTCATCGAGAGGAGAGGTTTCAGTAGACTTCCCCGACAGGGTAGGAATCTCCTGACTAGCATCAGACGAACTCTTGCTCTCGATGATTGCGTTGAGATAGCTAACAGGGTTAGTTTGTTTCAAGAGTTCTAAGTCCTCTTTTGACCTGTGCTTCGTGGAGGTAACCCTTGAAACAGTATTATCTTGGGTTTGAGGCTGTTGAATGTTAGGTGCCTCGACTTGTTGCTCTTCGACTCGGACTGGGGCAGTACCAGCGTCGACTTGTGGTTCTTCGCTAGCATCACCCTGGTGCCCTTCGCCAGCGTCATCTTGGTGCTCTTCGCTAGCGTCACCCTGGTGTCCTTCGCCAGTGCCACCTTGGTTCTCTTCGTCAGCAGGACCTTGATTTTCTTCGCCAGCATTGCCTTGGTCCCTTTCTTCATGAGTCTCTTCTGACAGATCCACCACCGGAACCGCTTCTGGCTGTTGTTCCTCCGTCTGAGGTTCCTCCGCTGGTTTTTCTACCGTTTCAGCATTGGCCTCATTTTCAGTATGGGCTTCGTCATTTCCCAAGCCTTTTTCTTGAGGCCTGCTGAGTTCAGCAGATTCCAGCATTTCAGAGGTCCTTGGCGGAGAACTTTCAGTGGTGTCCTGAAAAAGGAAAGAAGACAAATCTTCAGAGATCGAAAGAGACACAATCGAATATGGGTATCTATACTTAAATTATAAAAAGGTCTAAGGGATTACCTGTGGATTAGCTTCAGCCCCAGGGCTGGAATTGTCGCTTTCGACAGGCTTGTTAAGAAGAATGTTTAGTTCCTCCTCAGTTGGCTCCTCGATGATCACTGGAGGTGGCCTAGGCTTTCTCCCAGCAACTTTTATTCTGATGGTTCGACCTTCAGGAGCAGGAGCAGGAACAGAAGCATCCTTCGTCAACTTTCGCCTCTTTAGAGGGGCAGTAGGAGAATCACTTTCTTCATCACTCCCAGATTCGACCACCAGTGCTGGCCGTTTCTTGGGCGAAGGTGCCTAGAAAACCAATAGGAATTCGATTTAATAATTGCATCGAAAGTGAAAAGTCGAAAGCCAGGAAAAAATGATGAAAGTCTGGTTACCGATATAGAAGGCTTCTTCGAAGAGCCTTCCCCCTGTTGGTTGCTTATGGTCTTCGCCGGCGCTGTAGTCTTCGCCGGCGGTGGGGGTTTTGTTGAAGGGCCTCCTCCCTGTTGGCCTTCTGTAGCCTTCTTGGCTACAGGCTTTCGAACAACTGAAAGCAAATAAAAAGTTAACAAGCTAGCAGTCGAAGAGAAAGACAAAAAGTAATGTGAGAGTATGAACTTACATTTCTTTATTTTGTCCAACACAAGGACAAAAGACTTCTGCAGCTCATCCATGAAGTCCTTCTCGTCGAAGAAGCACTCAGCATAATAGCTTTTCCACCACTCCTCGAAGGATGGTGAACAAAGAAAATTGAGCTGGTAGTCAAACAGCGAGAGAACTGTTCGACCAGCATATCTTCCGATATGCTTGATGGCAGCTTCTTCTGTGTAATCATTGCAGAAGTACAACATTGACTTCTCTCGTTGAAAAATCGGAGAAGGTAGGGTTTGGATAATACCAAACTGGCGAGATACCAGGTTTGGTTGGTATGCAATCAGACTCAGATGAGTCTTAGAGCTCCTGAATCGAAGAGGCATGATTCTTGGTGTAAGGAACGCCTCCCAAAGTATTGTATGTTCATCAACATTAGGACCACTCGACGTCCTTGGATGTGGCCTTGTGAACCATGCTGGGCCTACCTTCCGTCGAGCAAACGGAGCCATAGTTGAAACAAACTCCTTCCTTTGAGCAAACATCAGAACGAAGTTGGTGAAGGTTTGCTGAAACTCCAGTCCATCTTCCATAGGTGTCAACAGAGCCAGCCTGGTTCCTTCGACGCGTCTGTTCGCTATCGCTGGAGCCTGCTCGTTTATCTGAACCTTCTTAGGCAAGAAATATTCGAAAGTGGCGTTGAGCCACAGTTGGAGCAGCCAAAAAGGCCCAGCAAGTAGCAAACTGGCCCTGTCCTTGATATATTTTAGAAGAGTGGCCCCATTGCTGATCGAATCATAGAGGCTAGCCAGAATCAGTTCTGCCAAACAGATGTTTTGGCGATGATGCAGTTGAGTAGCAAGAGTGACCATCTTTTTGGTCACCTGTAAAGACTTCGAGCAAAACACAAAGCGAGTCAGCCATAAGGCTAGAAACGCTATGTGTTCGACATCCGACACAGCATCTGTCGACCTGTCATGATAATGGTTGATGAAAGTGGTGTATGTTGGTTTGGTCTCAGAGAAGCCAATTTGGTCCTCCGACATCTCCTCCGGATCGAAGTAATCCCCGGTGGGTCGAAGGCCAGTAATAGCGGCCACATCGAAGAGTGTGGGGGTTAGCATCCCACAAGGAAGATGGAAAGTAAAGTGGGAGTAGTCCCAGAACAGCAGAGAGGCTATCAGCATCTCCGGAGAATAGTTCAAACCTGTCTTCGACAGCATCACTAGGTCGAAGATCCCCATATCCTTCCAGATCGAAGTTTGGTGCTTCTCCATCTTTACTAGCCAAGCAACGTAATCAGGGGTAAGGTTAGGGCAAGACCTGAAGGCCCTAAAACCTCTGTTGAAGAAGCGGAGGTCGATTTTTTCGTGTGCAGGATCCTTATTGTCTTCTGCGTCTTTCTTGGCGCATGCAACCGGTTTGAGTTTCTCAACCACCGGGAAATAACTCTTGATCTTCAGAGCCTCAGAGATACTTGGATACATGGGGCCAGACATTGCAAAGATCTGGTTGGAGTATCCAACCGGGATCATCAAGTGGCGTGAGTAGGCATCGCGAACGGCGATGTCAGAGGGTTCAGGAACCCTTCATTTGCCTGTAGAATTTACTACCGGAGCAGTGACGAAAACCTTGGGTTTAACATTTTCAGATGGTACAGTAGCGCCAGGAGCATTGGAAGCAGATGCCATTGTTAGAGTTGAGGTTGAAGACGAAGTGAAAGAGGAAGAGTTTCTGCAAAGATAACAAGCTTGTATGAAAACAGAGAAGTTTGAAAGGCTAGATGGCGTAAAAAGTCCCACAATGGGATACTCACTGCTATTTATAGTAGTGGGGGAAAAATCCCCAAAAACGAGGACATTAAATACCATTTAATGCTGCAGGGGTTAGTGGGACGCGTGGCAGCCCCCTGTTGTTTTAACCGTTCTGCAGAAATAGAGGGACGCAGCGTGCGTCCTCGTTTTTGGGAATTGTCATAATGACAAATTCTGAAATGACGTTTGGTACTGCACGCTGTACTGAAAGTGACGTCCTAGGTACGGAACAATGATGGTTTTCTTGGGATTGCCAATAGTTGGTAGAAAACAACAAAAAGTGCACAAGTTAATTTGTGACTAAGCTTGGAAAGACAGGTGTCGAATGGCGTTTCAAAGAATGCCTTTTTCTTTCAGAGTCGAAATAAGGCATTCTTGGGGGGCAATTTGTTGGCTCCTAAATTCGACACCTTCGTTTTGTTGATGTCAGCCATTAAAGCTGAAGGATGTCTTCGACTGGCTAAGTCTGTCGAAATGCCCGTCGAAAGATGGAAAAGTACTTAGAAGATTTCTTCTAAGGAAGGAGGCTGGTTGCCTTCGACGTCGAAGGAGTTTCTCGTCGAAGATGTCTCTTGACGAAAGTGTTCGATGGTTCAGAGTGGAGCAGTTTGAAATTCAAGCTTTTGGAGGGAAAACGGTTTCCAGCAGTTCCTACGTGCAAACGTGCAAGGATCTGGAGCATCGAACGTGGAGAACGTGCCAAGTGGATTGATCTCGAAGCAGTGTAACTGCCCGACGGTTACTTGGGATGTTTTAGTATAAATAATAGTAGTCATGTAGTTTCTCGCGTGTGTTCACAATTCTATACAAAGTCACTCATATAGATTCGAGTACCCAGCGTGTGAGAAAGAATTGTTGAGAAATGTATGTGTGAAACACCAATTTTATTAATCAAAGTCATTTACTTTTTCCAGAAATTTACTTGCTTTCTCCTTTACATTCTTGTCGAACCTTTTACTTTAAAGCCTTGTTTATTTTACCAAGTCTTTCCTTCATGCAATTTATTTAAAACCTCTTTATTTAAAGCCTTATCCAATTCAATCAAACTTCAAAATCAACCTATGTCCTAGGATCAATCTGATCGATCCTGCGAGTAACCAAATAAGTAACCATTTGGAGGATCAGCGGTTGTTTACCAAAACCCAAGGTAAACACCAATCTACATGCTATACTGCATAATCTTGCTTTGCAGGCCTTCTAACTTTCAAATCTCTCCATAATTTAATGTTTAAAAAAACTTTTGATCTGTGGTCCATTTGACTTAAGCATTGTCCAAATGATTTTTCCATTTTGGCACAAAGTTAACATTGCCATTCTAGCAAAGTAGCTTTAATCACAAAGTCAGCTCTTCTTGAGCCTCTAACTTGTTCCTTCTACACAAACTCAATATACAAAACCAGATAAGCATGCTTAAAGTATCCAACAAATCTATGAAGTAAAGTAAAAAGCATTGTGTGATACGGTGGGAGAACTGACTTGAGGTTTTGCGTTTGTTTTCGCAAATGTTTCGGTTTAGCAAGAGTCGCCACCGACTTTTTATTTTATCCTAAGGAAAGGTTAAAAAGCACAGGAAAAACCTTTGAGATGTTTTCTTGGGTTCGGGGAGTAGATTATAGAAAGGGAAGGTATTAGCACCCTTTCTATCCATGGTTATCCATGAGCTCTTAGTTACTTGCTTAGATCACTTGCCTTTGCTTTTCAATTGTTTGAAATGGTGCTTTGTGTGTGGTTTTTAAAAATGCTTTGAAAAAAGATGCCTTGTCTAGGCAACCTTTGTAACAATTCTTGTTTGAATGTTTTACAAAGTTGTTTGTCTTTTTGAAAAGATAATTCAATGTTCTTTGAAAGTTGTTTTGAAGTTGTGTTGTGATGTGTGTTTTGAAAAATGGCAAGTATTGTTTTGCAAGATTGATCAAGTAACCAAGAGCTATCTATCCTAAATTTCCCAAAGATCTTTCTTATGTTTTAACCCTTTTAACAATGTTGTTTCACCATTATATTTGGTGAACAACCTTGTGTTAGGATGTTAACGGGACGGGCGCGGGTCATCGTTTAGACCATGAATGCAATAGTGTCAAGTATTTTGGAAATTTTCTTGAGGGACTATGATCATTTTGTTTAGGCAACAAGATAGCGTCATCGAGGGACTATGATCATTTTGTTTGTTTTTGTTTTGTTTTGTTTTGCCAAAGTACTTGACATGCAAACATGGCCCATTTTTGAAGGCCACAAGTGGAGTAACCCTAAGGGTGCAAGTGTGCATTGTGTTTGTTTTTCATGCATGTTTATCTTGAGTTAGGTCAAGCTATTTGTTGATTGATTTTTGCATACAAACCCTAAGTCTATCATGGCATAATTGAAAGCTTTTAAATGCTGAAATTTAAATGCTAAGCTATTACAACAATGATTATGGGGATGGGGGTACAAGTTTGAATTTGGGGATATTTGACAAGAAATTAAATTCTAAGCTATTACATCCATATCGAATATACAAATATTTAACATTTAAATAAATACAATGTAAATAAATATCAAAATGCAATGTATTATGCAAAAAAGGATTTTTTATGTATGTAAAAAGGTTTTCATATTTGAAGTATAAAGAAAATAAAAAAAAGTCATTTTTTGGTTATTTTTTGTTGTTTAGGGCAAAACCCTAATTTTCAAGTAAATAGTATTTATTTATTAATTATGTACAATATTTGTTAATTATATACAAAAAATAAAAAGTATATTGTAAAAAAAGTATTTTTAGTGTCATATATTAACAAAAATAAAAATGTATTATTTTCATATTTTTATCCTAAGTATTCTAATAAATATAATATACAAGTATTTATATATATATATTTACTAAACCTATTGAATATAAAAATATAAAATTAATTATTTATGTATATAAAAAAATGTATATTTAAGAAAGTATTTTCAAGGTGTAAATAATAACTGAAAATAAATATAATTTTTATATTAT
Source organism: Vicia faba (assembly GCA_948472305.1). NCBI lineage: Eukaryota > Viridiplantae > Streptophyta > Magnoliopsida > Fabales > Fabaceae > Vicia > Vicia faba. The sequence continues at coordinate 1,455,055,925 of OX451739.1, forward strand.
TTTTTAGGGTTTTAGTAAAAAGTATTTATATTATTTACATATATATACTAATAAAATGAAACAAATGCCAAATAAATATAAAAAAAATATGGAAAAATATTTTTGGGATTTTTTATGTTTGAACAAAAAATATGAAGTCAGAAATAAAAATGAAAACACAAAAAATGACAAGTATTCAACATTTGGGCCAGGGGGGTGCAAAACTAAAAAAAGGGTGCAAAAAGTAAGGATGACTCAGGCCCAGCCCAAGCCATCATCTTCAACCTCCAACTTCTGTTTGAAACAAAAAACGCGCGCCTCTTGTTCCACCTGCTAATTCCTGATTCTTTGATCTTTTGACAAAACTTAAAACATGAAAATTATAGAGCTTGAAGCAACGATTTCAACCATATAAAACACTTGACCTAACTCTAAGAAACCAGGGAGAATTTCATCACCCCCAATTTCTGACCTAATTTTTTTCTCATGTTCATGGCTAAAATTCTCACAGCACGCTTAACATAAATGAAAAGTAATCATATGTATGGCTTCAGGGCTATGAGTAGGACATGTTTCATTCACAAACCTAAGCCTAACTCTTCCTAGATTGAGAGATAGAAGTCCATGGATTACCTGTTTCAGCTTGAATCGAACAGAGCAATGTGGCCAACTTCAATGGAGTTTGAGCTTCTGTATAGCTTGCCTGAAGTCCAAGGAAACTTCTCCAACACCTAGCTTGCTTTGAATCACTCTGTATCGTGCTATGGAAGTCCACCTGCACAACTTGAAAGTAAAAATGGCAAACGTGGTTAGGGGTGTTACAACTTGAGTTCAAGGCTTGGGATAGTTTCAGTGGATGATATGGAAGGTGTTTGAAAGGTTTTTAGCCAAAGTGCACGAGTGGATTGAGTTGTGGATCTCAATCTGCAGCAGGTGCCCTGTTTCTGCAGCAAGATGGTGTTTTAGTGTATTAGGAGGTATGAGGGGTGGTTGAGTCGTGTTTTAGGTTAGTTGGGATCTATGGAAGATGTTCACAAAGTTTGTTTTGGCTTATGTTTGCAGGAAGTGAGAGTTGTGTATGTTTTGCAATGTTTCTTCTTTTTGAAGTAAGAGAGTTCAAGTTGTAATATAGGCCTGTACAATCCTCTCAAGCATGTTGCATATCTTGCCCTTGAGACTTGCAATATAGATTTGATTTGGATTCAGAGATATGGCCCCCTATGCTCAAAGATCAAGTTTTGACATAAAGTGTTACTTTTCACAAATGGCAATTTTGCTTTTTCCAAATAAGGGTTAGTTTAACATGTATTGTCCAAATGAATAAAATAACACCTTAACACAATGGTTAGGCATTAAATTATTGAGTGTGGAGAGGTTTAGAGGCCTGAAAGATAGCATAAACCATGCTGATTTGAAAAATGCAATTGTTATGAACATGCCTTGGCCATGAACAAAAGTGAGTTTTGGCCAACTTTGCAAATTCGATTCTCTCTAACCACAAGGGTGTTTGAGAAGTTATTGAAAAATTTGGAAAGCTTGGAATGTGTACTACAATCCATATTTGTAATTCAAATTGAAACTCCAAGTGGAACCATGTGAAAAATGGCCAAGAAGTTGGACAAAAATCCTGCCTAGAATAGGGCAAAATTTCTCTAAGTTAAAAAAGTTTTGCACCCTTGTTCTAAAAATCATAACTTGAGATACAAGCTTCCTTTGAGAAAACTTTGTGAATCAAAGTTGTATATTTTGCAATGGACTACAACATTTATGTTTCAAGTTTTGTTTGAATCCAATTGCATCTTGGTGAAAAAAGGGACAAAGTTAGGAAAAAATAAGGAAATTTCATAACTTAGAAAAATTCTAAGTTATGAAATTTTCTCATTTTAAACCCTAATTTGCAATTTTGGATTTCTTGATGAACAAGTTTCATAATTTGACATGTCTTGATGAAAAATGAATCTTGGCATTTGATTTTGACCAAAAAGTCAAAGTTTAACTTTTCAATATACAGTCAAATTTTGATCAGTTGACTGAAAAATTCATCTGTCAATCCTATGCATTTGAGATCTTTTAAACTTGTTGAATGGGTCAAGACAATTCCATTAAGTCCTTGAGTCCATATGTGATCTTGATTTGCCATTGGTTAGGTCAAACAGTCAAAAATTGCCTTTGTGCTGTCAAAACCCTAAAAATGACCATTTTGCCCTTTTGGTGATCTGATCAAATTTCTTGTGGAGTTGTGATCCAAACTTGATCAAATGATTCATATGAGTTCATAATGTTGATGTGGGTCAAAAATCATGAGATTTGACTATCAATTGGCCACAATTGACTTTTTCCCCAATACAGTTGATTTCTAGGTCAACTGTCCAATTGACTGGGCAAAGATTGGAATCAAGGCTTGAAACTTGGTATGGATAAACTTGTAAGTCCAACATGAAGCATGAAAGTCATTTTGGGCCTTTTAGGTCAAAACATCCCTGTGCAAACTCAAACCCTAATTTGGGTCAACAGTGCAAGGAGGGGCCTTGAGTAGAGCAAACCCTAACTTGATCTTGAGTTCCAAGAGTCTTGTGATGAGAAAATGTTGATGAAAAGGGAGGGAAAATTTTGGGGTACAACAGTTGCCCTATTCAATCTTCTTGAACCTGAAGAGTTAGATTGGCAGGTTTGCCTTTCGCGACTCGAGGGTAGAAGGAGATTGGACACTAGAGTGCCCAAAAAATTTGCACTCGTCCAAGCGTAGTTGAGGGAATGGGCTTAAAGATGCCATTTGGAGATGGGCTTAAAGATGCCATCTACAGATGTGACAGAATCTTGTCAGGGGATGGGCTTAAAGATGCCATCTGGAATGTATGTTGTAGGTGAAAGAAATGAGCATCAGGAAGGTATCCATGTTTTGGAACATCTCTGAACTGGGGGTCTGAATAAGCAATAGATTGACATCCATGTTTGGAGAATCCGTAAACTGTTTTCAGAAGTCTTGGATCTGAACAAGCAATAGATCATCATCCATGTTGGGAAGCGTCCGTAAACTGTTTTCAGAAGTCGAAGCTTATTAATCTTATCCTGAAAAGGGTAGAATATTAGCTGAAACACAAAATTATGTTGCATGAAATGTATGATGCAATATATATGTTATATCAATGTTTATGATATATGAATGTGATGAATGCGCATGTAAGCTGAGTAGCTGTCTTGCTGAGGATAGATGGATCCTGGATAATGAAATCTTTGACTGCTGCCGAGGAAAATAAATCCTTGACCGCTGTAGGGGATTACAAGAATCTTTCGATTGTTGAAAATGAGAAGTCCTGGGACCACTGTTGGGGACTCAGGAGCTTGGGTTGTATGCCACTTTGAGAATGAGAATCTTCATTCTGTTGGGAAGTATCAGGAACTCAGGTTATCTGCCACTTTGAGAATGAGAATCTTCATTCTGTTGGGGATATCAGGAATTCAGGTTATCTGCCACTTTGAGAATGAGAATCTTCATTCTGTTGGGAATATCAGGGGGTTGGGTGTATGCCAATCTACTAGGGTTTTAAGGATGAGAGTCTTCATTCTGTTAAGGGTCAGAAATTGGGAGTATACCAATCTTCTGAGGTTTTAAGGATGAGAGTCTTCATTCTGTTAAGGGTCAGAAACTGGGAGTATACCAATCTTCTGAGGTTTTAAGGATGAGAGTCTTCATTCTGTTAAGGGTCAGAAACTGGGAGTATACCAATCTTCTGAGGTTTTAAGGATGAGAGTCTTCATTCTTGAGAGAAACAGATTTTTAGGAGCTTCAGTTGTCCGTTATTCTGTCGGTGGTTGTAACTTCCAGCAGGTGATGAAGGAAATTTTGATGATGATCGTAACTTCCAGCAGGTGATGAAGGAAATTTTGAACGACCTTTCAACTTGAAAAGTAATTTTGCTTTGGAGAATAAATCCTTGACAAATGTTGGGGAAATAAACCCATAACTGAAGCTGGGGATCGAAAATACTTTGATTACTAGGGGGTGAGAAATCCTTGTTGACTACTGATTGCTTGGGGAGCAAGATCTTCAGTTGTTGAGGGATTTTAGGACCACTGCTGGGGATTGAAAATCCTTGGTGACTTGTGGGGAATGAGAATCCTGATGATCTCTACTGGGGAGTTCAGCACCTGGGAGACTCATGCTGGAGGAGTGAGACTGAGAATCTTCAATCTGATGGGAAGTATCTCTATGGGGAGAATGTTCACTAGTCTGGTTCCGCTGGAGATTGATAGTTGGAAGTTTTAGCTCCGCTGGGGATTAACAGTTTTGGCTCCACTGGGGATCTTGAAACTTAACTCTGAGGGGAATTAGATTCTGGAAGGCTCTCTGGCTAGGGAAAACAGCTTTGAGAAAGCTTTTGTTCTGCTGAGGATCCTGAAGTTTAACTCTGTTTGGGGAATTAAGTTCTGCATTTTAACTTTGTTGAGGAATTTAGAGTTTAATTCCGCTGGGGATTCTTTCTGAAAGAGCATTAAGATATCTATCTGTACCTTCAACCTATCAGCAATCATCTTTCTTGATTTGTAATAAAATGATTATGTTCAAATGCATATGCCTATTTAACAAAACATTGGACGTTTCTCAAATAAAACATAAGTGTAAAAAAACAAAAGGAAGACAAAGCAAATTTCTGTATTTGGAAAAGTGTTTGTATTAACTTTTTATGAGTATCTTTGTACGAAGGAGACAAACATCCTAGTAAGAGGATGTTGTCGTAAAAATTGAAAATTTTATACAAAAGAAAGATGGCTATGTGTAACAATTCCATGGGATTCCATTCTGTTATAGCCTTCACAACTCTGAATATCTTGTCCATTCAATGCTTCGTCCGCCGATGATTGGATTGATCAGAAGCTCGGAACTTGTTGATGAAGAGACTGTTCTTTAAAGTGATCCGACGAGACATAGTCATACGCTTTAATTCCCTAAATTTTGCCTGGATCGCCCTTTTGGGTTTTCAATCCACCGGGAAACCCTTTTTTGCCCAAGTCTCCCTTTCGAGTTTTCAACTTGCCGGGTGTACAGATTTTTTTTGTTTTATCCCTAACTTTTGCCTGAACCGCCCTTTCGGGTTTTCGGTTCACCGGGATGCCCATTTTTTCCCAAGTCGCCCTTTCGGGTTTTCGACTTATCGGGTTGTTTCATGCGTAGTATCTTTTGACTATGTCTGCATTCGCAGGGTGTGGCAAATCGTCACCGTCCATGGTGGTCAGAATCATTGCGCCACCAGAAAAGATGCTCTTGATCATAAACGGTCCTTCGTAAGTAGGAGTCCATTTTCCCCTGGGATCACTTTGCGGCAAGATGATCCGCTTGATCACAAGATCTCCGACTTGATATACTTGACGTCTTACTTTCTTGTTGAAAGCCTTGATCATCCGTTTTTGGTACGTCTGGCCATGGCAGACAGCAGTGAGTCGCTTCTCGTCGATCAAATTGAGTTGATCAAGTCGGGTCTGAATCCAATCGTCTTCACTCAAACCAGCATCCTTCATAATCCTTAAAGAAGGAATCTGAACTTCCATGGGTAGGACAACTTCCATGCCATACACCAAAGAAAATGGGGTTGCCCCTGTTGAAGTACGTGTCGTGGTACGATATCCATGCAGAGCAAACAGTAACATCTCATGCCAGTCCTTGTAGGCGACTGTCATTTTCTGAATGATCTTCTTGATGTTTTTGTTCGCAGCTTCAACAACACCGTTCATCTTCGGCCGATAGGGAGATGAATTGTGATGATAAATATTGAACTGTTCGCATAGAGCGGTGATCATAGTATTGTTCAGGTTTGTACCGTTGTCTATGATGATCCTGTCGGGGACACCATACCGGCATATGAGGTTCTGCTTGATGAAGCAGGCAACCACATTTTTTGTAACTGAGGCAAAGGAAGCTGCTTCGACCCACTTGGTAAAATAGTCAATAGAGACCAAGATGAAGCGATGTCCATTGGATGTTGTGGGCTTGATCTCTCCAATCATGTCAATGCCTCACATTGCGAATGGCCAAGGAGCTGTCAGAATGTTGAGAGGAACAGGAGGAATATGAACCTTGTCGGCGTAGACTTGACATTTGTGGCAAGTACGGGAATGTTGATGGTAATCAGATTCCATGGTAGACCAGTAATAGCCTGCCCTTAGAATCTTTCTAGCCATCGTATGTCCGCTCAAGTGGGTGCCAAATGTGCCACTGTGTATCTCAGTCATGATTAACTCTGCTTCAGCTTTGTCTACACATCGGAGTAAAACACAATTATGGTTGCGCTTATAAAGGATGCCATTGCTTAGGAAGAATTTGGCTGTAAATCTCCTTAAGAACTTCTTGTCATTTACGGAACCTCCTTCGGGATATTCTCTAGTCTGGAGATACCTTTTGATTTCATGAAACCAGGGTTGTTCCACTACTTCTTCGGTATTAATCTCATGACAATGCGCAGGTTCGTCCATTCGCTCGATGGTGATTTGGAGAGCCTCGTTATCCCAATTGAGTTTAAACATGGAAGACATTGTAGCCAGAGCATCTGCTAGCTGATTTTCTTCTCGCGGGAAATGCTCGAAAGTAATCTGCTCGAAATGAGGCAACAATGTCAAAACATGTTCTTTGTATGGGATAAGATTAGGATGTTTGGTGTCCCACTCTCCTTTGATTTGACTGATAACCAAAGCCGAGTCCCCAAATACGATCAAAGATTTGATCCCCAAGTCTATAGCAGCCTTGAGACTAAAGATGCAAGCTTCATATTCGGCCATGTTGTTGGTACAGCTGAAACAAAGTCGGGCCGTGAAAGGTGTATGGCAACCTTCTAGGTAAATGAGTACCGCACCGATACGGTTTCCAAGTGCATTTGAAGCACCATCAAAGTACAGGGTCCATCGGGATCCATTTCCAGGTCTGTCATACGGTCTGTTACCTTCAATATTGTCCAAAGTCGTGATGTCCTCGTCTGGGAAGTCGAATCTCATGGATTGATAATCTTCGATAGCTTGATGAGCTAGATGATCAGCTAGTACACTCCCTTTTATAGGTTTTTGGGTGGTATACTGGATGTCATACTCAGTCAGGATCATTTGCCATCTAGCGATTCTTCCAGATAAAGCAGGCTTCTCGAAGATATACTTAATCGGGTCCATTTTGGAGATCAGCAGAATGGTATGAGTCAACATATACTGCCTTAGTCGGCGAGCAGCCCATACCAAAGCGCAGCAAGTTTTCTCGAGCAGTGAGTATCGAGTCTCACAGTCGGTAAACTTTTTGCTAAGGTAATAAATGGCATGCTCTTTTCGACCAGACTCGTCATGTTGGCCCAGTACACACCCCATTGAATTGTCCAAAACAGTCAGATACATGATCAGCGGCCTTCCTTCGACGGATGGCATCAGAATAGGAGGTTCTAGCAAATACTCCTTGATCTTATCAAAAGAAATTTGACAATCATCGTTCCATTCGACTACCTGATCTTTCTTCAATAGTTTGAAAATTGGCTCACAGGTAGACGTTAGATGAGAGATGAATCTGGCAATATAGTTCAAGCGTCCCAAGGACCCTCTAACCTCCTTTTTAGTAAGGGGGGAAGGCATTTCTTGTATAGCTTTCACTTTCGCTGGATCGACCTTAATGCCTTTGTTGCTGACAATAAACCCCAGAAGTTTACCATACCTAACTCCAAAAGTGCACTTACTTGGATTCAGCCTGAGTTTGTATTCCTTCAACCTGGCAAACAACTTTTGCAAATGTTCAAGGTGTTCCTCCTCTGTTTGCGATCGAGCTATCATGTCATCTACGTAAACTTCGATCTCATGATGTATCATATCATGAAACAAAGCTACCATGGCGCGTTGATAAGTTGCCCCTGCATTCTTCAATCCGAACGGCATCACCTTGTAGCAGAAGGTACCCCATTGTGTAACAAAGGTTGTTTTCTCCATGTCCTCGGGGGCCATTTTAATCTGGTTGTAGCCCGAGAATCCATCCATGAAAGAAAATACTTTATGCTGAGCCGTGTTATCAATCAAAATGTCGATATGTGGTAGCGGAAAATCATCTTTAGGGCTGGCCCTGTTCAAATCCCGATAGTCCACACACATTCTTACCTTGCCGTCTTTTTTAGGAACGGGCACAATGTTAGCAACCCATTGCGGATAGGATGTAACAGCCAGAAAGCCAGCGTTGAACTGCTTCATTACTTCAGCTTTAATCTTCTCAGACATGACGGGCCTCATTCGGTGGATTTTTTGCTTGATCGGTGGACAGTCCTCTCTTGTAGGGAGACGGTGAACCACGATGTCTGTGTCTAACCCTGACATGTCTTCATAAGACCAGGCGAAGATTTCAACGTATTCATTTAACAGCTGTATTAAGCGTTCCTTGACACTTGGTTCCAGATTGGCACCCACTTGTACTTCTTTCCTGTCTTCCTCTGTTCCCAAGTTGACAGTTTCCAACAACTCTTCATGAGGTAAGATGGCCCTCTCTTCTTGTTGTAGAAGTCTGGCTAGCTCTCCCGATACTTCACAATCTTCGTCATCTTCGTACTCAGCCTGATTGACCAAATCTTCAGAGTTATTGAAGAATACAATAGAATAGTCACCCATGGAATCCGGAGTGGATGGGTACCTGCATTTGTGAGTGTGGGTGTGTGTAAGGGATAGCCATCCTTAAACAAAAAAAAATGCAAAAGGAAAGAAAATGAACACAGCAGTTTATAAATGAAAAACGTCCAATGACTCATTAAACATGGCATATGATTATGAAGAGAATCAAGCCCTTACAAATGGACCTACATGCCCCAGGCAAGGCATGAGGTGAAAAGTAGTGTGCAGATTGTTTTAGTAATTATTACAGACCAACAGGAAATGCTCGAAAGATAAATTACTGATTGATGAAAGTAATGGGGACGAAGTCTTTCACCTCCTAGTTGTGCAATCCCCCTTTGATGGTTGGAAAGATCCAGTCTTCTAATTTGGCCTCTTCGTCTTCGTCTTCCAAAGCATTGATTCCGTGAGGAGAAATCTTGATGGGCGCCTTTTCAATTTTTGAGCGACGCATAACCTTTTGCCCCGCAGCTGTAAACCCTAACCCAAACTTGTCTGTCTTGTGGGGAAAGTCAGGAAACTGACCCCACACTGTGCTCTTCCCCTCCTTCATTGCAGCCTTTGCGTCTTTCAGAGATGCCATCCTGGCCACCTGCTTGGGTACCTTAGCTACTGCCTTTGCTACTGCAACCTCGGGAGAAACTTCCTCGAAGTGTTGGAACGGTGTTTCGATGAATTCGCCATCTACTTCCACATACTGAAAGGAATTCAGATGACTGATCATGTACTCCTCCTCACCGTGTACAGTTATGATTTTACCCTTAACAGGGTACTTCAACATCTGATGTAGAGAGGAAGTGACTTCCCCAACATTATGAATCCACGGCCTTCCTAGCAAGCAAGAGTATGATGGGCGGATGTCCATCACATAGAATGTGGAGTGGAACACTTCAGTGCCTACCTTGATGGGAATGTCGACCTCCCCATGCACCATTCTTTTAGACCCGTCAAAGGCCCTGACAATGATATTACTTGGTTTCAGTTCCAAGCCTTCACAATCCAACCGGTCCAGAGCCTTCTTAGGCAGCACATTTAGAGAAGAACCAGTATCGACCAAGACATGGGCGAGAGTGGTTCCTCGGCATTCAACTGACACATGCAATGCGTCATTGTGCTTTCTTCCCTTCGGAGTCAGGTCAGCATCAGAGAAACCCAGGCCGTTGTCGGAGGTAAGGCTGGCTACACAATCCTGGAATTGATCGGTTGAGGTTTCTTGGGGCACATAGGCTGTCTTCAAAAACCTTATCAAGGCCTTGGCATGAGCCTCCGAACAAAGCAGCAGGGCCAACATGGATATCTTCGAGGGGGTTTGCCCCAGTTGCTCCACCACATCGTAATCACTCTTCTTAATTATTTTCAGAATCTCCTCCATTTCTTTTTTAGAGGTCTCAGGGATGACCAATGGCTGAGCCCTCGTCCTGACGAGCTCTTCTTGGATCCCTTTCCCCTTATCAGCAGTAGCAGGAGGGACAACCACAGGAGTAACAGCTTCTTCAATCATTGGCGTTCTTGCCGATAGTTTTACCGGTGCAGGGGTAACCTTGGGAACAACTGAGGATCCAAAGATTTCCTTTGGAGGGGCAATCTCTGGAGAGAAAATTCTTCCACTTCGGGTAATTTTGCTCGTACCGGAAATGTTTCCAATGTCGGCAGTTTCTTCGTCGGAGCTCTCTTCAGTTATCTCAATTTGTTTAACACCGTGGTAGTAGATTTCTCCACCATAATTCCACGGTATTGATTTGTCAGATTTGTATGGGACGGGCCCAGGCATGGTTATCTTCAAGGGTACAATCTTCGGAGCGGATGTAATCTTAACAGGCCTTTTGGGGACCTTGGAAAGATTGACGGAAATGGTTATTATTGAAACTTCATTGATAGGAGTTGGAGTAACATGAGTCTTTTCGAAAAGAATTTATTGGTTGTCTATTAGGTGCTGGATGCCTAACTTCATCAATGGACAGTCGATTGGTAGGGAAGAACAAAGGTAGCAATCTTCTTTACAACCTGGGAAAATCCCATCCTTCAACAGATTCAACTTGATTGTCAGTAGTGGGGTTATCAGATCATCAACAGCAGAATTAAACAGATCCTCTTCAACAACATGGACATTGTGGCCATGTTTTGGCATTGGAGCAAAGATTACATTCGGCTTCTCAGAGGCGTCGAACTCAACCTCTTTAGCATCTATCAAATCTTGAATTTTATTCTTTAACACCCAACAATTGTTGGTGTCATGCCCGGCGCTGTCAGAATGATAGGCACATTTAGCATTGACATGATAGTATGGAGACGTGGTGTTAGGGTTCTCCGGCGCTTCCTTTAAACCAGTCAGATTCAACTTCAACAAATGGGGAAGAACTTGTGCAGGCGTCATGTTGATGCGGGTGAACTGCCGTTGTGGCCGCTCTACCCATTGCTGATTAGGTCTAGATTGATTGTTACGAGGCTGATCATTTGACGAATTTTGAATCATCACGGCCCCTACATTCGGCCGGCGCCCAATTCTTCCCAATCCTTTCTGAGAGTATATAACAGCTGCTTCCTTCTTGGCTGGGAACAGTTTCTTAACAGCTATGGATGTAGAGGCATCCCTTTGAATATTCCAACTCTTAATACCAGCTTCCACCCTTTCGCCAGTCAGAATCAAATCAGTAAACCCTGCGGAAGAGCTCCCGATCAAATGGTTGAAGAAAGGGCCAGATAGGGTCCCCAAGAACATATCAACTAGCTCCCTATCTGAAAGCGGTGGTTGTACTCTTCCTTCCAAGTCACGCCATTTTTGGGCGTATTCTTTGAATCCCTCATTTGAGGCCATCCCCATACCTTGTAGTTGAGTACGGGTTGGCGCCAGGTCAGCGTTGTATTGATACTGATGATAGAAGGCAGCTGCCAAGTCTTCCCAGTTATGCACCTCTGACCTCTCAAGCTGGTAAAACCAATCTAGTTGTGTACCAGACAGGCTGTCCTGGAAGAAGTGTACCTAAAGATTTCTATCGGATGAATGAGGTTGAATTTTTCTGACATACGACCTCAGGTGCATCTTCGGGCAAGACAGACCGTCGTATTTTGCAAAAGTTGGCACCTTAAACTTTGGAGGGATCACAATCCCAGCAATCAATCCCAATTCTTCAAAATCTAACCCTGGAACCCTTTGCAGCTCCATAGCTGCCAGTCTATCCTCCAGATTTTTGTATTTGTCATCTGCTGGCGAGTATTGATGCTCTGAATAATCTTCATCTTCCTCAACCTCTTCTTCTTCAGCCTCAGACTCAGAAGGTAATGCAACCCCTTTTCCCTTACCGGTCCCCTCATCAGATGTGGAGGGGAATTCAAGAACTCTCCTAGCTTCATTCTCAAATCTTCTTCCCAGTGTAGCTACCCCAACTCTTTTCTTCTTATTTTTTTTCCTTTTTCTTGCTCTTTATTACCTAATAGTGCTTTAAGGTCCTCCTGACCCTTTGCCAAGGTCACAAGGAGCTGTTGAAACTGCGAGTTTTGTGTCTGTAGATCTCTGACCGTCTGCTCAATATCCATCTTACTGAAATAAACAGCAGAAAGATAAGGAAACCTGGTGTGAAGACCTGTTTATGCATATGATGAATGATATGTTTATTCATGTAATGCATTCAAGGATTTAGAAATTCAAAGTTGTTGCAAACAAAAAGAACACACGTCATATTAATAAGAAGAAATTTTGTCAGTACATAAATGCCCCATGGGCCAAATATTACAAAAACTTCTTAAGGTAAAAAGATGTTGCGCATCCTCTTTGGTGCGATGTAAGTGTTGAGGGTCTCCTCCTCGTGAAGTCGGCGGGTAAGCTCCAAAACCTTCTTCTCACTGGCGTAGAAGCTGGCTTCAAAAGTATCCCTTTCTTCCTTGAGTTGGATCCAACTCTTCTGCATTTCCTCCCATGATGTTGGCATGTCAGGATGTAGGATGGTGTATGGAACCTCTCCTTCCTTAACAAGCCCTTTGATTAAAGGGAGAATATGAGGGTAAGGCATCATAAGACTCTGGGCGTGGGTTCACACCCACTTGAGGTAAGGCTCAAGAGGGATGGAGTTCTTGTGCCCCAGTGTCTTGCTATCTACCTTGTTAGGCATCCTCCAAGCTCTGATGAATCTTTGGCTAAGTCCTTGCGTATCGTTGTCGAAGTCAAAAACTAGGTCAAGAATCAGCATGTCATGAGGGCCATCCCTCCGAGCGTATCCAAATTGTCTTAAAGCTAGACATGGGTTGTAGGTAATGCCTCCCCTAATGCCAAGTAATGGAACATTAGGGAACTCACCACAGCGATCGATGATGATGACATTTTCTCTGGTCCGAGAACACCAATGTACATCAGAATGTGAGAGGGTCATCAATCGTTGTGACCACCTTGAACCTTGCTCATTCTTCAAAACAGATTGTGGAAGGTGAGAAATAAACCACCTTGCAAGGAGAGGAGTACAGCACATGAGAACACCTCTCTTCCTCATTGTTCGTGTGTAAAATGAGTGGAGGATGTCCCCAAGCAATGTAGGTATGGGATTCCTGGATAGGAAAATCTTTACAGCATTCACATCTATAAGCTGGTCAGGATTTGGGAACAAGACCAACCCATAAATGAGGAGTGCCACAATCTCTTCAAAGGCTTGTAGATCCAAAGAATTCCAACACTCTTGTGCCTTCTCAAACAAGAATTTTTCCAAGAAACCTTTGACACCACTTCTAGTTTCCCAATGCCCCTTGATGTCAGATGGTTGCAAGTGTAGTGCTTGAGCAACATCTTTAGGCTTTGGTTCTTTTTCTGTACCGTTGTAGGGTAGTTGACTAAGAATAGGAATTCTCAAGAGTTGAGAAAATTCCTCCAAAGTAGGCACCAATTGGTAGTCGGGGAATGTGAAACAGCGGTGAAGGGGGTCAAATAATTGGAACAACACTTTCACCATGTCTTCTTCAATGCTGATGTTGACTAGGTTGAGAAGTCTACCATGTCTTTCACTGAAGAGAGAACTTTCCGGAATTCTGGATGTAAGTTCCTTGAGTTGAGGAGGGATTCTCACAAGGTTGACTTGGATAGTTTTCCTGCAAAGAATTTCCATGACCTACAAAACAGGAACAAAGATAAAAATCCAAACCCTTGAAATGGTTAGTGGATGCATATGATGCTTTATGATGTTCATGATGTATGCACAAACATATGTACAAGCAATTCACACAAAACCCTAGTTTCAGGCTTGTATGGGGTTTCATAGGTAAGTACCCTCTTGAGTTTAGTTGGCTTAAAAACCTGTCCTATAAATAGTAACCGGGTTCTAAGGAGCTCAATATCATTGGATTGTTTTCTATGTTCATTATTTTGGTTTAGCCACTTAACTAGCGACCAAAATATTCTAAGAAAACAACCCTCAATGAGTGTAGTATCGAGTATCTACCAACTTCGGACTGCACCAAAGCCGGTCATCTCACTACCCCTAATAAAAGGCCAAGATGGTCAAGTAAGGTTCTAGGTCATTAGTGCTTAGTGACATCACTCAGCGGCCCCGTACTCTCCTTGATTGAACTCAAGGGTTACCGGTACTCACAAATATGTCACACTAATATAGCTATTGCTTCAACCGTGTCGGTATACCCGACACAGTTTCCACAACGTATTGCTATCTATGAATGTTTCCTAAATCCGGGTGTAGGATTTCAAGCCCAAACAAGAGAACCCAAAATGTAAAGCAATCAAAGCAAACAATTAGTCATGCAAAAGGGTGATCTAGGCCCTAAGGTTACTCCACTTTTAAAGTTTTTTTCCCCAGCAGAGTCGTCAGTTCTGTGATACGGTGGGAGAACTGACTTGAGGTTTTGTGTTTGTTTTCGCAAATGTTTCGGTTTAGCAAGAGTCGCCACCGACTTTTTATTTTATCCTAAGGAAAGGTTAAAAAGCACAGGAAAAACCTTTGAGATGTTTTCTTGGGTTCGGGGAGTAGATTATAGAAAGGGAAGGTATTAGCACCCTTTCTATCCATGGTTATCCATGGGCTCTTAGTTACTTGCTTAGATCACTTGCCTTTGCTTTTCAATTGTTTGAAATGGTGCTTTGTGTGTGGTTTTTAAAAATTCTTTGAAAAAAGATGCCTTGTCTAGGCAACCTTTGTAACAATTCTTGTTTGAATGTTTCACAAAGGTGTTTGTCTTTTTGAAAAGATAATTCAATGTTCTTTGAAAGTTGTTTTGAAGTTGTGTTGTGATGTGTGTTTTGAAAAATGGCAAGGATTATTTTGCAAGATTGATCAAGTAACCAAGAGCTATCTACCCTAAATTTCTCAAAGATCTTTCTTATGTTTTAACCCTTTTAACAGTGTTGTTTCACCATTGTATTTGGTGAACAACCTTGTGTTAGGATGTTAACGGGACGGGCGCGGGTCATCGTTTAGACCATGAATGCAATAGTGTCAAGTATTTTGGCAATTTTCTTGAGGGACTATGATCATTTTGTTTAGGCAACAAGATAGCGTCATCGAGGGACTATGATCATTTTGTTTGTTTTTGTTTTGTTTTGTTTTGCCAAAGTACTTGACATGCAAACATGGCCCATTTTTGAAGGCAACAAGTGGAGTAACCCTAAGGGTGCAAGTGTGCATTGTGTTTGTTTTTCATGCATGTTTATCTTGAGTTAGGTCAAGCTATTTGTTGATTGATTTTTGCATACAAACCCTAAGTCTATCATGACATAATTGAAAGCTTTTAAATGCGGAAATTTAAATGCTAAGCTATTACAACAATGATTATGGGGGTACAAGTTTGAATTTGGGGATATTTGACAAGAAATTAAATTCTAAGCTATTACATCCATATCGAATATACAAATATTTAACATTTAAATAAATACAATATAAATAAATATCAAAATGCAATGTATTATGCAAAAAAGGATTTTTTATGTATGTAAAAATGTTTTCATATTTGAAGTATAAACAAAATACAAAAAGTCATTTTTTGGTTATTTTTTGTTGTTTAGGGCAAAACCCTAATTTTCAAGTAAATAGTATTTATTTATTAATTATGTACAATATTTGTTAATTATATACAAAAAATAAAAAGTATATTGTAAAAAAAGTATTTTTAGTGTCATATATTAACAAAAATAAAAATGTATTATTTTCATATTTTTATCCTAAGTATTCTAATAAATATAATATACAAGTATTTATATATATATTTACTAAACCTATTGAATATAAAAATATAAAATTAATTATTTATGTATATAAAAAAAATGTATATTTAAGAAAGTATTTTCAAGGTGTAAATAATAACTGAAAATAAATATAATTTTTATATAATTTTTTAGGATTTTAGTAAAAAGTATTTATATTATTTACATATATATACTAATAAAATGAAACAAATTCCAAATAAATATAAAAAAAAAATGTGGAAAAATATTTTTGGGATTTTTTATGTTTGAACAAAAAATATAAAGTCAGAAATAAAAATGAAAACACAAAAAATGACAAGTATTCAACATTTGGGCCAGGGGGGTGCAAAACTAAAAAAAGGGTGCAAAAAGTAAGGATGACTCAGGCCCAGCCCAAGCCATCATCTTCAACCTCCACCTTCTGTTTGAAACAAAAAACGCGCGCCTCTTGTTCCACCTGCTAACTCCTGATTCTTTGATCTTTTGACAAAACTTAAAACATGAAAATTATAGAGCTTGAAGCAACGATTTCGACCATATAAAACACTTGACCTAACTCTAAGAAACCAGGGAGAATTTCATCACCCCCAATTTCTGTCCTAATTTTTTTCTCATGTTCATGGCTAAAATTCTCACAGCACGCTTAACATAAATGAAAAGTAAACATATGTATGTCTTCAGGGCTATGAGTAGGACATGTTTCATTCACAAACCTAAGCCTAACTCTTCCTAGATTGAGAGATATAAGTCCATGGATTACCTGTTTCAACTTGAATCGAACAGAGCAATGTGGCCAACTTCAATGGAGTTTGAGCTTCTGTATAGCTTTCCTGAAGTCCAAGGAAGCTTCTCCAACACCTAGCTTGCTTTGAATCACTCTGTATCATGCTATGGAAGTCCACCTGCACAGCTTGAAAGTAAAAATGGCAAACGTGGTTAGGGGTGTTACAACTTGAGTTCAAGGCTTGGGATAGTTTCAGTGGATGATATGGAAGGTGTTTGAAAGGTTTTTAGCCAAAGTGCACGAGTGGATTGAGTTATGGATCTCAATCTGCAGCAGGTGCCCTGTTTCTGCAGCAAGATGGTGTTTTAGTGTATTAGGAGGTATGAGGGGTGGTTGAGTCGTGTTTTAGGTCAGTTGGGATCTATGGAAGATGTTCACAAAGTTTGTTCTGGCTTATGCTTGCAGGAAGTGAGAGTTGTGTATGTTTTACAATGTTTCTTCTTTTTGAAGTAAGAGAGTTCAAGTTGCAATATAGGCCTGTACAATCCTCTCAAGCATGCTGCATATCTTGCCCTTGAGACTTGTAATATATATTTGATTTGGCTTCAGAGATATGGCCCCCTATGCTCAAAGATCAAGTTTTGACATAAAGTGTTACTTTTCACAAATGGCAATTTTGCTTTTTCCAAATAAGGGTTAGTTTAACATGTATTGTCCAAATGAATAAAATAACACCTTAACACAATGGTTAGGCATTAAATTATTGAGTGTGGAGAGGTTTAGAGGCCTGTAAGATAGCATAAACCATGCTGATTTGAAAAATGCAATTGTTATGAACATGCCTTGGCCATGAACAAAAGTGAGTTTTGGCCAACTTTGCAAATTCGATTCTCTCTAACCACAAGGGTGTTTGAGAAGTTCTTGGAAAATTTGGAAAGCTTGGAATGTGTATTACAATCCATCTTTGTAATGCAAATTGAAACTCCAAGTGGAACCATGTGAAAAATGGCTAAGAAATTGGACAAAAATCCTGCCTAGAATAGGGCAAAATTTCTCTAAGTTAAAAAAGTTTTGCACCCTTGTTCTAAAAATAATAACTTGAGATACAAGCTTCCTTTGAGAAAACTATGTGAATAAAAGTTGTAGATTTTTCAATGGAATACAACTTTCATGTTTCAAGTTTTGTTTGAATCCAATTTCATCTTGGTGAAAAAATGGGACAAAGTTAGGAAAAAATAAGGAAATTTCATAACTTAGAAAAATTCTAAGTTATGAAATTTTCTCATTTTAAACCCTAATTTGCAATTTTGGATTTCTTGATGAACAAGTTTCATAATTTGACATGTCTTGATGAAAAATGAATTTTGGCATTTGATTTTGACCAAAAAGTCAAAGTTTGACTTTTCAGTATACAGTCAAATTTTGATCAGTTGACTGAAAAATTCATTTGTCAATCCTATGCATTTGAGATCTTTTGAACTTGTTGAATGGGTCAATACAATGCCATTGAGTCCTTGAGTCCATATGTGAGCTTGATTTTCCATTGGTTAGGTCAAACAGTAAAAAATTGCCTTTGTGCAGTCAAAACCCTAAAAATAACCATTTTGCCCTTTTGATGATCTGATCAAATTTCTTGTGGAGTTGTGATCCAAACTTGATCAAATGATTCATATGAGTTCATAATGTTGATGTGGGTCAAAAATCATGAGATTTGACTATCAATTGGCCACAGTTGACTTTTTCCCCAATACAGTTGATTTCTAGGTCAACTGTCCAATTGACTGGGCAAAGATTGGAATCAAGGCTTGAAACTTGGTATGGATAAACTTGTAAGTACAACATGAAGCATGAAAGTCATTTTGGGCCTTTTAGGTCAAAACATCCCTGTGCAAACTCAAACCCTAATTTGGGTCAACAGTGCAAGGAGGGGCCTTGAGCAGAGCAAACCCTAACTTGATCTTGAGTTCCAAGAGTCTTGTGATGAGAAAATGTTGATGAAAAGGGAGGGCAAATTTTGGGGTACAACACATTGGAACTATGATCTTCAAGCTTTCTTCATTTACAATTCAACCTAGCCATAACACGTGATCTTGCAAATCTGATCAATCCTTGTCTTAAATATCTTGCCTATAAATAGAGAGATTATTTGAGATAAATAAGAGATGAACAAGCCCGCAAAACCCCTTTACTCTTAAAAAAACAGAATTGTCCATAAAACCTCCATTATTGAGCTCTAAAGTCCAAATCTTTAAACCTCTCAAACCTTGGAAGTTTTTCCCAAACAAATCATCCAAATACTTCATATACATCATATAGAAGTTGTTCAAACACAAGAATAACTTATGTGACATCATTATCACCATCTTCCAAACTCAAAAACAGTACCTTGCAACTTGACTTGATTGGAGTGATTCAACAACTTTCAGCATAAAGTAAAGATTGGAACAACCTCAGGGAGGTCGAAAGAAGCTCAATCAATCACCACTTTGCACCCGGAAACATCCATAAGTGTTATAAAGTTTTCACTTCAAAAGGTAAATTTTCTCAATCTGCAATATCTTTATCCATACATCATTTGCTTTCATTTTCAAAAGGATACAACATGACATATCAGAGAGAAAACTTAGTAAAAAAGGCAGGACAGGGGATGACACAGGCGCCCGTGTCACACGACACGAACCGTGTCAATTCAATTGGGTTAGAAATTTGGCAAAACAGGCAGGAGAGGGGCTGACACGGATGCCCGTGTCACACGATACGACCCGTGTCAATGCCCGTATCACACGAGATGGCCCGTGTCAATTCATTTAGGACAGAAAAACACATGCAAGGCCAGGAACAGATCTTGACACGGGAGCACGTGTTTGCTGACACGGCCCGTGTCACCTCAGGCATTAAAATTCCTAATTTTTGAGATTTTAAGGTTACTTTGGACATATTGCATTGCTTGGAGATGACCTAACACTATACAAATTTTTTTTCTAGATAAAGCATTCAAGTTATTTTCTTAAATAATTGAAATCATTAGACTTAGGTTTTATTTTTAATTAATTAACTCCTTTTGTAAATAAATTAACTACAAAGCCTTTTCTACCAAAAAACCCTAAAAAGCAATATCTTTTCTTCATATTTACATTTATGTACATTTTATTATTTCGCACTATAAGTTATGTAATTGTCAAATCCTTGTAATAGTAATTAGGGTTTATTTTTACTTGTCATCCCCATTTGTAAATTTGTATCCCCCATCCCCCAAAGTATTGTAATAGCGCAAGACATTTAAATTCCGCAATTTATCGCTTTCCATATTATTGTTAGTAATCAGGGTTTGTATGGAAAGATTAAAAATCAAACATTAGACAACCCTAATTCAAAGACAATATACTTGAAAACAAAACAGTTTGCACACTTGCACCTCTAGGGTAACCCACACTTGTTGCCTCAGATTTAAACGGTCATGTCCCTCGAACGTGGGATGTTTTAGCAAAGACCCTCGATTAAAAGATCATAGTCCCTCGATAACCCTTCAATATTGTCTTCGGAAAATGATCTTAGTCCCTTACGACAATTGCTAAAATATCTCACAAGTTACCTTCTATGACTATACGATGACCCACACCCATCCCTCACATCCAATGATATGGCTCTCTACCTATCATTGGTAGAAAAGAACTATCTAAAGTAGGAGGAAAAGAACAAATACTTTTTGTGTAGGTAGATTGATCGTAATTGCTTGCTCACAAACAAAACCATTTGCACCTCACACTTTCAAAACATTTGTCAAAATAAACATTTTGTATATATTCTCAATGATACGAGAATCATTAAAAAGTGGCCTTACATTGGAATTTTCAAGCACTTCCTTTCAACAAAAATTTTCAAAACCAACTATGATACGGTGGCAGAACCGACTGTTATATTGGTTTTGCATTTGTATTCGCAAATGTTGCGGTAAGCAAGAGTTTCCACCGACTTTTATTTTATCCAACAAAGGAAAGGGTGAAAAGAATAAAAAAAGACCTTTCGAGGGTTTTCTGAGTAAGGGGGTAAATTATGGAAAGGGAAGGTGTTAGCATCCTTTCCATCTGTAGTTTCCTACGGGCTCTTAGATGCTTAGTTAATTTTGAAATACCTTGTGCTTTCTTGTGTTTTTGAAAAGTATTTTGAAATGCCTTAGTGCAGAGATTTGCTTTATGATAACTCTTGTATCAGTCCTCAAGAGTGTTGATAAAGCATTTTGAAAAGGTTTTTGAAAATTGTTTGGTGTAAGTGTAAAAAGTTTGTTTTTTTGAGCATAGTATCTAGGAACTATCTACTTACTCGAAAGGTTTATTATTTTCCTCCTTTCCTTTAGACAATGTTATCCTACTATTAGTGAGTAGTTAACCCTAGTCGTTTGGATGTTTAAGGGATATTCGAAGGGATGTTTATAGTCATAAAGGCAACTGGGCAAGAAATCTTAGTAACTACCCTAGAGTTTTAAGATCACTTTATCGAGGCAACGTCGAGAGGATCATCGAGGGGCTTGTGATCTTTAAACCGGAGGGTAGCCACTAAAATATCTCACGTTTCGAGAGTTGTGACTATTTTCCGAAGGCAACCAAAGTGGGAGTACCCTAGAGGTGCGCATGTGAGAGTGTATTGTGTTTCATTTATTTGTCTTGATGTTATGTTTACTAATCTTTTGTTTTTAATCTTTTCATGCAATCCTATTAATCATACATCTAAACAGTTAATAATTTTTGCAGGAATTTAAAATGCGGAATTTAAAGCTACGCTATTACATGGCTTTGGGGAGGGGGATTAATTACATAGTCCAAAACTTGGGGGAGAAATAAAAAGCAGAAAATAAAGTCCTAATTTTAATGATTACAATCCATAGTCAGATACAATAATGATAAGAATAAAAAATGCTAAAATAATAAATGCGCATGAATTGAAAGGACTTCTAAATCCTAAAAATGAAATCTTTTTGTTATTTTGTTTTGTTTCATGAAGAAAATTGAATTCAAATAAATCCTAATTCTATTAATTTTAAAATTAAGAAAATGGTTTAAATAAATATTAGTTAATTTATATAATTAGTTTAAATAACAAAAAATACTAACCTAATGTTTTTTTAGTGATTTTATTTGTTTTTACTGATTAAACAAATTAAAACAAATTTATAAGAAGTAAATAATAAAGATAAAACAAAAATATAAATGGGCCTAGTGGAAAAAGAAATAGAGGGGGTATGAAGTGAAATCCGCCGGGCCCAAGTGAGAGAAGCCCAGATCTGCCCTGGGATTCAGTGGGGAGATCCCTAGGAGAGTCTGTGGTGAGGCTGTGTGCTCAGGGCGTTGGATCCGGATCCGATGTGCATCTGATAGCATGGACTTGATGATGTATGGTGAGCATGTGTAGCCAGGAAGCATTTTAACCCTGTATTTATAGGAGATAATGGTGAATGGAAATGGCAAGAGACAACCATTTATCAAGCTTTGAAGGTAGAATCGACAGCCTTAAAAAGGGTTTCCTTTTTTGAGGATTTCAATACCTTTTGGGTTTTGGGATGAACTTGGACATGTTTCAATCCCTGACTCCTTCGAATGCATCCACGCCTTGTTCTTCGATTAGCTCTGAATTGCTCCTTTCGATGACTTTGGGCTTCATTATTGTGGCTTCTTCGATTGAGCCATATTGTGTGTCATGTTCTTCAATTGGCTCTGCAAATACCCAACTAGCCCAATCGAACACTTCATTCTGGCCAGTCAAAGCTTCTTTTGTTACTTCCTTCGAACGTAATTGTGCAGGAGGCTTGGGTTTGGCAGCATTCAGGACTTTGGCCAGACTCATCAAAAGACAAAACAAAACTTGTTTTCAATAATCGTGTATCCTTCGAATGGACCATATGTGTGTTCTTCGAATGGACCACATGTGTATTCTTAGAATGGACCACATGCATGTCCTTCCAATCTACCAAATTCATGTTCTTCGAATGGACCTTTTGAATGCTTCTTCGAATGGACCATATTGCGTGTCATAGTGTAGAAACTATGTTAAGGGGTTTTAGAGGTGGAGTTAGAGCTAGCATGAGGGAAGCCACCATTTTGTGAGTCGAAGCACACGTGAAAGAAGTTCTTGCCTTGTGAATCAAAGGCAAGCATGAAGGGAAGCCATTGCCTTGTGCATTGAAGGAAAGCACAAAGTAAGCACTTGTCTTGAGGATCAAAGCAGACACGTAAGAAGCCAATTATCAATTGAAGCTTGCATGCAGGAGACCAATGCTTTATGAATCGAAGCAGGCACAAAGGAGGCCATTGCCAAATGAATCGAACCAGGCACAAAGGAAGTATTTTCCTAGTGAATCGAAAGCAATCCTGAAGCATCCAACACTTTGTCGAAGCTTTGTGAATTAAACTTGATCTAAGGAGGCCGAGTGCTCAATCAAAGCTTGCAAACCAAGCTTGCATCGAAGGAGGCTAAATGCTCAATCAAAGCTTTTGAACCAAGCTTGCATCGAAAGAGGCCAAATGGCCAATTGAAGCTTGTGAAACAAAGCTTGCTCGGAGGATTTTAGATGCCCAATCAAAGCTTATGAATCAAGGAAAACTTGCTCTTCTTTGATTTGATGCCTGAAAGCCAAAAATCCAATTGTACTTGTGTAAACTTGCCCTTTGAAAATCCTTGTGAGAAAATGTCTTGAGAAAAAGGAGGGAAAATTTTGGGGTACAACACCAACACTTTGTATACATTCTCAACGATACTAGAATCATTGCAAAGTTTTCCGAACTAAGGCATTTTCAAAATATTTTCAAACAAACACATTCAAAAAAGCATTTCAAAAGTGATCAAGCAATTAAGAGCTCGTAGATAACTACAGATAAAATGGGTGCTAACACCTTACATTTTCATAACCAACCCCCCGAACTCAAGACAATTCTCAAAAGGTCTTTCCTCTTCTTTTCACCCTTTCCTTTATTGGATAAAAGAAAAGTCGGTGGCGACTCTTGCTATCCACAACAATTGCGATAAAATGCAAAACACCCAAGTCAGTTCTCCCACCGTATCACACCATGCAATGGTGTTTCATGCATTTTGGACCATCAAATTTGATCCAATCTTACTCTATATGATCGTTGGGAATGCATGGAGTGGTTGTTTTGTAGTGAAAGGGTTGTGAAAAGGGTTTAAATGTCTTTAGGGTTCTTTGAAAAATTTGAGTTTTTTTGACAATTTTTGAGGCAAGTTTTTTCTTGTTGTGTTTGTGTGAGTATTGATGAGATATATAAGCCAAATTAGGTCAAAGATATGAGCTTGGTCTTTGTGTAAGAAAGGCATATACTTTATCTTATTTATTTTGAAATATTAATGAATAAATCAAAATAATTAAAATAAAATAGGTCAAGTGGTACATAAACAAGGTTTAAGGTGTATAAGGAGTATAGAGCACGTTTGGACTCTGAAACAATGGCCCACTAGCCCAAAATATCAAGTTTTCCCAATTTGAACTTCATGCATTTGCTCAAAATTTCCCAACTTGCACTGGTCATAACTCTCTCAATTTTCATCTTTTAAAGGTGATATTGGACTTTTTGGAAAGCCCGGGGTTCCCTATACAATCTCTATGTTTATCATTTTTGCATTTGGAGATTTTATCTTGATGTAAGTTACCTTGAAAAAAGTGTCTTTTTGTTGACTTTTGAAATGACTTGTAATGTATTGGCTCATATCTCTCAAATGAAGCATTTTTTGGACTTGAGCTTAGAGAGGAAAAGTGGTAGATGATTGAATTTCCTTCAAAATGAGCCTTGGTTGGGGAAAAACTGATGAAGCATGTGAAAGTTATGCTTGGTCAAAGTTTAGTTGACTTCTCCTAAGGAAACCCTAATTTGACAACTTTGGACTTTTGATGATTTGAGGGCTTTTCTTGGGGAATCATGATCAACCCTTGATAAAATGATGAATATGATTTCAAAATCTTGATGTTGACCAAAAATCTTGAAGTTTGACTATATGTTGACCATAGTTGACTTTTTACCCAATATAGTTGATTTTCAGTCATCTGAATCATTGACTGAGCAAACTTGTAATGCAAGGCTTGAAACTTTGTATGAGCATTCTTGGAGACAAATAAGAGACCATGAATTCCATTTAAGACCTTTGAAACCCAAACTTTCTTGTGAAAAATGAAACCCTAGTTGTGGACTCATTGCTTAGGAGGAAAATTTGTTTGATCAATTCTTTGAGCAACCTTGAGCATTTGAGAACCCTAAAAGAGTGTATTGAATAAAAATGAGAGGAAAAAATTTGGGGTACAACAGCTTCCCCTATTCAATCTTCTTAATCCTGAAGAGTTAGATTGGCATGTTCGCCATTCACGATCTAAAGCTAGAAGATGATTGAACATCTAAGTGCCCAGAAATTTGCACTCGCCTGTGCAAAAAGTAACGTTGTTGATTGATTGTATTGCTTGAACGGACTTAAATATTCCATTAGGAGAGATGATGGAACATTGTCTGAGATGGACTTATGGATACCATCCAAACTATCTGTTTGATAGAAGTATCAGAATGAGTCTACGCTCGACTGTATCTGAAGAATGCTTTTCAGAATGAATCTATGGGGAAGGTGCTTAAGTAGCTGCTCGTCAGATTTAGTCTCTAAGGGAGATGTTTGTCATGTAGATAGTCACCCCGTCTTGTTTCGGGAATTGATCTACAGTCTGTTTTTGTTGGTAAACCTGTCCTGTTTCGGGAATTCATACCACCTGGTGATAAAGATAGTCGCCCCGTCCTGTTTCGAGAATTGATCTTTACCTGGTCATAAAGATAGAGAGATAGTTTCCCATCTTGTTTCAGGATTTAATCTTTGCTTGGTCGTCTAGATAGTTTCCCTGTCCTGTTTTGGGAATTGATCTACAATTTGTTTTCACCGATAAATGCCCTGTCTTGTTTCAGGAATTAATATGTGTCTGGTCATATAGATAGTTTCCCCGTCTTGTTTCAAGAATTAATTTGCAACCTATTTGAGAATAATTGATAATATTCGTTTGTTTGTATACTTTACCTGAAAAGATGAGGTTAGTCTTTATGCAATGTCATGATGTATGTAATACATTGTGTAATGATGTTCTCCAAATAAATGAGAATGCTATATGCGTGTGGTATGCATATGCTATGATATTTTGTAAATGATGTATGAATGTGAGATGTCGTTGAAGCATATTGGCAGCTTTGTATAACATCTTTGACTGCGGGAAATAAATCACTGATGGTCGCTGGGGATGAAGAATAGGTGTAATCTTCAATCTTGCCTAGAATGTTTCCGCTGGGGATTCCTGCTTACAATTTGAGGAAACTCCGCTGGGGGATGTTGACTTCTGCTTGGTGAGAAGAGTTCAAGAACATTGATCACTCATTGCTCTACTGGGGAATTTAATTCTTATATACCCTGACTGGGGATAAAAGAGATGGATAACCTTCCGAGTTGCTGTATGACTGAGTTTCCGATATGGATGCCGACTCATCTAGGGAGGATAGAGTTAAACGACATATGGTCCAATTTCAGATTTTGTAGCAACTCTCTGGGGATAATTGTCTGGATTGTCCTTCACTAGAGAGAGGAATTTTTCCGGTGATTTGTAGTAGTCAGAGAGATAGACTCAAGCTAGGGAGACTGAATTTTGTTGGGGAAATAAACCCTGCTGGAAAAATATTCTGCTGAGGAAATAATCCCTGTTGGGGAAGAGAATTCTATAGAGAACTTTATAGTTGGAGAAATAAACTCAGTTGGGGAAGAGAATTCCTATGAACTGTGTTGATGACATAATCTCTGATGAGGATTGGGACTCCGTAGATTGGTATCACTGCCAGAGAAAAGATCAT
Source organism: Vicia faba (assembly GCA_948472305.1). Lineage (NCBI taxonomy): Eukaryota > Viridiplantae > Streptophyta > Magnoliopsida > Fabales > Fabaceae > Vicia > Vicia faba. The sequence goes on from OX451739.1 coordinate 1,455,082,284, forward strand.
ACTCCTTTATCTGCTAGGGGAATTTGTTGGGGAGTATGATTAGGTTAATTGCTGGAAGATGCCCCAATTTCTGTCTTGAAAGCATATTGAACTTGCGGGGAATATATCTTCGTCGAGTATGAGCTTGCGAAGATAGCTCTATGGGAATTTCTCTGTGGAGATTTGTGGATGACTTGGGTGCTATCCCAACTCCTAGCTAGAGTCTCGAGCGAAAGCTTGTTTTTATGCATATATTTGCTAACAGTAATCATATTCATATGTATATGTTCATTCAATTTAGTCATTGGACGTTTTTGCGAACAAAACAGAAAAAGTAAAACAAAAATTTGAATTTTGAAGTGGTATTTGTATTGATAATTTGCCTATAAATAGACGGTTTTGTACAAATAGAAATAAATCCTAGTAAAAGGACATTGTCGTAAAATGAAAAGAGTACAAAGTAGAAACAAAACATATAGCTATGTGGAAATAATCTCGTCGAGTTTCAACTTAGTTATTACCCTTATGTCTTCGAGCATCTCATCCCTTGTTGTCAGAAGAAGTTGACTGGATTGGTCTGTACCATTTGAACTTGGCGTTGGTAACGAAGCTTGCTATAAGTGATCCCACGGGACATAGTCGTACGCTTTAACCCCTAACTTTTTCCTGGACCGCGCTTTCGGGTTTTCAGTCCACAGGGATAACCTTTTCTGCCCAAGCCGCCTTTTCAGGTTTTCGACTTGTTGGATGCCCTTATTTTTTCCTAGGTCAGTCAACCTAGCGGGTAGTTTTTATGCGTAGTATATTTTGACTATGTCTGTATTCATAGGATGTGAAAAATATTCACCGTCCATGGTGGTAAGTATCATAGCACCATCAAAAAATATCTTCTTGGTTACAAATGGCCCTTCGTAGGTGGATGTCCTTTTTCCCCTGGGATCACCTTGTGGTAGTGAAACAACCGGCCAGACCGTCATTTGATAATAAAATCAATGAAATTGCCACCGAACGTATTTTATCCCGCAAGAAGGGAAAGGTAAACTCCGAGAAAACCTGAAGAGGGAGAAATCACGATCAAACGACCAAGAGATCAGGTAAGGGAGTCTGTTATGCGAGGGGAAGGTATTAGCACCCCACACACCCATAGTACTCTACGGTATCCACTATTGTTGTCTAATCTAATGGGTGTGTAAAATCTATATCTAAACTGTACAGGGAATGCATGCAAAAGAAAGGAGAAAAGAATGTAGGGAAAATAAAAAGTTGTGCTCGCTTGGGCCCTACCCCAGTGCCTACGTATCCCTTTTAGGGAATCAGAGCAGCCGTAGTTTGGCTCATACATTTTAGTTGGTTTGTGTTTTTTAGTTAAGAATACAAAAGCAACAATCAAGAAGGCAAAACATCATATAGAACAACAAAAATGGATGACAAAACATCGCATGGAAACACAAACTCAGATAAGATGATAAAACGTCAGCATGATAGCAAAATATCAGACAAGTTGATGAAACATTACATCTAATAATGATACCGAGGATCAGAGTAGGATGATAAACATACATGATGGCGAAAAACCAGCTAAAAGAATATGTGTGATGGCGAAACATCGGCTAAGAGATAGGAAGATATCATGGCAAAGATGGCAAAACATCAATAAACCAGGAAACAAAACATCACACCTAGCAATGACATTGAGAATCAAAGTAGGATAACAAACATGTGCGATGGCGAAACATCAGCTTTAAACATATATGCGATGGCGAAACATCAGCTTTAAACATATATGCGATGGCGAAACATCGGCTAAAAGATAATAGGGTATCATGCCAAAGATGGCGAAACATCAATAAACCAAATGATAAAACATCACACCTACTAAGATATTGAGAATCAAAGTAGGATAACAAACATGTGAGATGGCGAAACATCGGCTTCAAACAAATATGCGACGGTGAAACATCGGCTAAAAGATGACAAAAATTCATGTCAAGGATGGCAAAACCTCAATCTGACAAGATTTTAAAATAAAGCAGGAAGGCGCACAAACAATTAAGATAGGTTTGTATTTTTTTTACCTTGAAGAATGATTTAAGTTTATTAGAGATGTTTTATGATTTGCCAAGAAAAAGTTTTAGTTTTAAGATGCAATATGCAAAGAAAAAGAAAATAACTAAGGGAGACTATCCTAATCTCTAGCCCTAATGTTATCATACAATGATTGATCCTAAGGTTGAGGATGAAAGAGGGAAATTTCTACCCTATGTTAGCATACATGGATTCTTATCCTAAGGTCTAGCTCGAGGACTAACCCTACACGAGCAATCCTAAGGGAGTATGGTAAAAACCAAACAAGTAAAAAAATACGTGTTTAAACAAAAGCAAACAAACATGGGTGGCAAGCAAGCCAAAAAGCTCAAGAGAGCATACCTAGAGAGATCCTATCTATTCTATCATGCCAAAGGAAGTCTAACTAAAACCATCATATAGGGAACATGCAATGAGAGCGAAGTCGTGATCTCAATCTCTAAATTGAGTGACTCATCGATCAACAAGAAATCAAGGAAAGCGATAAAATCCTATAGGGAGCATGCACTGAGAGCGAAGTCGTGATCTCAATCTCTAAATTGAGTGGCTCATCGATCAACAAGAAATCAAGGAAAGTGATGAAATCCTATAGGGAGCATGCACTGAGAGCAAAGTCGTGATCTCAATTCCTAAATTGAGTGACTCATCGATCAACAACCAAGGAAACAAACACAAGTACAAAATATAAAGCAAATGAAGTGCGGAATTCCTGCTACAGGTCTTTAAACAACGACTTTGAGCGCACGCTCTTTATTTCCTACTTCTCATGATATCTAGAAAGAAATAAATGGCAGAGATAAGAGGGTAGTAGTGTAATACCAAACGGATAACTGTCCGTAGTAACTAAATGAGAGAAAGAAACCCAGAGAACTTCAAGCAAGCTAGCATCAGTAAATAAATCAAGTCAGAAATCACGCCATCAAATGTAAGCATTGAGGCTTAAAATATGAACATATTCCACAAGTGATGTATAGCAGTTACAATCACATATATATCCTTAAAAATAATAACAAATATACAAAGCACAAGAATGGTGCAAGCGCAACCAATTATGTTCCACAAATAAAGTGGAGCACAACAACATCAAGTCAAAATGGAAAACTTTCCTCAGAGTACCTCACACATTCAACAGACAAATTAGTGATTTCAAAGAGAAATGATAAACCAAATTGAAAAAGATAGGCAAGTAATGAGAAATTGAATGATTCATTGATGAAGTCAAGTATCCAAAACAGGGGAGAGGATGATAAAAAGAAAAGAGATTGATCTCTTATGGGTTGCACAAGTGCATTCCCTTTACCTGTAATACAAAAGAAAAGGAAGGCTTGATCCTCAAATTCAAAATAAAATGAAATGATTCAAACATTAGAGGTCAGGTGATCTCAAGTCTTTATGAGACTATCCTTGATGTATCATTCCCTGACATGTTATCATTGGTCATTTGATGACCTCAAACTCAAGACAAAAATTCAAAACTCAAAGCAAAATTCACAAAATAATATCTCTTAGGAGGTATGGATCAAAAGTGCTCACCAACCAATTATGAGAAGTCAAGAGGATTGACTTGAATTGGTGTGCGAAAACAGAATCAATATGATCATTAAGTGCCAAATTATAGGCCTCACATAAGTTCATTGGCCATCCAACAAATTACAACAAAGAAATGCAACATCAATTGGTCATTTTCACTTCAAAAATACATCAAAAATAGAAAAGTACTTCAATAATTAAAATCAAAATTTCCTTAACATTTTTGAGATGTGTAGAGGTCATAAAACAAGTTTGAAGTTCATGGATAGTAGAGGATAAGATCGAGTGAGGGGTGTGTTTATCTATAAGGGTGTGTTTATTTATAACTATACTTGATTAAGGGGAAATAAAGGGTTTTTTATTAGTGCGTTCGTGAGGATCTCTCGACCCTTTGCCTATGTATCAAGTGAAGGAATCAGAACACCGTAGTTCTTCTAGAAAATGGTTGGTTTGTTGGTGTTTTTTAGTGGACGACATTAACGCACACATTCTAGCAATAGGCACAGCCTGTATCACGGTAGAATAGAGATAACATGCCCTTTGGGGAAGGTTTGATTGGTTGAGTGGTTTGCGAGTTTTAAAATAAATTAAAATAATGATCAAGTGTTTTTGGGTTTTTGATTTGTGAATGATACGTTTTAATTACAAAAGAAGAAAAAGGTTAAGAGGGAGACTAGAAAAAACCCTAATGTTGTCATGCATGTGTTTCATCCCAAGGTCTAATTAATCCGCATCCTAAAGGAGAGGAAACTATCATCCTAAGGGAGCATGTTATAAGTAAAAGGAGACGGTTCTTGTGAAGAGTGATCGTGCATAATGATCATAGTAAAAGTGACGATAAGATGAGTAATATTATGAAAGGTGTAAATCAAATGCTCGATATATGTGGACTGAATTAGGTTAATATTAACCAAGGGGTGTACTTGATTAATCTCATGAGAGTAGGTGCTCCTACCCTCAACCATGAGACCCTACGTGCATGGAAACATTTGGTATATGGACCAAAGTGGCTAATTCGGGTTATGATTAACCAAGGGAGAAACTTGATTAACCTGGTGAGAATGGCCATGCCCAAACTCAACTATGATACCATTTTGTGAAGATGATTGGCATGTGGACCAAGGGGAGAGGAATTGCTTCAATGGATAAGACAAAAATCAAAAGCCCATATAAGGTGGCTACATGCATGTTCCTAAAAATGGGACTAGCGTGGCACTAGTATTCTAAACGACTAATTGAGACAATCGATTGAATAGTTGCCACTTGTTGTACCCCAAAATTTTCCCTCCCATATTTCTCAAAACATTTCAAGAAAGATCCCCAAGTTGCTCAAGGTAGTCCAAGGATTGGCCAGACAAGCTCTCTCCTAAGGCAGTCTACCTCAAATTAGGGTTTCATGTTGCATCAAGATACTTGAGTCCAAGGGATCCTAAATGCTCACCAATGTCCTAATATGTTCTCAAGATCATCCATGTCAAGTTTCAAGCCTTGCAGAGGAAGTTTGCTCAGTCAATTGCTCAAAGGCCTGAAAATCGACTATGCTAGGGAAAAAGTTAACTGTGGCCCACATACAGTCAAGCTTTAAGATTTTTGGTCAACATCCTCATTTTGAAGTATATTTCATAATTTAATCAAGGTTTTATCATGATTCATCAAGGATTGCTCATAATTCATCAAGACTCAAAAGTTGCTAAATTAGGGTTTTGTAGGAAAAGTCAACTCAACTTTGACCAAGCATAACTTTCTCATACTTTATGAGAAATGACCCATCCAAATCTCATTTTGAATAGTATTCAATTCCCTACAATCCATATTCATCTCCCAAGTTCAAAATATGCACTCACAAGAAGTTATGAATTTGGACATTATAGGTCATTTTGAAAAGTCAACAAAAACACCTTTTTTGTCAAAGATTCATACTTGAGCATGGAATATCAAATTGAGATGAGATTAAAAGGGTTGATTAGAGGACATCTCAAGGTTTCTAAAAAGTCCAAGAACACCTCCAAAGAGTCAAAATTGAGGAAGTTATGCATTGGTGTAGTTGAGCCTTTTTGCAAAACTGCCAAAAGTCAACTATGCCTAAAACTTAAAATTTTGCCAAATGGCCCCAATATTTTTCACTTGTTTTGAATTGGAAACATATTCCACGAGCTCTAGCCCTTTCCACTTGTCCTTATCATGTTTTTATTATTTATTTTGATTTTTATTTTAATTAATTCAATTTAAATCAAAATAAATCATATAAAATCCAAAATATTGAAAACAAAAGATTTTGTTATTGTTTCAGGTTTCAATTACAGCTAGCATCAAGTCAAACTCATGCAAGGCATTAGGGTGGACAAAAAGATTGGTTTTAGGCCAATTTTGGAAAGATTTAAAGGTGAATCAAATCAAGATCAAGGACATTGATGGAGGAAGATTGAGGCCAGGTTTTTAAACCTAATTCACTCCTCAATACATATAGAAGCAATGGAGATCAAAAGCTAGGTTAGAAACAGGCGCATCAAGGAGAACAAAAACTTGAAAAATCAAGAAAAAGTGCAAGATCGAATTCAGTGTTCCAAACATCCTCAAGGCCTTCCAACTATCTCAATAGATTCCTTGGACTCTCAGTAAGCTAAAGCAATCAAGAGCAAGCATTTTCAAGCCCTATATTACGCTGTAAGTCAGTCACGATACCTCACTTTTCTTGAAATCGAATTCCATGATTTAGGCATTGATAGCATGAACTAATGGTATATTTATGATCCTTAAGACACATGCAAGCTTTCTGTGTTGTTTAATTTCATTTATATGGCATGTACTGGAATGTGCCATTGTTAGGGTTTCATAGCTCGCTTTGGGGTTTTTGAATCCAGGCAAAATTGGGCCATGAAAGGGCCATCTTTGAACTCAGCTGGTCCAGACGAAGACATTCATGGCTTTAGTTTTGATTTATCTTACCCATGCTTGATTTTTAGAAACAACAGGGTAATAGCTACGGACAAACGTCCGTAGGTAAAAGGAGATGATTTGCTGGCACCTTCCCATTGGGTCTTTTAAATTTTCGCGCGCTGAATTATTATGTTTGATCTTTTCATATTTTGATTAATTTTTGTATTATATGAACAAATAAAATAGCCAGCGCAGATGGTAATGGAGTACATGCAAAATGCCTCAGGACCTGGGTTCGAATCCCATGTCCACCAATTTCTCCATATTATTTTCTTTTTCAGAATCACATGCGTTTACAAGTCCAGGTCCACCATGGGACTTCCTCATCCAGCCTTCCACATGTCTTGAGATCCAGATCCAAGGGTCATCATCTGGAGGAACACCATAAGCCACAGTCAACATGCAACATTGGATCCAAAAGTCAAGCGTGGATCTCTCCTTTTGGGCCCAGATTTGGATATTTACACCTCCCAAAATTGCTTTTGCAGGCCCAATTCCTCATCCCTTTTTCTCTTTATATTTTATTTTAATTAATTTATTTAACTTACTTATTTACTAACCAATTAAATTATTTTCTTTTTATCAAAAAATCAAAAAAAAAATTATTTTTCATAAACTAGGTTTAGATTTTATTTTTATTAAAAAATTAACTAATTTAATTAAGTTTGTTAATTTAGATAACTTTAATTTCTTTTTTTGTAAATAAATTAAAAATAATTAAAATAAATAGGTTTTATTACTAACTTAATTATATTTTAATTTTTTCCCTAAAATAACCAAAAAAACCAAAAATAGGTCATGTAATTATTTTTCATTAATTAATTTAATCACTAATTAATTTAGCATTTAATTTTAAAACCTAAATTCTTTTCTTCTTAAAAAAATATTAAAAACAACAAAAACATTTTCTCTTTTAATTAGGATAGAAGGGTCAAAACCCTAGTTCACATTCGTTCTAATCTTCATCACGTGCTTTATTTTATTATTTTTTATCCATATTAATGTAACTGTTCACAGTTTGTAATAGTTTAATTAGGACGTTTTATTTACATTTATCGCTTTAATTTCAAAGGGTTTGTTTTTGGCTATGTAAATACTCGAAGCCTTGTAATAGCGTAGTTTAAATTTCGCATTTTAAATTCCGCAAATTATTAACTGTTAGATGTATGATATAGGATGCATGACATGTGTGATACGGTGGGAGAACTGACTATGGTTTTGCGTTTGTTTTCGAAAATGTTTCGGTTGAGCAAGAGTCGCCACCGACTTTTTATTTTATCCTAAGGAAAGGTTTAAAAAGCAGAGCAAAAACCTTTGAGATTTTTCTTGGGTTCGGGGAGTAGATTATAGAAAGGGAAGGTATTAGCACCCTTTCTATCCATGGTTATCCATGGGCTCTTAGGTACTTGCTTAGATCAACTTGCCTTGGTTTTCAATTGTTTGAAATGGTGCTTTGTGCGTGGCTTTTGAAAATGTTTTGAAAAAGATGCCTTGTCTAGGCTACCCTTGTTACAATTTTTTACTCGAATGTTTTACAAAAGGTGTTTGTCTTTTTGAAAAGATGTTTCAAGGTTTTTTGAAAGTTTGTTTTGAAAGTGTTTGTGAAGTGTGGTTTGAAAATAGGCAAGTGTTTTCTTTTGCAAATTGACAAGTACTTAGGAGCTATCTACCCTAAAGTTCTCAAAGATTTTTGTTATGTTTTTAATCCTTTTAACAATTTTGTTCCACCATTGTATTTGGTGGACAATCTTGTGTTAGGAGATGAAAGGGACGGGCGCGGGTCATCGTTTAGACCATAATTGCAATAGTGCTAAGTATCTTTGGGCAATTTCTCTTTGAAATGGACTTGATCATTTTAGGCAACTTTTCGAAAGCGTCATCGAGGGACTATGATCATTTGATTGTTTGTTTTACCCAAAGAAACCTAACATGCAATATGGCCCAATTATTTGAAGGCAACAAAGTGGAATACCCTAGGGGTGCAAGTGTGATATGTGTTGTCCATTTTCATGCTTGATTGTCTTGAAATTAGGTCAAACTAATTTGTTCTTTTTATTTGCATACAAACCCTAATTCTAGCATGGCATATTTAAAAAGCGTTAAAGTGCGAAAAGTAAAATTCCTCTGCTATTACAACACAATATGGGAAGGGGGGTACAAATGTTCAAATGGGGGGATATTTAGACAAGAATTTAAAACCTAGCTATTACATCAATTTTTGGAATATTTACAAGTAATTGATTGCATAAATTAAATGGAAAATACAATAAAGAAGCAAAATGCAAAAAAGGGTTTTTATATGTATGAAAAAAAGGTATTATTTATGTCAAATAAATAAAATAAAAAAAGTATTATTTTTGGAGTTTTTGTATTTTAAGGGTAAAACCCTAATTTTTATCAAGTAATATATATATTATTTAATTTATACAAGTATTTGTTTATTATGTACAAAAAATAAAATAAAATGAAATATATTTATAAAAAGTGTTTTTTATGTCAAATATTAATAAAATAAAAATATGTATATATTTTTGTATTTTAACCTAAATATACTAATAAATATATATATATATATATATATATATATATATATATATATATATATATATATATATATATATATATATATATATATATATATATATATATATATATATATATATATATATATATATATATATATATATATATATATATATATATATATATATATATATATATATATATATATATGTATTAATTTCTAAATATGTATTATATATATAAAAATAATAATATTTAATATTTATAAAAAAAAAGTATATTTTGCATAAAATATTTTCAAAAGAAAAATGAAATAAAAATCAGAAATGAAATGTATTTACATTATTTTTCTAGTTTTTTTTCTAAATAATAATATATATATATATTTATGTGCAAATGTCTGTGATACGGTGGGAGAACTGACTTGAGGTTTTGCGTTTTGTTTTCGCAAATGTTTCGGTTGAGCAAGAGTCGCCACCGACTTTTTATTTTATCCTAAGGAAAGGTTAAAAAAGCACAGCAAAAACCTTTGAGATGTTTTCTTGGGTTCGGGGAGTAGATTATAGAAAGGGAAGGTATTAGCACCCTTTCTATCCATGGTTATCCATGGGCTCTTAGTTACTTGCTTAGATCAATTGCCTTTTTTAATTGTTTGAAATGGTGCTTGTGTGTGGGTTTGAAAATGTTTTGAAAAGAGGCCAATGTGGTGACAACCTTTGTGATGATCCATGTTGGGATGTATACAAAGGTGTATGTCTTTTGAAAAGGTTTTCATTTTATTTTTTGAAAGTTGTTTTTGAAAGTGTTTGTGATGTGTGAAAAACAGGCAAGTGTTTTCATTTTGCAAGTTGGCAAGTACTTAAGAGCGATCTACCCTAAAGTTCTCAAAGATTTTTGCTATATTTTTAACCCTTTTTTAACAATTTTGTTCCACCATTGTATTTGGTGGACAATCTTGTGTTAGGATGTGAAAGGGACAGGCGCGGGTCATCGTTTAGACCATAATTGCAATGGTGCCAAGTATCTTTGGGCATTTTCCTTAAGGGACTTGATCATTTTGTTTTGAAAAATATTATCGAGGGACCATGATCATTCAATTCGTTTGTCTTGCCCAAAGAGACCTAACATGCAATATGGCCCAATTTTGAAAGGCAACAAGTGGATATAACCCTAGGGGTGTTAGTGTGCAAGTGTGTTTTATTGCATACAAGAGTTTTTTTTTGAATTAGGTTTTTCTATTTCATTGATTTTATCTTGTCATACACGTCCTAATTACTAGCAATAAGAAGCGGAAATGTAAAATCCTACGCTATTACAACAATTAGGGGAGGGGGATACACATTTGTACATGGGGGGTTCAACGAGAAAAATAGACAAAAAAGAAAATAGCGAAAAAACAAGATATATTGAGATAGAGAGAGGGAGCCCGCGCGCTGTTGGGAGGCCATCAGAAGTTCTGACCCAGATCCACTGTCAGATGATCAACCTGTTGGTGAAACTGGATGAGTCAGAACTTCTGACTCTAGAACCTGCAAAACAGAACCTTGTTAGTGGGGAAACCAGAAGTTCTGATTTCCCTGCGCTGCAAGACAGAAGTTTGTTAGTGGAGAACCCAGAAGTTCAGATTCTGCTGAAAAGGCAATGACTCTCAGAGGTTCTGATGTCATTGACAGCAAAACAGGCTTCAGATGTGCTAACGTCAAAGTCAGTACTGGGCTTTTTCCTGCACTAATCAGAACATCTGCAATCCTGTTGTTACTCCACAAAACAGAAAACATATTTGGAACAGATCCAGCAAAATAGCAAAATGTCTCAGAGGTCAGAATCACCAAGGTCACAGGCAAGTCCTAAACTGGCTCAGAACGTTCTGAGGTACGAGAGTCCTCAGAACATAAACAGCAATAACATGAATATTTACATTATGTTTCTTGAATATGCACAGCTGATGATGCTTAACAGTGTGGTGAGGGTCAGCAGGTGCTTACCTGACTGTCTGGAAAATGGTGGGTGAAAGTTAGCTTTTGGTTCTGGTGGTGTTCCGGGCAGATTTGGGAAAGGGGAAGCGAAGGTGTATTCGTGTATAGGGTCATAAGTTTGGAAAGAACGTTTTTGGTTTACAGAAAAGAGCTGGATGTTTGATAAAGTTGAAGGTAAGAAACTTAAAGTTATGAAACAAAGCTGGAGATTTTGGCAGAGTTTCAGAATGTTATGCTGCTAGGAGTTTCGTTTCTCTCTTAGCAATTTTTCTGTTTCTTTTCTTGAACGTCTTTTGCAGTGGTGAAAACTCTCTATTTATAGGCAAAGTTCTTGTGGATGCCTTGAACATTTAAGGCGCCAACAGAGTTTGAACTTTGTTCTTTGACAGAAATTCCTGGGAAGTTGTGATAACAGCTATCTTTCAGCCTAGGTAGCAGCAGCAGGCGTAGATTGGGGAGAAGTGACCTCTAAAGTGGGCGGTGGCGTGAAGACCCATGCCAGAATCTGTGCAAAAGCATTTTCCAAGCCACACGTGAATGCTCAGGAGTGGTTGGAAGCATTAATGGGCATTAAATGATGACAAGACCTGTCAATACCAACGTTCTGGTAATGGAAACCAGCGTTGAATCAACAGCGTAAACCATGCTCTGGCTTTGGCTACCTGTTGTCTTAGCAAGCTCTGGAGATTCTCCTGGTTTTCTGGTACGTTCCTTGGATCTACTTCTGGACAATCTGGACTTAGAGATTCTGTATCAATGTGACACCTATCCTTCTGACCTTTCATCTTCTGATTTCAACCTGTTCTGAAGGAGTCTTCATACTTTCCTGTTTCTCTTGCATTCCTTAAGCAATTTCTGACTGAGCTTGTGTAACTGCTGAAGGGGCATATTCTGTTTGAGGCTTACATTCTGAACCACGTTTACAACTTCTGATTGAACTGATGTAGCTGCTGAAGAGCCAACTTCTGACCACGTTGAGCCAAGCTTGCAACTTCTGACCGTCTTCATCTGGAAGGGGTCCAGAAGTTCTGAAGTGCTGATTTTTTTTCTAAAAACACTTATTTTAAAGAAACATTCTAAGCACTTAGAATTTGATTTTCCTCAAGATGAAAGCGTTGTTTCTGGAGTTTGTGAGATCATCTTGCTCTTGTAAGCGGCTTGCTTGGGCCAAGGGGATAACTCAGGACTTGGATTTGTTTCAGAGGGACCTTGAAAATCCAAGATGGTTTTCCTGAAGAAAGAGAGGGCAAATTTTGGGGTACAACAGTTGCCCCTATTCAATCTTCTTGAACCTGAAGAGTTAGATTGGCAAGTTTGCCTTTCGCGACTTGAAGGTAAAAGGAGATTGGACACTAATGTGCCCAGAAAAATTTGCGCTCGTCGATGTGATGGTGGAGGTGAATGGGCTTATAGATGCCATCTGGTGCGAGAGAATTTTGTCGGGGGATGGGCTTAGAGATGCCATCTGAGAATGGGCTTACAGATGCCATTCGGCGACTGCTGGTAGGAGGATGGGCTTATAGATGCCATCTGGGAATGTTGAACTATATGCCAAAAGTGAGTGGACAAGTGTCAGAAAGGCATCCCTGCTTTGGAACATCTCTGAATTGGGGTCTGAACAAGCAACAGATTGACGTCCATGTCTGGAGAATCTGTAAACTATCTGAGATTGAATAAGCAATAGAGCAGCATCCGTTGTTGGGACGTGTCCGTAAACTATTTTCAAAAATTGAGAAGAGTCTAAATAAGTTGGTAGATTGACATCCGTTGTGGGGAAGAATCTGTAAACTGCTTCAGAAGTTGAGAAGAGTCTGAATAAGTCGGTAGATTGGCATCCGTTGTAGGGAAGAATCCGTAAACTGTCTCAGAAGTCTTGAAGTTGAAGAGGAACCGGTGTAAGGTTTCTGATGATGCGTCTGAATGAATCTGGAATAAGTATCAGAATGTCGCCGTGTCTGGGTCGCATCTGAACTATTTCTGGATGCATCTCGGGAGATGATCTTTGTCTGTCGACTGATCTTTCCTGAAAAGGCAAAGGGTTAGTGGTATGCAACGCTATGATGCATGACGCAATGCATGTGACATTAATGTTTATGACATGAATGTAATGAATGCGCTTGTGAGCTGATGAGCTAATCTTGCCGAGGATACATGAATCCGAGATGGCTGAAGATAAAAGCATCTTGACTGCTGCCGGGGAAAATAAATCCTTGGCTGTCGCTGGGGAAGAGAATTCCTGATGACCTCTACTGGGGAGTTCCAAACTAGTAGGCTTATGCTGGGGAGGCCAGATTGAGAATCTTCGGCTTGATGGGAAGTAACCCTGGCGACCTCACTGGGGAACTCAAGATTTGCCTTCCTAAAACTCTGTGGGGCGAAGGTTCAATGGTTTGGCTCCGCTGGGGATACTGAAGCTTAAACTCTGAAGGGAATTGAATTCCGGAGGATTCTTTGGCTGGAGATTCTGATGAACTCCGCTGGGGATAGGGAGAATTTTGGCGAGCGCGATCTTCCGTGGTGGTTAGCTTGAGAAGAATCTGAACAAGCGATAGGTTAACCTCCGTTTACTTGGAGAACCCGTGAACTATTTTCAGAAATCTTGAAGTTGAATCAGCAATAGAGCCGCATCCGTTGTTGGGAAGCGTCCGTAAACTGTTTTCAACGGTTTGAGAAGAATCTGAACAAGTCGGTAGATTAGCGTCCGTTGTTGGGAAGAATCCGTAAACTTGTTTCAGAAGTCTTGAAGAGGAACCGGTGTAGGGCTCCCTGAAGATGAGCTTGTGAAAAAACTGCATCGGGTTTTGGACACTTTTGACATTCGAATGCCCCAAGTGGTGATGTAGATAAATTCCTGGCTTATTACAGGTGTTGGTCTACAATCGGTCGTTCACAGATGTTTCCTGGGTTGTTGCAGGTGTTGATATGGAATTCTTCAGACATGCCCTGGCTGGATACAGGAATCGAATCTGGAAAGGTGATAGTTGATAGATATGCCCTGGCTGGATACAGGAATCGAATCTTCAAACTCTTCAGACGTGCCCTGGCTAGATACAGGAGTCGAGTTTGGAAATGTAGTCAACAGATATGCCCTGGCTGGATACAGGAATCGAATCTGGAAATAGTCGTTAATAGATGTGCCCTGGCTGGATACAGGAATCGAATCTTCGAACTCTTCAGACGTGCCCTGGCTGGATACAGGAGTCGAGTCTGGAAATGTAATAGTTGGTAGATATGCCCTGGCTGGATACAGGAATCGAATCTTTGAACTCTTCAGACGTGCCCTGGCTAGATACAGGAATCGAGTCTGGAAACTGATCACTCTCAGATATGCCCTGGCTAGATACAGGTATCGAATCCGGAATTTGTGACAGTTGAAGGTAGTTGTTTTGTTGAACACTTTTGACATTCGAATGCCCCAAGTGGTGAAGAAGGAGTCTTAAATCAGATTACTCTGCACATTGAGAGATTTCTTGAAATCTTGACTGGACTGCCCCAGGTTAACTGTACTTTGAAAGATCTGTTGGACCTTGACTGGACTGCCCCAGGTTGAATTGTGACATGTCATGCCCCTTGCTGATAGGAGATTTGATGGAAGTGTTATCCTCTTGAAGTGATTTTGACTTGCTGAGAGAGTTTTCGTTCCTCCGAACATTCGCTGTATGAACTTCTTCGCTGTCAAACAAAAGGGGTCAAATGCAGACAGTGATATTCGAATAATGCAAAGTTTATGTTTGTCTCGAAGTTTTTTTTTGTTTTGAAAAATGCGTTTTTAGCAGAAAACTTTTCACAAGACAAGTTAACACAAGATTTAGAGCAAATCCCTACAGGAGTCAGGATACCTTTTGTAACAGTATGCTTTCGAACTAACCCATGCTTCAATTAGGACTTTTGGAGGGTTGTAACGTGGCCTGGTTCACGGTTTAAGAAACAAAGGATAAAGGCTCAAAGTATATTTGTACCCACCCGCTCTTCGTGATGTTCTTCGACCTAAGCTCAGTTAATTGCGTCATACTCTGCTTTGAGTTTGGAACGACTTTTGGGCGATGGTTCACCAGTTTCAATTTGGGAGACAGTCATCATCTCCTTTTTCTTTTCCAACACTTTTCATGTTGTTGAGGATTTTGTAATGACCTCACTATTTTGATTTTGATTTGTTATCCCTAACTTTTGCCTGACGGTTACCATTTTCGGGATTACTGTCAGCGGGATGCCCCAGCTTTCTTAAGCCTCCTTTATAGGTTTTGGCTCGGTGGGCTTTTCTCTTTTGAGAGATTGACTGTCTATGTGATAGGGAACCACCCTTATCTTTTGATTCCAAAGGAATGCTTTCTTTTTTGACGTCGTTCGTTGTATTGCGAACTGAGAGTTTGCGACTTCAATGCACATTTTCTTTTGATTAACTGAGATACTACCCTGCCCCAGGTTTATATCAAAGGTTTTGATTGTATCAGAACAGAGAACTCCTACTTCTTTGGCTCGAAGGGGTTGACTAGGGATTAACTTCCTTATAACTCCAGTGTTTGGGAATTGAAAGAAATGCCTGTACATCATCAGCAAGGTCTGTTCAAAAGCATACTGTATGAGATTATGGTATTGTTTCGTCATCCTCCCTCTAAAGGCTTGCAGCTTTCTATCAAGAGTCAAATATCATAAAGAAAAGCATAAGAGTAGTGAAACGAATGGATGAATTCAAGACAAACATATGCAATGCATTAATGAAAACAGAGTTTAACATCAACAGATAATTGTTTGACAGCAAAAGAAATTACAACTTTGAAAATTCAAAAAGAAGCAAAAGTCTTTCAGCTTGAGCTTCGTCACTTCAGATGGAGAACCCTCTTAACGGAAGATTTTCATCTCGCCGTCTGGCATGAATTCCAGCACCCCAGTGTCGATCAGATCTTGAATCTTGTTCTTCAAGGCCCAACAGTCGTTGGTATTGTGTCCCGGGCTGCAGGAGTGGTAAACACAAAATGCGTCGGGATTAAAGTGAGGAGAGGAGATATTGAGCTTCTGAGGAGGGTCCTTTACAGTAAGTAAATTGACCTCCAACGGGCGCTTCAGTATGAAGAATGATGGTATTTCAGTCTCCGTAAACTGCCTTCCCGACTTTTCTTGTTTACGCCGTTTGTCACGTTGATGCTGGCGAGGTTGTTGATGGGTTTGTGACCCTGAAGCTAGCAAAGGAGCTTTCCCCTTGTCTTCTTGAGTGGATGGAGGTTGTGCGGTGACTTGCTCTTCGGCCTCAGATGTTTGCCCCAGTTGGTTGTTGGGAAGCAGTTGGCGGACAAGAACTCTGAGTTCCTCTTGTCTTTGAGATAGGTCTTGGATGAGAGCCATTTGGCCCACCAACTGTCCCATCACTTGAGTCCTCAGTGTTGTCAGATCAAACTGCAGCTCCGCAATCTGATCACTCCTGGCATTGTTGGAACTCCCCAAGCCCTTGGTGAGGAGAGCTTTCATCTCTTCTTGCCCCAGAGACAAGTTCAGGAACATCTCCTGCAGCTGAGCAGTCTGGTCTTGGATGTCTTTGACAGACCGTTCTAGAGCCATCTCTTACTGAAATAAACAGCAGGAGAGTAAGGAAACCTGAAAAAGGAAAGTTTTTCAAAATGAAATGCATGATATGTAGATGCATGCTTTCAAGGATCTCTTAGGGTAAACACAAGAAAATGTTAGAGGTTAAACTCTGCTCTTGGATTGGAGATCTCTGTACCGGTGGACGTCCTTCCACGAGAATCAAGCTCACCATGTCGAGTGGGTCATAGCCACTGATTCAAGTTGTTGCACTTGAACTTTGACTGAATTGGTTAGAGGAGAAACCTCTTGCCCCTTGATAGTCGTCTGGCTCAACGTAATCCTGCATCAACAGAACCCTCGAGATCCTTGAAATGGTTATTGAAAATGCTAAAATGCTATGGTATGATGTCATGATGTTATGTACATGTATGCACAAGCAAGTAAGTGTATGTACATGCAAACAATATTCACACAAAGCACACAAGGCCTTAGGTTTAGGCTTGCATGAGGTTCAGGTACTACCCTCTTTCAGTTCGTTGGTTAAAACGTGTCCTATCAAAAGTAACCGGGTTCTAAGGATCCCAATATCACTGGATTGCTTTCATTGTTCATCGTTTCGATTTAGCCACTGAACTGGCGACCGAAATATTCCAGGAAAGCAACCCTCAATTGGGTGTAGTATCGAGTATCAACCAACCTCGGACTGCACCAAAGTTAGTTATCTCACTACCCTAAAAAGGTCAAGATGGTTCGATTAAGGTTCCTAAGGTCAGTTGATGCTTCGCGACACCACGCGGCGGCCCCGTACTCTCCTTGACTGAACTCAAGGGTTACCGGTACACACCAAAGTGCCACATCAACGTAGCAGACTGCTTCAACCATGTCGGTATACCCCGCACAGTTCCCTCACAGCCTTGTTGCTACCTAAAAGGGTTTCCCCAGATCCGGGTTAGGATCTATAAAACTCCGATACAAAGCCCACAAATGTAAAGCAAACAAAGCAATCAATTGAAAGTAAAGGTGATCTAAACCCTAAGGTAACCCCACTTTTAGAACAGTTCCCCAGCAGAGTCGCCAGTTCTGTGATACGGTGGGAGAACTGACTTGAGGTTTTGCGTTTTGTTTTCGCAAATGTTTCGGTTGAGCAAGAGTCGCCACCGACTTTTTATTTTATCCTAAGGAAAGGTTAAAAAAGCACAGCAAAAACCTTTGAGATGTTTTCTTGGGTTCAGGGAGTAGATTATAGAAAGGGAAGGTATTAGCACCCTTTCTATCCATGGTTATCCATGGGCTCTTAGTTACTTGCTTAGATCAATTGCCTTTTTTAATTGTTTGAAATGGTGCTTGTGTGTGGGTTTGAAAATGTTTTGAAAAGAGGCCAATGTGGTGGCAACCTTTGTGATGATCCATGTTGGGATGTATACAAAGGTGTATGTCTTTTGAAAAGGTTTTCATTTTATTTTTTGAAAGTTGTTTTTGAAAGTGTTTGTGATGTGTGAAAAACAGGCAAGTGTTTTCATTTTGCAAGTTGGCAAGTACTTAAGAGCGATCTACCCTAAAGTTCTCAAAGATTTTTGCTATATTTTTAACCCTTTTTTAACAATTTTGTTCCACCATTGTATTTGGTGGACAATCTTGTGTTAGGATGTGAAAGGGACATGCGCGAGTCATCGTTTAGACCATAATTGCAATGGTGCCAAGTATCTTTGGGCATTTTCCTTAAGGGACTTGATCATTTTGTTTTGAAAAATATTATCGA
Source organism: Vicia faba (assembly GCA_948472305.1). NCBI lineage: Eukaryota > Viridiplantae > Streptophyta > Magnoliopsida > Fabales > Fabaceae > Vicia > Vicia faba. The sequence continues at coordinate 1,455,100,593 of OX451739.1, forward strand.
GGGACCATGATCATTCAATTCGTTTGTCTTGCCCAAAGAGACCTAACATGCAATATGGCCCAATTTTGAAAGGCAACAAGTGGATATAACCCTAGGGGTGTTAGTGTGCAAGTGTGTTTTATTGCATACAAGAGTTTTTCTTTGAATTAGGTTTTTCTATTTCATTGATTTTATCTTGTCATACACGTCCTAATTACTAGCAATAAGAAGCGGAAATGTAAAATCCTACGCTATTACAACAATTAGGGGAGGGGGATACACATTTGTACATGGGGGGTTCAACGAGAAAAATAGACAAAAAAGAAAATAGCGAAAAAACAAGATATATTGAGAGAGAGAGGGAGCCCGCGCACTGTTGGGAGGCCATCAGAAGTTCTGACCCAGATCCGCTGTCAGATGATCAACCTGTTGGTGAAACTGGATGAGTCAGAACTTCTGACTCTAGAACCTGCAAAACAGAACCTTGTTAGTGGGGAAACCAGAAGTTCTGATTTCCCTGCGCTGCAAGACAGAAGTTTGTTAGTGGAGAACCCAGAAGTTCAGATTCTGCTGAAAAGGCAATGACTCTCAGAGGTTCTGATGTCATTGACAGCAAAACAGGCTTCAGATGTGCTAACGTCAAAGTCAGTACTGGGCTTTTTTCTGCACTAATCAGAACATCTGCAATCCTGTTGTTACTCCACAAAACAGAAAACATATTTGGAACAGATCCAGCAAAATAGCAAAATGTCTCAGAGGTCAGAATCACCAAGGTCACAGGCAAGTCCTAAACTGGCTCAGAACATTCTGAGGTACGAGAGTCCTCAGAACATAAACAGCAATAACATGAATATTTACATTATGTTTCTTGAATATGCACAGCTGATGATGCTTAACAGTGTGGTGAGGGTCAGCAGGTGCTTACCTGACTGTCTGGAAAATGGTGGGTGAAAGTTAGCTTTTGGTTCTGGTGGTGTTCCGGGAAGATTTGGGAAAGGGGAAGCGAAGGTGTATTCGTGTATAGGGTCAGAAGTTTGGAAATAACGTTTTTGGTTTACAGAAAAGAGCTGGATGTTTGATAAAGTTGAAGGTAAGAAACTTAAAGTTATGAAACAAAGCTGGAGATTTTGGCAGAGTTTCAGAATGTTATGCTGCTAGGAGTTTCGTTTCTCTCTTAGCAATTTTTCTGTTTCTTTTCTTGAACGTCTTTTGCAGTGGTGAAAACTCTCTATTTATAGGCAAAGTTCTTGTGGATGCCTTGAACATTTAAGGCGCCAACAGAGTTTGAACTTTGTTCTTTGACAGAAATTCCTGGGAAGTTGTGATAACAGCTATCTTTCAGCCTAGGTAGCAGCAGCAGGCGTAGATTGGGGAGAAGTGACCTCTAAAGTGGGCGGTGGCGTGAAGACCCATGCCAGAATCTGTGCAAAAGCATTTTCCAAGCCACACGTGAATGCTCAGGAGTGGTTGGAAGCATTAATGGGCATTAAATGATGACAAGACCTGTCAATACCAACGTTCTGGTAATGGAAACCAGCGTTGAATCAACAGCGTAAACCATGCTCTGGCTTTGGCTACCTGTTGTCTTAGCAAGCTCTGGAGATTCTCCTGGTTTTCTGGTACGTTCCTTGGATCTACTTCTGGACAATCTGGACTTAGAGATTCTGTATCAATGTGACACCTATCCTTCTGACCTTTCATCTTCTGATTTCAACCTGTTCTGAAGGAGTCTTCATACTTTCCTGTTTCTCTTGCATTCCTTTAGCAAATTCTGACTGAGCTTGTGTAACTGCTGAAGGGGCATATTCTGTTTGAGGCTTACATTCTGAACCACGTTTACAACTTCTGATTGAACTGATGTAGCTGCTGAAGAGCCAACTTCTGACCACGTTGAGCCAAGCTTGCAACTTCTGACCGTCTTCATCTGGAAGGGGTCCAGAAGTTCTGAAGTGCTGATTTTTTTTCTAAAAACACTTATTTTAAAGAAACATTCTAAGCACTTAGAATTTGATTTTCCTCAAGATGAAAGCGTTGTTTCTGGAGTTTGTGAGATCATCTTGCTCTTGTAAGCGGCTTGCTTGGGCCAAGGGGATAACTCAGGACTTGGATTTGTTTCAGAGGGACCTTGAAAATCCAAGATGGTTTTCCTGAAGAAAGAGAGGGCAAATTTTGGGGTACAACAATGTCCATATAAGCAAATAAATACCTAAAAAATATAAAAATGGTGTAAAAAATATTTTTCATGTTTTTAATATTATGAGCAAAAATAAATAAGTCAAAATGAAAAAAGAAAAGTCAACAAATCAAGAAAATAAATGAAATGGGCTCAGGGGGTGTCAAAGTGAAAAGAGTGTGTGAAAAGAAATAACACAAAAGCCCAGCCCAGATAACTTCTTCTTCAACCTCTGAACAAAAAATGTTCAAAAAACGCGCGCCTGAAACTCCATTCAAACATCCTGATTCCTTGATCTTTTGCACAAACTTCCAACATAAGAAATGTTAAGCATTGAATCACGATTCTAAATATATAAAAAACTCATCCTAACTCTCAGAAATGAGAGAGAATTTTGACATTCCCAAATCCTGACCTAAGTTTTCTTCCATTTTCAAACCTTAAATTCTCACAGCTCAGGCAAAATAAATGAAAAGTAAAAGCATGTACAGGTTCAGGGGCATGAGTAGAACATTTCTTATTCACAAACCTAGAGCTAATGATGCCTATACTAAGAGTTAGAAGTTCACAAAAATACCTGTTCAGTTGAATTTCTATCTGGCAATGGGGGAGCTTTCAGAGTAAGATGATGATCTGTATAGCTTGCCTGAGGTGTGGTGATGCTATTCCAATGCTTGCTTTGCTTTGAAACACCTTGAATCGAGCTATGGACCTTCAACTGCAAAATAAGAAATTGAAAATGGTGGAACTGGTTAGAGGAATTACATGTCGTGTTTTAGGTTTTGGTTAGCTTGCATTGATGCTAGGGAATGTGTTTAATGAGCTTTGGGCAAGAAATCATGCAAGGGATGAGAGTTGGCACTCAAACTGCAGTGAGAACTCTGTTTGAGCAGTTTGATGGTGGTTCTGAGTTTGTGGAGGTATTGGAGGTATTGGAGTCGTGTTCTAGCTTGGGTTGGATGATTAGAAGGTGTACAAAACAATTGCTTAAGTGTTCTAATGCTGAGATGAGAGTTATGTTATGTTATGCCACTTTTCTTCACACTTAAGCAAGCAAAGCCAAGTTGATGTTCTAGGCAAGTAGAGGCCCCCTAATCATGCTGCAAAACCTCTCCTTGATCAGTGTGTTATGCTCATAATCTTGTGCCAATTAGATTTCATCTGTACGTGTGGATTTGCAATTGGACATAAAGCTTAACTTTTCAAAAATAGCTATTTTACTTTTTCTATTTATGGACTAATCCAACATGTAATGCTTAAACTCAAGAAACAAGGACTTAGCACAATGAACATGCATTAAATTATTGAGTGTTGGATGGTTTAAGGGCCTGTAATGTAGCACAAACTAAGCTGACTTGAAAATGGCATAAGTTATGAACATGTACATGACCAATTCAAAAGTGAGTTTTTGCCATATTGTGAAATTCGATTCTCTCAAGTTATGAGGTTGTTTGATGAGTTCTTGGACATTTTGGAAAGCTTGGAATGTGTACTACAATCCATCTTTGAAATGCAAATTGAAATTCCAAGTGGAAGTGTATGGAAAATGGTCTTGAAGTTAGGTAGAAAACCTTGTCAAAATAGGTCAATTTTTCACTAAGTTAAGAATGGTTTAGTACCCTTATTCAAAAAATTGTAACTTGAGATACAAGCCTCATTTGGGAATACTTTGTGAATCAAAGTTGTAGATTATGCAACAAGCTACAACTTTCATGTTTTGACTTTTGTTTGAATCCAAATGAATCTTGGTGAGAAAGTGGGGCAAAGTTGGAAAAAAATTAGGGTTTTTCATAACTTAGAAAAATTCTAAGTTATGAAAAATTCTCATTTCTAACCCTAATTTGCAATTTTTGATTTCTTGGTGAACAAGTTTCATGATTTGGCATGTTTGGATGAAAAATGAATCTTGACCAAAAAGTCAAAGTTTGACTTTTCAGTGTACAGTCAAAATTGATCAATTGACTGGGAAATTCAACTGTCAATCTTGTGTACTCGGGACCTTTTGAACTTGTTGAGCATGTCAAGATAATTCCATGGGGTCCTTGAGTCCATATGTGAGCTTGATTTGCCATTGGCTAGGTCAAACAGTCAAAAATTGCCTTTGTGCAGTCAAAACCCTAAAAATGACCATTTTGCCCTTTTGGTGATCTGATCAAATCTCTTGTGGAATTGTGATCCAAACTTGATCAAATGGTCCATGTGAGTTCATGATGTTGATGTGGGTCAATTTTCATGAGGTTTGACTGTCAATTGGTCACAGTTGACTTTTTCCTCAATACAGCTGATTTCTAGGTCAACTGTCCAATTGACTGGGTAGAACTTGGAATCAAGACTTGAAACTTGATATGGATAAACTTGGGAGTCCAATATGAATCAAGAAGGTCATCTTAGGCATTTTAGGTCAAAACATCTTTGTGCAAACACAAACCCTAATTTGGGTCAACAGTGCAAGGAGAAGTCTTGAGCAGATGAAACCCTAATTGGATCTTGATCTTCAAGAGCCTTGTGATGAGAAATGTTGAGAGAATGGGAGGGGAAATTTTGGGGTACAACAACAAGAATGTATGTTTAATTTTAAAACAGTTAGATAACCCTAAATGTGCAAAGATAAATAATCTGAAATTGAATCACTCGTACATGCGCACTCCTAGGGTACACTCCCACTTAGTTACCTTCGGTAAACGGTCATTGAGTATAGGATGCTTTAGTGGTCGTCCTTGTTTCCAAAGATCAAGGTTGCCTCGGAAAAGTTGCCTCTGAAATTGTTGCCTCGGATAATTGATCTAAGACATTAGGGTTACTACTAAGACGTCCTAACATTGCTTTAGTGACCGCACGTCCCTTTCGAATTGACCCTAAAACTCCAACGACGGTGCTACCTACTAACTAATAGTGGGATAGCATTGTCTAAAGCAAACAAATATAGAACGATTCTTTTTTCAAGTAGGTAGATTAGTTCTTAAGTACTTGCTCAATCAAAACAAACTTTTCACACTTACACTCCTTTACAAACAAGTTTTCAAAAACACTTCATTACACTCTTGAAGACAGAAGCAAGAGTTAAATCGAAGTCAAAACAAAATCTTTTCAAATCACACAAACACAAAGAAAACAAATTTTAAAATGATGAGCAAGTACCTAAGAGCCCGTAGATAACTACATATAGAAAGGGTGATAATACCTTACCTTTCTATAATCTACCCCCCGTACTCAAATATCTCGAAAAAGGAATTTTTCTGTTCTTTTTTCCTTTCCTTGTTGGATAAAATAAAATATGGTGGTGACTCTTGCTTACCGCGACATTTTGCGAAAACAAACGCAAAACGCAAACCAACAAATTCTTTAAAAAAATAGGGAAACACATCCCGATTCTGGCCACCGTATCACAAAATTGGCGACTCTGCTGGGGATCGTATAAGTGGGGGTGTACCTTAGGATTAGTTCATCATATTGTTTTCAATTGTTTGATCTGTTTGCTTTATCTTTGTGGGCTTTGTATCAGAGTTACTATAGATCCTAACCCGGATCTGGGGACACCTTTTAGGTAAGTAGCAATAGACTGTGAGGGAACTGTACGGTGTAGACCGATACGGTTGAAGTAGTAGCTACATTGGTGTGACACATTAGTTGGTACCGATATCCCTTGTGGAGGAACAAGGAGAGTATGGGGCTGCTAATGGGTCATTAAGCATCAACTGACCTTAGAACCTATAATTGACCAACTTGGCCATAGAAAAGTAGCCGAATGCTACGCTCATTGAGACCATACTCTCACGATGGTTTCGGTCGCAAGAAAAGTTTGCTAAGCTAAAACTATGACCGATCGAGGATGATCAGTGATATTGAGAACCTCTAGAACCCGATTACTATTACTAGGACAGGTTAAACCAACTAAACTGCAAGAGGGTAGTACCTAAACTCCATGCCAGCCTGAAATTTAAGGGCTATTGTGTGACTTGTTAGCCCTTACCATGTTTCCTATCTGTGATACATGTGGTGTGTTTTTATCATGACATCATGCATCATGACATCGCATGCATATTTCATTCGACTAACCATTTCAAAAACCAAGGGGATTCATCTTTGTTCTGTTTTGCAGATCATGGCCTCTATGCGTAGAAATACCATTCAGATCAACTTCGTGCAGATCCCTGCTCAGCTTAGAGAGTTGGTTTCAAAGGTTCCTGATACTTCTTTCTTTGTTAGAAGACATGGTCATCTCCTTACTCTGGTCACTGCAAAGTTGGATGAGTAAATGATGAGCGTGTTGTTCCAGTTCTTTGACCCGTTGCATCACTGTTTCACCTTCCTGGACTATCAGTTAGTCCCTACTTTGGAGCAGTTCTTTGATTTACTTGGCATATCTATTCTAGAGCAGACACCCTTTACAGGTTTGGAGATAGCTCCTAGGCCAGAGGATATTGCTTCAGCCCTCCATCTAACAAAGGGTGATGTAGTATCTAACTGGAAGACTCGGAGTGGGATGAAAGGTTTCTTGGCTAAGTTTTTGATTGATCAAGCTCAACAGTTCTGGGATAGTTTGGACTTTCAAGCATTTGAAGACATCCTGGCTCTCCTCATCTATGGCTTGGTTCTGTTCCCTAATTCAGATTCTTTTATCGACGTGAACACAATTAAGATATTCATGTCCCGTAACCTAGTGCCTACTCTCTTAGGTGATATTCTGCATGCTCTTTATACCCGTACCGTTCGGAAAAGGGGAACTCTCATGTGCTGTACACCGCTGCTGGCGAGGTGTTTTATTTCTCACCTCCCTAAATCTGTATTGAAGAATGAGGAAGGTATGGGTTGGGCTTACAGAATCATGTCCCTTGCTCATACGGACATCCTTTGGAGTACTAAAGATATGGAAATGGTAGCTGACATTGATCGGTGTGGGGAATATCCCAGTGTTCCATTGCTTGGAATTAGAGGAGGGATAAACTATAATCCTTGTTTGGCCTTACGACAGTTCAGACGAGCTCGAAGGGATGGTCCTCATGAGTTGCTGCTTCCAGACATTGTCTTTGACTTCAAGGGGGATGTTGAGGGACATCGCCGCAGATTTATACGAGCTTGGGATAGGGTGAATAGGTATGATCCACATGAGCTAGGAATGAAGACTTCTCTCCCAATGCAACCGTACCTCCAGTGGGTCCGAGCCCGTGCTCAAAAGTTGGGAATGCCATACAAAGCTGTTTTGCCAGTGATTATAGAGCATACTGATGAAGAAGGGGTTCCTTATACAATCCTCCATCCTTATATGCCTACCGATCTGGGGGAATTAAAGAGATCTTGGATCCAGTTAAAGGAAGAAAGGGATACTAACAGAGAGAAGTATCATGAGCAGGAACGGAAGATCCTGAAGCTTACAAGGCAACTAGAGACTGAGAGGGCAATCAACGATTATGTCAGCACGGAAGGAAAATGACCATGGGAATTCTGATTTCTTTTATTGTTTTCTAGCTTAGATTTTCTTTTCAGTATTTATTTTGTAACACCTTAAAGGCATTTGTTAAACATTGTTTCAAGTTTTAATCTAATAAAGTGTGTTTCATTTTGGTTTACAAATTTGAATCTCCCTAAGTCTTTGAAATCATTTCATACGCATTCCATTTCCATGCACCTCATTACAGGTACCCTTATAGGTTTCTCATCTTCTTCGTTGTTTATTTCAACACAACATGTCTTCTGAAACACCTATTGATCAGGCCATCAAGGCTCTGGAAGCTCAAAATGCTCAGTTCCAGGAGATGTTCATGAACTTGGCCAAGAGTCAACAAGATTTGAAGACTCTTATCTTGAAGGACAAGAAGAAGAAGAAGAAGAAGAAGAAGACGGTCCTCCTGAATATGGGTCACAAATTTAGGAACAGGTTGAGACAGGAAGTTGATTTATCTCATTCATCTGGAGGGGGAGAGAATCAAGACGAAAGAAAGGGTCCTAGCCCTGTGGTTTCTGACAATGACACTGACTTTGATGAAGACCAGTATCCTCCTGCTGAGGATAAGTATAAGCAACTTGAAGACTGGTTAAGCGCAATGGAAATCCAGAAAGTCCCTGGGTTGGACTTTGGATATTTGGGTTTGGCATCTGGGGTGGTGATCCCACACAAGTTTAAAGTGCCCGTCTTTTCTAAGTAAAACGGGGTATCATGCCCGAAGTTACACCTTCGCTCGTATGTTAGAAAGATTCAACCGTATACTACTGATAGGAACCTTTGGGTTCATTTCTTTCAAGATAGTCTGTCAGGGACTCAACTTGAATGGTTCTATCAACTGGAAGGAACTAACATCCGTAACTGGTTAGACCTTGCTGCTGCTTTTTATAAGCAATACCAGTATAATGCCGACCTTGCTCCCACACGTACTCAACTTCAGGGTATGTCTATGGGTGCGAGCGAAGGTTTTAAGGACTACACTCAGAAGTGGAGAGATCTTGCTGGAAGAGTACAACCCCCTCTGGCTGATATGGAGTTGGTGGATATGTTTCTTGGGACTTTGTCTGGACCATATTTCAATCATTTGATCGGTAGTTAATCGTCTGGGTTCACTGAATTGATTATGACTGGGGAGAGAGTTGAGGCCGGTATCAAGAGAGGCAAGATACAGAAAAGTGCTTCGTCAAGTATAGAGAAGAAGCCTTTCAAGAAGGAATCTAGTGCAGTTTACAGCTCAAGGAGCCAAAATTGACCCGAACACCGCCAAGCAGTTAATGCGATAGTTATATCAAGACTTGTTGTTGCCCCACAATGCAACAATCAGCAAAGAGTGGAGAGATCGGAAAGGCAGTATACTCGGCTCAGTATGACTCTATCTCAAATTCGGCCGCAACTGTTGAAGACCAACTTGGTGATTCTGAAGGAGGCTCCAAAGAATCCCAGTACTACATCACCGCTGTATAATCCGAACGCCCGCTGTGCTTATCACTCCGATAGCCCGAGGCATGATACCAATAACTACTATGCTTTGAAGAATAAAGTGCAGGATCTGATTGATGCTAAGGAGATCAAGTTTGAAGCGCCGGAAAAGCCTAATGTCATGACTGCTCCTATGCCCAAACATGGAGTGAATGCTGTGGATGGTGACTCGTTTGTGACTTCTGTGAAAGACATTTCTACTCCGTTGATGACCGTGAAGAAAAACTTATTATTGGCCGGTTTATTTCCGGGTTGTGGCGAAGGTTGCCACTGGTGTTCCATCCTACCTACTGGTTGCCATCTATTGAAGTCAGGTGTCCAACGCCTGATAGATAACAAAGAAATCTCGTTCGAGAAAACTTTGGTTCCGTTAATTCCTGTTGAAGATGTTTCCATAATCACCATTTCCGCCAATTCTTCCAAGGCTTCCTCGAGAAAGCCTATTAGAATTACATCTGTTCTGAGAGTTGCTCCATTGATCATTACTATTCCTAGACCTATCCCTTACATGTTGGATAAGGCTGTCCCGTGGCACTATGGGGCCGATGTGTATTATCATGGGATTAAACAAGACTTGAAGGATGAAGAGGTTGATACTGATGTCAGCAATATTGTTGGGTCTAGTAAAGTCACCCGAAGCAGAAGACTTTTCTCTCCTGAGATCTCCCCACCAATTGTTCAGAAGCATGTTGCTATTACACCTTCCAGTACACCTGCTACTGTCCCTGTTCATGTTCCAATCATTACCCCTGTCTTCGAGTCATCTGATGCTCGGGGCAAAAAGATCACCGGTGAGCCTGCCCAGACGGAGGCACTGAAGAAAATTATTTTTGAAACCTCTAGGCAGGAGATAGAGGAAATTTTGAAGATCATCAAGAAAAGCGACTACAACGTAGTCGAACAGCTGGGGAAAACCCCGTCGAAGATCTCTATGTTGTCTTTATTGTTGTGCTCAGAAGCCCATGCTAAGGCTCTAATTGCTTTCCTAAAAACTGCGCATGTGCCGCAGGAGACGTCTGCTGACCAGTTCAAAGATTGTGTGGCTAGTTTGACAGCCGACAATGGGTTGGGTTTCTCCGACGCAGACTTGACTGCCAAAGAAAAGAATCAAAACGACGCGCTGCATGTTTCAATCGAGTGCAGGGGCACTACTTTGGCCCACGTGCTGGTGGATACTGGATCCTCGTTAAATGTTTTACCCAAGAAACCATTAGATCGGCTGGATTGTGAAGGGTTGGTTCTGAAGCCAAGTAATATTGTGGTTAGAGCCTTTGACGGGTCCAAAAGGATGGTACACGGAGAGGTGGATGTTCCTGTTAAGGTTGGTTCCCAGACTTTCGCGTCTACACTCTTTGTGATGGACATTCGGCCATCTTATTCTTGTTTGTTGGGTCGCCCGTGGATTTATAAAGCTAGGGCAGTAACTTCTACGCTCCATCAGATGTTAAAGTATCCAGTGAAAGGGCAAATTGTTACAATACAAGGAGAAGAGGAGTACATGGTGAGCCACCTTAACTCTTTTCGGTATGTGGAAATGGATGGGGAGTTTATTAAAACCCTGTGTCAACATTTTGAAGAAGTCCCCCAGACTCTGGCGTTGACTGAAACTGTTGCTAAAGATCCTCCAATGAAGATGGCTTCCCTCAAGGATGCCTGGGCTGTTATTGAGAAAGGTGGGTGTGCGAATTAGGGTCAACTCGCTGAATTTGCACACAAGACTGACAAGTTTGGTTTGGGTTTTACTGCAGAAGCTCAAAGGGCTGTTCGGCGTGCGCGGATTGGAAGACCTCCCCTGCGTATCACAAATCTGGGAGTGAATGCGATTGAAGATGATGATGAAGAGTCTGACTTCGACAACTGGATTTACCCGACTATTGATGGTGGATTAAGCAATTGGACGGTGAAGGACTTCATGCCCATTTCTTTTATTACACAGTAATAAGATTTTTGTTTTGAGCTTGTAACAGACAATTTGAAACTTTTACGGCCCGGTGCCTTGCCCGAGACACCGTGGCTTTGTTTGAGGGCTTATTATGTGTCATCTCCATATATCATCAATAAAAGCATTGGATGTTTTCTTGCATTACAAATATTACGCTCCTTGTTTTTCTTTTCTATCTTGCAAAACAGCTATTTGTCTTACACACACTCACATATACAGGTTCATATCCACTCTGGATCCCACTGATAACGACTCTGCTTCTGCCAATTATGACTTTGAAAGTCCGATCAACCAAGTTGAGGACGAAGATGAGGATGATTGTGAAGTGTCTGGGGAACTTGCTAGCATGTTACTTCAGGAAGAGAGGGCCATACAGCCGCATGAAGAGCCAGTGGAATCAATGAATCTGGGTACAGAGGTAGATAAGAAAGAGGTCAAGATCGGTGCAAATCTGGAGCTTAGTGTTAAGCAACGGTTGATACAGATGTTGCATGACTATGTTGAGATCTTTTCCTGGTCTTATGAAGATATGCCTGGGTTGGATATTGATATTGTGGTTCACCGCCTGCCAACTAAGGAAGACTGTCCTCCAGTGAAACAGAAAGTTCGCCGAATGCGCCCAGAGATGTTTGAGAAAATCAAGGCTGAGGTTATGAAACAGTTTGATGCCAGTTTTCTAGCAGTTACTTATTACCCGCAGTAGGTGGCCAACATGGTTCCGGTGCCAAAGAAAGATGGTAAGGTTCAAATGTGTGTTGACTATAGGGATCTGAACAGGGCAAGCCCCAAGGATGATTTCCCTCTGCCTCATATTGATGTTCTGGTTGACAACACCGCATAGCAAAAGGTCTTCTCTTTTATGGATGGTTTTTCTTGTTACAATCAGATTAAGATGGCTCCCGAAGATATGGAGAAGACAACTTTTGTTACACAGTGGGGTATTTTTTGCTACAAATTCATGCCTTTCGGATTGAAGAATGCTGGGGCAACGTATCAGCAAGCCATGGTCGCTTTGTTCCATGACATGATTCATCATGAGATTGAGGTGTACATTGACGACATGATTGCAAGGTCCCAGACTGAAGAGGGATATCTTGGCCATCTTCAGAAGTTATTCGACAGGTTGAAGTTGTACAAGATGAGGTTAAACCCGAACAAGTGCACCTTCGGGGTGAGGTCTGGTAAGCTGTTGGGTTTCGTCGTTAGTGATAAAGGTATTCAAGTGGATCCTGCAAAGGTGAAGGCTATACAGGAAATGCCAGCTCCCCGAACAGAAAAAGAAGTTAGAGGTTTTTTGGGACGGTTAAACTACATTGCCTGATTCATCTCACACCTGACTGCTACTTGTGAGCCAATCTTCAAGCTACTGAAGAAAGATCAAGTGGTAAGATGGAACGATGAATGTCAGGCCGCTTTCGAAAGGATCAAAGAATATCTCCAAGAGCCACCTATTATGATGCCTCCAGTTGAGGGAAGACCCTTGATCCTATACTTGACAGTACTCGATAATTCAATGGGGTTTGTGCTGGGGCAGCATGACGAGTCTGGCTGAAAAGAGCATGCTATTTATTACCTTAGCAAAAAGTTTACCGACTGTGAGACCCGATACTCTTTGCTTGAGAAAACTTGTTGCGCTTTGGCATGGGCTGCTCGTCGGCTGAGACAGTATATGCTGACTCACACTACTCTATTGATATCAAAGATGGATCCAATCAAGTATATCTTCGAAAAGCCTGCCTTGTCCGGAAGAATAGCAAGATGGCAGATGATCTTGACTGAGTATAACATCCAATACACGACCCAAAAAGCAATCAAAGGAAGTGTGTTGGGAGATCATTTGGCACATCAGGCAATAGACGATTACCAATCTATGAACTTCGAGTTCCCGGATGAGAATATCATGTTGGTGACTGATTGTGAGACACCTGGACCGGATGAAGGACCTGAGGAGGGATCCCGATGGTTTATGTACTTTGATGGAGCTTCAAACGCTTTGGGTAATGGCATTGGCGCCGTGATCATATCTCCTGAAGGCTCTCATACTCCATTCACCGCCCGACTATGTTTCAACTGTACCAACAATATGGCAGAGTATGAAGCATGCATCATGGGTCTTCGAGCAACAATTGACCTAAGGATTAAGTTCTTGAGTGTGCTCGGAGATTACGCTCTCATGATCAGTCAGATCAAAGGCGAGTGGGATACGAAGCACCCAAATCTTATTCCTTACAAGGAGTACGTACTGACGTTGCTTCCACATTTTGAGGAGATAACCTTTGAACACTTCCCTAGAGAGGAGAATCAGTTGGCGGATGCACTAGCTACTATGTCTTCTATGTTCAAGGTCAGGTGGGAAAATGAAGCTCCCCGGATTACCATTGAGAGGTTGGACGAACCTGTACATTGTTGTGACATTGAGATTAAAGAGGTAGCAGATAAATCCTGGTTCCACGAGGTGAAGAGGTATCTTGAGGCTGAGGAGTACCCCGATGGTGCATTTGTTAATGATAAGAAGTTTCTGAGGAGGTTCGCGGTGAAGTTCTTCATCAGTAATGGTATCCTTTACAAGCGTAATCATTACTCAACCCTACTGCGATGTATGGATAAGAACGAGGCAGAAAGAATTATGGTAGAGTTACATGAAGGTACTTTCGGAACTCATTCCAGTGGACATACCATGGAAAAGAAAATCCTACGGGAAGGATATTATTGGTCTACTATGGAAGCCGACTGTTATCAACATTCTCGGACCTGTCACAAATGCCAAGTCTATGCTGATAAGGTGCACATACCTCCAGTTCCTCTGAACATCTTGACAGTGCCTTGTCCTTTTGCAATGTGGGGCATCGACATGATCAGCGAGATCAGACCTACTGCATCCAACGGGCATCGTTTCATCCTGATAGCTATTGATTACTTTACAAAGTGGGTTGAAGCAACTTCCTTTGCTACTGTAACCAAGAACGTCGTGGCACGGTTTATTCGGCATAATCTGATCTGTCGATACGATGTACCAGAGAGGATCATTACGGACAACGGTACAAATCTCAACAACACGATGATCACCAAGCTCTGCAAGCAGTTCAAGATACAACATCACAACTCTTCTCCCTACCGGCCGAAGATGAATGGGGCTGTTGAAGCGGCTAATAAGAACATTAAGAAGATTGTGCAGAAGATGACAGTGACATACAAAGATTGGCACGAGATGTTACCATTTTCTCTTCATGGGTACCGTACCTCGGCGCGGACATCAATAGAGGCAACACCTTATTCCTTGGTATATGGTATGGAGGCAGTCTTGCCCATTGAAGTTCAGATACCCTCTCTTCGGATTATGAAGGATGCAGGTTTCAGCGAGGACGATTGGATCCAGACCCGGCTTGATCAGCTGAACTTAATCGATGAAAAGAGACTTACTGCTATTTGTCATGGTCAGACGTATCAAAAGCGGATAATCAAGGAATTTAATAAGAAAGTTAGATGACAAGAGTATCAAGTCGGGGATCTGGTGATCAAGCATAGCATACTGCCACAAGGTGATCCCAGGGGCAAATGGACCCTTACTTACGAAGGGCCATTTGTGGTTAAGAATATTTTCTCGGGAGGAGCTATGATTATAACCACCATGGATGGTGACGACCTTCCTCACCCCGTCAATGCAGACATAGTGAAAAAATACTACGCATAATCAAGGACCCGCTAGGTCGACTGGCCTAGGCAAAAATAAGGACTTCCCGGTGAACCAAAAGGGTTCAGGCAAAAATAAGGGATGAAAATGAAAAAATCCGTAAACCCGGCAAGTCGAAAACCTGAAAAGGCGGCTTGGGAAAAAAAGGGTATCCCGGTGGACTGAAAACCCGAAAGGGCGGTCCAGGCAAAAATTAGGGATTAAAGCATAACGCTATGTCTCATTGGATCACCTTACAACCAAACTTCGGTATCGACTATCAGGCTCGAACAACGCCAAAAAATCTGATCTACCTTCAACCAAGTAGTGAAGTGATGAGATGCTCGAGGACATAAAGGCGATATCAGAGTTGGAACCCAGTGGGATTGTTCACATAGCTGTTTTTCTTTGTTTTTCACAAATTGTATAAACTCTATTGTTTGGTGGCCTTCTCTTACTAAGACGTCAGCCTCTTGTACAAAAACGCTTATTTACAGGCTAATTTCAAAATCAATACAATTCATTTTCACAAAGAAATTTCAAATTGTCTTCTTTTTCTGTTTTGTTTTGCAAGAATGTCCAATGTTCATTTTTGATATATGCATTTGACATTAATTGCTGCTCATGAATATTTACATGCGAAACAAAAGACGATTACTCGTAATAACAGAAACAGGGGCAAACAAGAAATGTCCAAATCGTACAGTTGCTCTGTCCACCAGGTACAGGGATAGATTTAGCTGAAGAATATGACTAAGGTACATTCACTCCCCGCAGAGTAAGAAAAGACAGTAGTGTTAACTCTCCCCAACTGAGGCTCGCAACCGCGAATGAGTCGGTAAAATTCTCTCCAAGCAGAGTTTATCTATCATCACCACTGGAAAATTATCCCCAGTGGAGTTTGGAGAATTATCCCTAGTAGAGCCTAAAAGGTTATCCCCAGGGAAGTCGCAACTGGAAAATAATCCCCAGCGGAGTTCATTCCTTTCACAAACAGAAATTTAATCCCCAACAGGTTCCATTATCGCCAACAACGGTAATTCATCCCCGGATGAGGTTATTCTTCCAAATCAATGGATCCTCCGGCAGAGTATGTCCTCCCTGGCGGAGTTATCCTCTCCTGCAGGTTTATTCTCACAATCATCTTCATTCACTATCCCCAGCGGAAACGAAGAATTCAACTCTTTTCTCCAGCAGCAATCCAGGATTTATTTTCCCCAGCTAAAAACATCACATTTCCATACATCATGACACATGCATATACACATCATACAAACACAATCTCATTTATTTTGAGAACATAATTGCTTGATACATATCACGCATTACATACAACTAACCTTTACCTTTCAGGAAAGATACAATCAAATTCTCACAAAATCCAAGCTGTAAAGCCCGGGTACAACTAGATAATAGTTTAATCCTCAGTCGAATACGAGCGACCGAAGTTCCTAAAATTCAACAGAGATGATTCCTCAGTTGAATACGGACGACCGACGTTCCTAAAATTCAACAGAGATGATTCCTCAATCGAATACGGACGACCAGAGTTCCTAAAATTCAACAGAGATGATTCCTCAGTCGAATACAGACGACCGAAGTTCCTAAAATTCAATAGAGATGATTCCTCAGTAGAATACAGATGACTGAAGTTCCTAAAATTCAATAGAGATGATTCCTCAGTAGAATACAGATGACTGAAGTTCCTAAAATTCAATAGAGATGACTCCTCAGTAGAATACGGATGACCGAAGTTCCTAAAATTCGATAGAGATGATTCCTCAGTAGAATACGAATGACTGAAGTTCCTAAAATTCGACAGAGATGATTCCTCAGTAGAATACGGATGACCGAAGTTCCTAAAATTCAAAAAAGATGATTCCTCAATAGAATACGGACGACCGAAGTTCCTAAAATTCAAACAGAGACGACTCACCAGCAGAATAACGGACAACCGAAGCTCCTAAAATTCTACTTCTCTCAACAAAGATCAGCCTTCCCTAGCGGAATCTTCCTCAACGACAGATATACAAGCTCTCGCTAAGGAATCTCTTATGCGATCGACACTCCTTCAGATGGCATCTTTAAGCCCATCCCCTCGTCAGCAATTTCCGAATGGCATCTATAAGCCCATTCCCTACGTCACAAGACAACTACCACTTCATGCGAGTGCAAATTTCTGGGCACTCTAGTGTTCAATCATCTTCCACCTTCAGATCACGATAGGCAGACAAGCCAATCTAAATCTTCAGGTTTAAGAAAATTGAACAGGGGCAGCTGTTGTACCCCAAAATTTTCCCTCCCATATTTCTCAAAACATTTTAAGAAAGATCCCCAAGTTGCTTAAGGTAGTCCAAGGGTTGGCCAGACAAGCTCTCTCATAAGGGAGTCTACCTCAAATTAGGGTTTCATGTTGCATAAAGATACTTGAGTCCAAGGGATCCTAAATGCTCACCAATGTCCTAATATTTTCTCAAGATCATCCATGTCAAGTTTCAAGCCTTGCAGAGGAAGTTTGCTCAGTCAATTGCTCAAAGGCCTGAAAATCGACTGTGTTAGGGCAAAAGTCAACTGTGGCCCACATACAGTCAAGCTTCAAGATTTTTGGTCAACATCCTAATTTTGAAGTATATTTCATCATTTGATCAAGGGTTGATCATGATTCATCAAGGATTGCTCATAATTCATCAAGACTCAAAAGTGGCTAAATTAGGGTTTTGCAGGAAAAGTCAACTCAACTTTGAACAAGCATAACTTTCTCATACTTTATGAGAAATGACCTATACAAAGCTCATTTTGAATAGGATGAAATTCCATACAATCCATATTCATCTCCCAAGTTCAAAATATGCACTCACAAGAAGTTATGAAGTTGGACATTATAGGTCATTTTGAAAAGTCAACAAAAACACCTTTTTTGTCAAAGCTTCATACTTTAGCATGGAATATAAAATTGAGATGATACCAAAATGATTGATTAGAGGACATCTCAAGCTTTCTAAAAAGTCCAAGAACACCTCAAAAGAGTCCAAATTGAGGAAGTTATGCATTGGTGAAGTTGACCCTTTTTGCAAAATTGCCAAAAGTCAACTATGCCTAAAACTTCAAATTTTGCCAAATAGGCCCAATCTTTTTCACTCGTTTTGAGTTGGCAACATAGTCCACGAACTCTAGCCCTTTCCACTTGTCCTTATCATGTTTTTATTATTTATTTTGATTTTTATTTGAATTAATTAAATTTAAATCAAAATAAATCATATAAAATCCAAAATATTGAAAACAAAAGATTTTGTGATTGTTTCAGGTTTCAATTACAGCTAGCATCAAATCAATCTCGTGCAAGGCATTAGGGTGGACAAAAAGATTGGTTTTAGCCCAATTTTGGAAATATTTAAAGGTGAATCAAATCAAGATCAAGGACATTGATGGAGGAATATTGAGGCCAGGTTTTCAAACCTAATTCACTCCTCAATACATATAGAAGCAATGCAGATCAAAAGCTATGTTAGAAACAGGCGCAACAAGGAGAACAAAAACTTGAAAATCAAGAAAAGTGCAAGATCGTATTCAGTGTTCCAGACATCCTCAAGGCCTTCCAGCTATCGTAATCGATTCCTAGGACTCTCAGTAAGCCAAAGAAATCAAGAGCAAGCATTTTCAAGCCCTATATTGCGCTGTAAGTCAGTCACGATACCTCATTTTTCTTGAAATCGAATTCCATGATTTAGGCATTGATAGCATGAAATAATGGTATATTCATGTTCCTTAAGACACATGCAAGCTTTCTGTGTTGTTTAATTTCATTTATATGGCCTGTACTGGAATGTGCCATTGTTAGGGTTTCATAGCTCGCTTTGGGGTTTTTGAATCCAGGCAAAATTGGGCCATGAAAG
This sequence comes from Vicia faba, assembly GCA_948472305.1. Lineage (NCBI taxonomy): Eukaryota > Viridiplantae > Streptophyta > Magnoliopsida > Fabales > Fabaceae > Vicia > Vicia faba. The sequence goes on from OX451739.1 coordinate 1,455,119,169, forward strand.
GGCCATCTTTGAACTCAGTTGGTCCAGACGAAGCCATTCATGGCTTTAGTTTTGATTTATCTTACCCATGCTTGATTTTGAGAAACAACAGGGCAATAGCTACGGACAAACGTCCGTAGGTAAAAGTGTTCCACTTTTACCAACGGATCCAAGGAAGGAGATGATTTGTTGGCACCTTCCCATTGGGTCTTTTAAATTTTCGCATGCTGAATTATTGTGTTTGATCTTTTCATATTTTGATTAATATTTTGTATTATATGAACAAATAAATTAGCCAGCGCAAATGGTAATGGAGTACATGCAAAATGCCTCAGGACCTGGGTTCGAATCCCAGGTCCACCAATTTCTCCATATTATTTTCTTTTTCAGAATCACATGCGTTTACAAGTCCAGGTCCACCATGGGACTTCCTCATCTAGCCTGGCATATGTCTTGAGATCCAGATCCAAGGGTCATCATCTGGAGGAACACGATAAGCCACAATCAACTTGCAACATTGGATCCAAAAAGTCAAGCGTGAACCTCTCCTTTTGGGCCCAGATTTGGATATTTACACCTCCCATAATTGCTTTTGCAGGCCCAATTCCTCATCCCTTTTTCTCTTTATATTTTATTTTAATTAATTTATTTAATTTATTTAATTTACTTATTTACTAACCAATTAAATTATTTTCTTTTTATCAAAAAATCACAAAAAATATTATTTTTCATAAACTAGGTTTAGATTTTATTTTTATTAAAAAATTAATTAATTAAATTAAGTTTGTTAATTTAGATAACTTTAATTTCTTTTTTTGTAAATAACTTAAAAATAATTAGAATAAATAGGTTTTATTACTAACTTAATTATATTTTATTTTTTTCCTAATATAACCAAAAAAACCAAAAATAGGTCATGTAATTATTTTTCATTAATTAATTTAATCACTAATTAATTTAGCATTTAATTTTAAAACCTAAATTCTTTTCTTCTTAAAAAAATATTAAAAACAAAAAAAAATATTTTCTCTTTTAATTAGGATAGAAGGGTCAAAACCCTAGTTCACATTCGTTCTAATCTTCATCACGTGCTTTATTTTATTATTTTTTATCCGTATTAATGTAATTGTTCACAGTTTGTAATAGTTTAATTATGACGTTTTATTTACATTTATCGCTTTAATTTCAAAGGATTTGTTTTTGGCTATGTAAATACCCGAAGCCTTGTAATAACGTAGTTTAAATTTCGCATTTTAAATTCCGCAAATTATTAACTGTTAGATGTATGATATAGGATGAATGACAAGAATGTATGTTTAATTTTAAAACGGTTAGATAACCCTAAATGTGCAAAGATAAATAATCTGAAATTGAATCACTCGCACATGCGCACTCCTAGGGTACACTCCCACTTGGTTGCCTTCGGTAAACGGTCATTGAGTATAGGATGCTTTAGTGGTCGTCCTTTTGTCCAAAGATCAAGGTTGCCTCAGAAAAGTTGCCTCAGATATTGTTGCCTCGGATAATTGATCTAAGACATTAGGGTTACTACTAAGACGTCCTAACATTGCTTTAGTGACCGCACGTCCCTTTCGAATTGACCCTAAAACTCCAACGACGGTGCTACCTACTAACTAATAGTGGGATAACATTGTCTAAAGGAAACAAACATAGAACACTTCTTTTTTCGAGTAGGTAGATTAGTTCTTAAGTACTTGCTCAATTAAAACATACTTTTCACACTTACACTCATTTACAAACAAGTTTTCAAAAACACTTCATTACACTCTTGAAGACAGAAGCAAGAGTTAAATCAAAGTTAAAACAAAAACTTTTCAAAGCACACAAACACAAAGAAAACAAATTTGAAAATGATGAGCAAGTACCTAAGAGCCCGTAGATAACTACGGATAGAAAGGGTGCTAATACCTTACCTTTCTATAATTTACCCCCCGTACTCAGAAATATCTCGAAAAAGGAATTTTTCTGTGCCTTTTTCCTTTCCTTGTTGGATAAAATAAAAGACGGTGGCGACTCTTGCTTACCGCGACATTTTGCGAAAAAAAATACAAAACGCAAACCAGCAAATTCCTTAAAAATAATAGGGAAACAGGTCCCGGTTCTGGCCACCGTATCACACCACTACAGAAAATCTTAGGACCAAACTATGAAATGTGTGCAAGTGTGCATTTTGTCAGTGGATACCTTCTCATTGATGATGAGCCCAAGAGGAGGCCAAGTGTTCTACTTTGGACAAAATATGAATAATTAGCAATTTAAACATACAGAGAAAATAACAAAAGAACAAAATTCTAAATTATTACAGACCATATGGGGATAGGGGTACAAGTTTTTATGAATGGGGATGAATCAGATCGAAAGTTCGATTAAGAATCCAATTAATCAAGCAATACAACCAAATCGAAAACTAACAAATGAACTACTTAAATTATCTAGAAAAATTTACTATCCTAAATGACTAGTCAAAATAAAATAAGAACAATAAAAAAAATTTAATTTAATAAGTTATTAAAAAGGTAATCAAATTTTTGTGTTTTTTTGTATTTTAAGAAAATATTAAAAGAAAATTAATAAACTAATTCTAAAATATTTATTATTTCAACTACAATAATATTACTTTTTTATAAATTTTTGTATTTTAGATGATGGTTAAAATTAAACTAAACATATTAAGTTAACTAAACTAAGAAATTTACTAAATTAAATTAATTAACATGGAGGGGGGTTCTGGACCATAATGGTGGTGTGTACAGCTAGCATTTTCAGAATGTGTAGAAAAAAAACAATTTTTGTAAAGCCCATAAATTATACAAAAAAGATTTATGAAATAAAACTAAAAAAACAATAACATATACCAAAAAACATGCTGGGCCGGACCGGGTCAGAGAGGTCCGGACCCAACGGGCCCCTTAAAGAACAAAATGGGTTGGAAACCCTAATTATTGTCCAGCGCCCCCTGTTTCCCCTATTCTTCCCCAACTCCTCTCATCTGTATTCATATGCTTTTATCACTACCTATCTCACTTAGAACAACGATAATTACGCTTCCCATCTCCCAATCCATATTGTCGGTTCACAATCTCTCACATCCAATCCCCTATCATCGTGTATGCTACCTTTTCTCTCTATATTTCTGTTTCTCTTCACCACCTTCAACGAAAATCTATAACAACAACTCCCAAACCCTATTTGTGATCTCTCCCTCTCTCCCAGGCTTTCCAACAAGACAAGAACAATCAAAATCTCAACCCAAATCAAAGCCACGAGATTGAATAACATCAATAAACAGTCTCAATATGCAACAAGTGCATCAAGAGGATAAAATGAAACACTTACATGGTGTTGATTAAAGTTGCTGATGACTCAAGCTCACGTGTAACAGGGGTCGACCAACGAGGATGGAGGAGTTTTAGAGTCCAATTAATTTCGACGACTACTTTGAGGTGAGCACCTATTCTTCTTTGTCTTCTCTTTAAATCGACTTCTGGATAATTTAGTCGCCATGTGTTAGTGACGTTCGAGGTTACGAAATTGTTGGATTTGCCTCTGTTTGCTGAATTAATGTCAATAGAAGCATTGTTGTTCTGTTTTTTTGCCTAGCAGGTATCATGTTGAATATTGTAGGAAGCTTAATGGTATGTTTGCGTAGGTCTTGTTTAAAGATGCTTTGGTATGAATGGGGTTTGAGTTTTTGTTGCAGGTCTGTAATGATGCATGTTTAAGCGTTTCATTTGGGAATGGCCAAACGAGAAGCCAACAATCAAGAAGTCAGAATCTGACAAGACTTGCAAAAATAAATTGCAAAATCTGCTGCAGGAAAGAAGATATAAGGAACCGTTGAAGAGGAACCCTTGAAGAATTGGAACTTCGTGGGGAGTAATAACTGAGCAACCAGTAGAAAAAGGCGGCGAACACCGAGAGAAGTTTCAAAAATAAATTGCAAACTCTTCTGGAGAAGACCAGGTCGAAATTGATCAACTTCCAGAAGGAATGCCAAATGAAGATTGGGCGTTGCGGGAGAAGATCGGGGCGAGACTGTAATATCTGGAAATGACAACACACATCCGTGTTGAGGATGCCATCGATATAACAAACCAGACATGAGGGGTAAAAACCTTTACAGGAGAATAAAGCTCTGTTGAGAAAACGAGACTTCACCGGGAAAACAAAACTCTGTCGAGGAGCATTTTGTTGGAGACTTTTGAAATTTTGGAATACAACCGTTGGATGGATCATGCAAATAGTCACACAGTATCGACTTTATTGGGGATAAGGAAAGATCCTATCATGAGGATGCTCTAAGAAACAGATTAGTCGGGAGATGAGAGGTCAAGACGATAAATCTCTAATTGGAAACTCTGCTAGAGAATTGAAACTTCTTCAGAATGTGAGTTCCCATTTAAATAACTCCACTGGCGATATGTGACATCTTCGAACTTGGAGTCTAAGAACGAAGCCTCTTTCTTGAAAAAGATTTCTGGGGCAATAAAACTCTACTGAGGAAGTGAAACTTCACTGGGGATAGGGAAAGCTCCTTTCCACGCCACGAATGGCCTCTGTTCAACAGAAAAGCCACATCTTCCCCTTCTAACAACATTAAGCTCTTTATCGATGTTCATTGTGTAAGCTCTTTTTTTATGTCAAACAATTGTTTTATATGCATAAGGATGTTTATTATGGGAATGACAACCCCTGATGCGACAATTACATAAACCTCGAAATTGAAAACCTTGAATGAAAACGATGTTGCACCCCTGTCGTGAGTGAATCATTAGTTAGAGTACATAATTTCAAAAACTTTTTTTCTTCTTTAAAGCAAACATGATGAAGGCGATAAGATACCAACATATATATGTAACACATGTTTCGAAAGGGCTGTCCTATTGTAGTATGCTTTCGAGCTAAACCTATGTTTTAGTTAGGACTTTTGAGGGTTATAACGTGGCCTGGTTCTCGGGTTTTTGAAAAAAGGATTTTTAAGGCTTAAAATTATTTGGTGCCCACCCATTATCCATGATGTTCTTCAATCCTACGTTCAGTTAACTTGATGCGAGTACTCATCTCTCAAAAGAGGCTATAATGATTGAGGGATCTCAATAGTTACTTTGACACGACAATTACTTTAACTCTTGTTTTTTTTTGTTTTTCTTCTTCTTTTTTGGGTGTTCGATTACACGACTTTTCTTTTGATGAGGATTTTCATTTGATAATCCTTTTCTTCCTTTCAGGATTTTCAGGTTCCTCCTCTTTTCTTTCCCTAACTTTTGCGTGAACCAATTATTTTGAATTTCAATTTGGAATTCCAGCGGGATGCCCTAACTTTTGCCTAAGCGACTTATTTTCAAGTTTCAACTTAGCATGGCTTTTTTGTTTTTTTTTATTCATACTTTCCTTTTTGAACAAGTCTTGTGACCCTAAGGATTCTATCTCGACCTCAGGATTTTTTTTGTTGTGTTTGTTTTTTTTTTGCAATGGGGAAATAACTATTGTTGTTTTGACATTTTCTGACCTCATAATGCGAGGGATAAAAGGTGGTGATCCTTAAATGGGACGCTCCTTCTGAAATTTGAATGCCTGATCAAATTATCTGAACATCTACCCTGCCATGGGTTTAAAAATAAGGTCTTTTATTTTTGAACAGAAAAGAAACTCCTACTTCGAAGGCTCAGAGGGGTTAACGAGGGTCTATCTCCCTTATATCTCCAGTGTTTGGGGATTGAAACAAGGCCTGTACATCGTTAACAGAGTTCTACTCAAAAGCATATAATCAGAGATATTGCCCTTCCTCCAATCTTTTGACTAGGAAAAAGAGTTGGCGCAGTTGGTATCAAAATGCCAAAAAATCATTTAAAGAATGATAATGAACGGTTTAAAAAAAATAAAAGAAACACGTCAAGGCAAGCATATTCAGCACATTGGGGTTGGCGTTCAAGAACAAATAAATTCCTGCATGCAGACAATGTTAAATCATTCAATCAAAATACACATGAAAGTACAGAAGAGAGAAAATGCCACCCTGGAAGAGAATCGTCTCTATTCGGACTTGTCAATGTACCGAAAACTTGCCACTATTCTAACACATGATCACTTTATTATGAAGGGAAGTTGCAAATGGTTTTCTTTGTATCTTTACGAAGAAATGAGCATTCAAAAAGGGAGAGGTAAACCTTTGCCCCAAGTACAGAGTCATGAGACGGCTTAGCAAAATATCCACAAGAAAATTAACTGAGTGCCAACAAGAAGAAAAATTAACATGCCCCTTGCATAACATGACAGTTGTATTTATCATCCATATTTCAAGCAATGATAACTTAGATTATCATGTTTATGTAGGGACAACAATGTTCATATGAACATGTTTATCAAAAATATTGGATATTTTTGCAAATAGAACAGTAAAAATGAATTTATGTGAACATGTAAGATATGATCTTTTATTGATTTTGAGAAATTAGCCTGTGAAAAAGGCATTTACATTTGGGAGTAGCTAAATGCAAAATCAAAAATCAAACAAGTGTTTACAAATGGCAATGTGAATACGAATATCTATCAAGTTCCTACTCTGCTATAACTCTTATGACTTTTTTGTCTTCCTACTTTTGACACAAATGTCTTGGATTGGCTCCGAACCTCTGCCAGGTGACTAAAAGAGAGTGTTGTACCCCAAAATTTGCCCTCTCATTTCTTCAACATTTCCTCATCACTAGATCCTTGGAGTTCAAGAACAAGTTAGTGTTTGCTCTGCTCAAGACTCCTCCTTGCACTGTTGACCCAAATTAGGGTTCGAGTTTGCACAAAGATGTTTTGACCTAAAATTCCCAAAATGAATTTCATGCTTCATGTTGGACTCACAAGTTTATCCATACCAAATTTCAAGCCTTGATTCCAATCTTTGCCCAGTCAATTGGACAATTGACCTAGAAATTAGCTGTATTGGGGAAAAAGTCAACTGTGGTCAATTGACAGTCAAACCTCATGATTTTTGACCCACATCAACATTATGAACTCATATTGACCATTTGATCAAGTTTGGATCACAATTCCACAAGAAATTTGATCAGATCACCAAAAGGGCAAAATGGTCATTTTTAGGGTTTTGACTGCACAAAGGCAATTTTTGACTGTTTGACCTGGCCAATGGCAAACCAAGCTCACATATTGACTCAAGGATTCAATGTCATGGTCTTGACACATTCAACAAGTTCAAAAGATCCCAAATGCACAAGATTGACAGATGAATTTTCCAGTCAACTGATTAAAATTTGACTGTATACTGAGAAGTTAAACTTTGACTTTTTGGTCAAAGTCAAGTGCCAAGATTCATTTTTCATCAAGACATGTCAAATTATGAAACTTGTTCATCAAGAAACACAAAATTGCAAATTAGGGTTTAAAATGAAGAAATTTCATAACTTAGAAATTTTCTAAGTTATAAAATTTCCTTATTTTTTCCTAAATTTGTCCCTTTTTTTCATCAAGATGTATTTGGATTCAAACAAAACTCAAAACATGAAAGTTGTAGTCCATTGCAAAATCTACAACTTTTATTCACAAAGTTTTCTCAAAAGAAGCTTGTAGCTCAAGTTATGATTTTTGGAATAAGGGTGCAAAACATTCTTAACTTAGAAATTTTTTGACCTATTTTAGGCAGGATTTTTGCCCAACTTCATGGCCACTTTTCACATGCTTCCACTTGTAATTTCAATTTGCATTACAAAGATGGATTGTAGTACACATTCCAAGCTTTCCAAATTGTCCAAGAACTTCTTAAACACCCTTTGTGTTCATGTCTTGTTTTATGTATTTAACCATTACATGCAAGATTAAGCCATATTTGGAAAAAGCATTTTAGCCATTTTTGAAAAGATCAACTTTATGTCAAGTTTACAATATAAGAAGTACAAAGCAGATCTTTTGGGAACAAGATTATGGACTAATCCCACTGATCAAGGAGAGAAAAGGCAGCATGCTTGAGGGGCCTCTAGTAGCCTATAATCAAGTTTGACAAACTTTGCTTAGATAAGAAGAAACTTTACAAAACTAGTACCACATTCATTTCCTGCAAGCAAGAGCCTAAACAAACTTTGCAAACACTTTTCACTTGATCCAACTAACCTAAAACACGAATCAGTAAGATTCAAAGATTCAAAGCTCGATTCAGTAAGATTCAAAGCAAGCCAACATAGAGGAAGCATCCCTGGACCTCAGGCAAGCTGTACAAATCTTCAAATTCCATTGAAAGTGCCTCCATTATTGTACACGATTCAAGCTGAACAGGTAAAAGTTTGAACTTCTATCTCTCTATCCAAGCATATCTAGGCTTAGGTTTGTGAAGAAAAATTGTTCTATTCATGGCCCTGAAGCTACCTATATCCTCACTTTTCATTTATATTGTGTGTGTTAAGAGAATTTGGAACCTGAACATTTGAAAAAAGCTAGGTCAGGAATTGGGGGAGGAGAAATTCTCTCTCATTTCTGAGAGTTAGAACAACTTCTTTATATGTTTAGAATCGTGACATGATGCTCTATAACATTGATGTTGTAAGTTTTTGTTGAAAGTCAAAGAATCAAGAGATAGCAGTTGGAGAAGGAAACGCGCGTTTTTCTGTTTGAAAGGTTGCTGGAGGTTGAAGACAAGCCCCTTGGGCTGGGCCTGACTTATTTTTCTGTTTGCACCACTATTTCCCACATACACCCCCTTGGCCCATTGTGTGTTATTTTTATCATTTTTGATTTTTTCTTTTTGATTCTGACTTGTTATTTTTTGTTAAAATATAAAAAAACATTAAAAATATTTTTTCACCTTTTTTTGTATTTATTAGACATTTATTTGTTTTATTTGATATATGTATGTAAATAAATATATATATACTTTTTATTTAAACCCTAGAAAATAATACCAAATATTCTTTTTTAGTCCTTATTTTTTATTTACCTTTTTGAAAACATTTGCTTAAAATACACTTTTTTTGTAAATAATAAATATTTTATTTTTTGTATATATTTAGTATATTTAATACATAATATAAATACTTATATATTTATTAGAATATTTAGGATAAAAATATAAAAATAATACATTTTTTCTTTTATTAATATTTGACCTCAAAAATTACTTTTTTACAAATATACTTCTCTTTTATTTATTTTTGTGTATAATTAATAAATATTGTATATAATAAATAATAAATACTTTTTACTTAGAAAATTAGGGTTTTGCCCTAAAAATGTGAAAATGTCCAAAATCAACTTTTTATTTATTTATTATTTATATGTCACATGAAAAATACTTTTACAAACACATAAAAACATTTTTGTGCATAATACATTTTACATTTTTATTTGTATTTATTCAATTATTGTACAATTAAATAACTTGTACATTCAATTTGGATTGTAATAGCTTAGATTTAAATTTCTTGCTAAATATCCCCATTTGAACATTTGTACCCCCCATCCCATAATTATGTTGTAATAGTTTAGGACTTTAAATTCCGCATTTTAAAGCTTTCTAAATATGCCATGATAGACTTAGGGTTTGTATGCAAATCAAAAATAACAAATAGCTTGACCTAATTCAAAGACAAAAAAAGCATGAAAATGGACAACACCAATCACACTTGCACCCTTAGGGTTACTCCACTTGTTGCCTTCAATAATGGGCCATGTTGCATGTTGGGTGTCTTTGGCAAAACAAAACAATTCAAATGATCATAGTCCCTCGATGACGCTTTCGAAAGTTGCCTAAAAATGATCAAGTCCCTTAAAGGAAAAATTGCCAAAGACACTTGGCACTATTGCAATCATGGTCTAAACGATGACCCGCGCCCGTCCCGTTAACATCCTAACACAAGATTGTCCACCAAATACAATGGTGGAACAATATTGTTAAAAGGGTTAAAACATAGGAAAGATCTTTGAGAAATTTAGGGTAGATAGCTCTTGGTTACTTGACCAATCTTGCAAAATAATCCTTGCCATTTTCCAAAACACACATCACAACAAACTTTCAAAACAACTTTCAAAAACATTGAAAACTTTTCAAAAGACAAATACACCTTTGTATACATTCAAACATGGATCATTACAAAGGTTGCCACAATAATGGCCTCTTTTTAAAACATTTTCAAACCAACACACAAAGCACCATTTCAAACAATTGAAAATGCAAGGCAAGTGATCTAAGCAAGTAACTAAGAGCCCATGGATAACCATGGATAGAAAGGGTGCTAATACCTTCCCTTTCTATAATCTACTCCCCGAACCCAAGAAAACATCTCAAAGGTTTTTGCTATGCTTTTTAACCTTTCCTTAGGATAAAATAAAAAGTCGGTGGCGACTCTTGCTAAATCGAAACATTTGCAAAAACAAACGCAAAACCCAAGTCAGTTCTCCCACCGTATCACAGAACTGGCGACTCTGCTGGGGAAATAACTTAAAAGTGGAGTAACCTTAGGGCTTAGATCACCCTCTTGCATGACTAATTGTTTGCTTTGATTGCTTTATATCTTGGTTCTCTTGTTTGGGCTTGAAATCCTACACCCGGATTTAGGGAAACATTCATAGATAGCAATACATTGTGGAAACTATGCAGGGTATACCGACACGGTTGAAGCAATAGCTATATTAGTGCGACATATTTGTGAGTACCAGTAACCCTTGAGTTCAATCAAGGAGAGTACGAGGCCGCTGAGTGATGTCACTAAGCACTAATGACCTAGAACCTTACTTGACCATCTTGGCCTTTTATTAGGGGTAGTGAGATGACCGGCTTTGGTGCAGTCCGAAGTTGGTAGATACTCGATACTACACTCATTGAGGGTTGTTTTCTTGGAATATTTTGGTTGCTAGTTAAGTGGCTAAACCAAAACAATGAACATGGAAAACAATCCAATGATATTGAGCTCCTTAGAACCCGGTTACTATTTATAGGACAGGTTTTTAAGCCAACTACACTCAAGAGGGTACTTACCTATGAAACCCCATGCAAGCCTGAAACTAGGGTTCTATGTGAATTGCTTGTACATATGGTTGTGCATACATCATGAACATCATAAAGCATCATATGCATACACTAACCATTTCAAGGGTTTGGATCTTCATCTTTGTTCTTGTTTTGTAGGTCATGGAAATTCTTCGCAGGAAAACTATCCAAGTCAACCTTGTGAGAATCCCTCCTCAACTCAAGAAGCTCACATCCAGAATTTCAGAAAGCTCTCCCTTCAGTGAAAGACATGGTAGACTGCTCAGCCTAGTCAACACCAGCATTGAAGAGGACATGGTAAAGGTGTTGTTCCAGTTCTTTGACCCCCTTCACCACTGTTTCACATTCCCCGACTACCAATTGGTGCCCACTTTGGAGGAATTTTCTCAACTCTTGAGAATTCCTATTCTTAATCAACTACCCTACAACGGTACGGAAAAAGAACCAAAGCCTGAAGATGTTGCTCAAGCACTACACTTGCAACCATCTGACATCAAGGGGCATTGGGAAACTAGAAGCGGTGTCAAAGCTTCTTGGCAAAATTCTTGTTTGAGAAGGCACAAGAGTGTTGGAATTCATTGGACCTACAAGCCTTTGAAGAAATTGTGGCACTCCTCATTTATGGGTTGGTCTTGTTCCCAAATCCTGACCAGCTTATAGATGTCAATGCCGTCAAGATTTTCCTATCCAGGAATCCCATACCAACATTACTTGGGGACATCCTCCACTCATTTTACACACGAACAATGAGAAAGAGGGGTGTTCTCATGTGCTGTACTCCTCTCCTTGCAAGGTGGTTTATTTCGCACCTTCCACAATCTGTCTTGAAGAATGACCAAGGCTTAAGGTGGTCACAACGATTGATGACCCTCACTCACTCTGATGTACATTGGTGTTCTCGGTCCAGAGAAAATGTCATCATCGTCGATCATTGTGGAGAGTTCCCTAATGTTCCATTACTTGGCATTAGAGGAGGCATTACCTACAACCCTTGTCTAGCTTTGAGACAATTTGGATATGCACGGAGGGATGGCCCTCACGACATGTTGATTCCTGACCTGGTTTTTGACTTCGACAACGATGCGCAAGGACTTCGCCAAAGATTCATCAGAGCTTGGAGGATGCCTAACAAGGTAGACAGCAAGACACTGGGGCACAAGAACTCCATCCCTCTTGAGCCTTATCTCAAGTGGGTACGAACCCGAGCCCAGAGTCTAATGATGTCTTACCCTCATGTTCTCCCTGTGATTAAAGAGCCCGTTAAGGAAGGAGAGGTTCCCTACACCATCCTATATCCTGACATGCCAACATCATGGGAGGAGATGCAGAAGAGTTGGATCCAACTCAAGGAGGAACGAAATACTTTTGAAGCCAGCTTCTACGCCAGTGAGAAGAAGGTTTTGGAGCTTACCCGCCGACTCCATGAGGAAGAGACCCTCAACACCTACATCGCACCAAAGAGGATGCGCAAAGTCTTTTTACCTTGAGAAGTTTTTTGTAATATTTGGCCCATGGGGCATTTATTTACTAACAAAATTTCTTCTTATTAATATGACGTGTGTTCTTTTTGTCTGCAACAATTTTGAATTTCTAAATCCTTGAATGCATTGCATAAATAAGCATATCATTCATCATGCGCATAAGCAGGTCTCCACACCAGGTTTCCTTATCTTTCTGCTATTTATTTCAGTAAGATGGATCTCGAACAGACGGTCAAGGATTTGCAGTCTCAAAACTCACAGTTTCAACATCTCCTGATGACCTTGGCAAAGGGTCAGGAGGATCTAAAAGCCCTGCTTGGGAACAAAGAGCAAGTGAAAAAGAAGAAGAAAAGAGTCGGGGTGGCTACCCTGGGAAGAAGGTTTGAGGGTGAAGCCAGAAGAGTTCTTGAATTTCCCCCTACGTCTGAAGAGGGAACCAGTAAAGGAAAAGGGGCTGCGGTACCTTCCGAATCCGAAGCTGAAGAAGAAGAGGCTGAAGAAGACGAAGACTACTCAGAGCAACAATACCCGCCCGCCGATGATAAGTACAAAAACTTGGAAGACAGGTTGGCACCTATGGAACTGCAGAGAGTTACCGGCTTGGATTTCGAAGATTTGGGATTAATTACTGGAATTGTGATTCCCCCGAAGTTTAAAGTGCCAATTTTTGCAAGATATGACGGACTGTCTTGCCCAAAAATGCACCTAAGGTCGTATGTCCGAAGAATCCAACCTCATACTTCCGACAGAAACCTTTGGGTACACTTCTTTCAAGATAGCCTGTCTGGCACTCAGCTAGACTGGTTTTACAAGCTGGAAAGGTCAGAGATACATAGTTGGGAGGATCTGGCAGCTTCTTTTTATCGCCAATATCAGTATAACTCTGACTTGGCGCCAACCCGTACTCAGCTAGAGTATGGGAATGGCCTCAGGTGAGGGATTTAAGGAATACGCCCAGAAGTGGCGCGATCTGGCCGGAAGAGTGCAGCCACCTCTTTCTGATAGAGAACTTGTTGATATGTTCCTGGGGACCCTGTCTGGTCCATTCTTTAACCACCTGATCGGTAGCTCTTCCGCGGGGTTTACTGAATTAATTCTGACTGGCGAGCGGGTAGAAGCCGGTATCAAGAATGGGAAGATTCAGAAGGATGCCTCTGCATCTACAACTGTTAAGAAATCATTTCTAGCGAAGAAGGAAACGGCTGTTGTGTACTCTCAGAGAAGAGCGGGGAAGAATGAGCGCCGGCCGACTGTGGGGGCCGTGATGATCCAAAATCCATCAAATGATCAGCCTCGCGGAAATCAGTCCAAACCTAAACAGCAGTGGGGAGAACGGCCACCACGGCAGTTCACCCGCATTAATATAACGACCGCGCAAGTTCTTCCGCATCTGTTGAAGCTAAATCTCACAAATATCAAAGAAGCACCGAAAAATGTGAATACAACCTCACCAGCTTACAATGTCAATGCCAAATGCGCCTACCATTCCGATAGTGCCGGACATGACACAAACAATTGTTGGGCGCTAAAAAAATAAAATTCAAGACTTGATAGATGCAAAAGAGGTGGAGTTCGATGCTCCAGAGAAGCCAAACGTGATATCTGCTCCGATGCCGAAGCATGGTCGAAATGTCCATGCTATTGAGGAAGATTTGTATGTTTCTGATGTCAATGACTTGATAACTCCGCTGTTAACCATCAAGTTAAATCTGTTAAGGGCTGGGATTTTCCCCGGATGCAAAGAAGACTGCTACTGTTGTTACTCTCTGCCAATCGACTGTCCACTACTGAAGAAAGGCATCCAAGGCCTAATGGACAGTCAACAAATTCTGTTTGAAAAAGTTCCTGCTATACCAACCCCTACTGAAGATGTTTCAATAATCACCATTCACGCCAATCTTTCCAAGGCCGTCAAAAAGCCTGTTAAGATTACATCCGCTACAAAGTCTGTTCCTCTGAAAATAACTATGCCAGGGCCTGTCCCCTACAGTTCTAAAAAATCAATACCATGGAATTACGGTGGAGAAATCTACTACCATGGTATTAAACAAGTTGAAATAACCGAAGGAAGCTCTGATGAAGAAGATGCCAACATTGGAAACATTGTCGACACAAGCAAGATCACCCGAAGTGGGAGAATATTTTCTCCAGAGATTGCCCCCCCAAAGGCAATCTTTGGACCCTCATCTGCTGCCAAAGTTATTCCTGCACCGACAAAACTTTCCGCTAGAACCCCGTTGATTGAAGATGTTTTTATTCCTATTGTTGTCCCTCCTACTTCAGCTGATAAGGGGAAAGGGATCCAAGATGAGCTCGTCAGGACGAGGGCTCAACCTTTGGTCATCCCGGAAACCTCTAAGAAAGAGATGGAGGAGATCTTGAAGATAATTAAAAAGAGTGATTATGACGTGGTAGAGCAACTGGGGCAAACCCCCTCGAAGATATCCATGTTAGCATTACTGCTTTGTTCTGAGGCGCACGCCAAAGCATTGATAAAATTCCTAAAAACAACCCATGTGCCCCAAGAAACCTCTGCCGAACAATTCCAAGACTGTGTAGCCAGTCTCACAGCAGACAACAGTTTAGGTTTCTCTGATGCTGACCTAACCTCAAAAGGAAGAAAACACAACGACGCATTACATGTGTCAGTAGAATGCCAAGGAACTACTCTGGCCCATGTTCTGGTCGACACTGGTTCTTCTCTGAACATGCTGCCTAAGAAGGCTCTCGACCGATTAGACTGTGAAGGGTTGGAGTTAAGGCCAAGTAATATCATTGTAAGGGCGTTTGACGGATCAAAGAGAATGGTACATGGGGAGGTAGACATTCCCATTAAGGTTGGCACAGAGGTGTTCCCCTCAACTTTCTATGCGATGGACATCTGTCCGTCATACTCTTGCTTATTGGGGAGACCATGGATACACAATGCCGGGGAAGTCACCTCTTCCCTACATCAAATGTTGAAATACCCTGTCAAAGGAAAAATCATAACCGTCCACGGTGAAGAGGAATATATGATCAGCCACTTGAACTCCTTTCAGTATGTAGAGGTAGAGGGTGAATTCATTGAGACCCCATTCCAGCACTTCGAGGAAGTCTCTCCTGAGGTGGCAGTAGCAAAAGTGGTAGCTGAGGTACCAAAGCAGATGTCCAGGATGGCATCTCTAAAAGACGCAAAGGCTGCTATGAAGGAAGGAAAGAGCTCAACACGGGGGCAGTTTCCGGATATTCCTCACAAAACAGACAAGTTTGGTTTAGGATTCACTGCTTTGGAAGGTGAAGATGAAGAGGCCAACATTGAAGATTGGATCTACCCAACCATCGAAGGAGGACTACGCAACTGGGAGGCAAAGGACTTTGTCCCCGTTACTTTTATTAATCAGTAATTATCTGTCAAACATTTCCTGTGGTCTGTAATAATTACTTTTGAACAATCCGTACACTACTTTTTCACCTCATGCCTTGCCCGAGGCATGTAGGTCCATTTGTAAGGGTTTTGATTATCTTCATATCCATATGCCATGTTTAATGATTCATTGGACGTTTTTCATTGATAAACTGCTGTGTTCATTTTCTTTCCTTTTGCATTTTTTTTAAGGATGGCTATCCCTTACACACACCCACACTCACAAATGTAGGTACCCATCCGCTCTGGATTCTATGGGCGACTATTCTGCTATGTCCTTCAATAACTCTGAAGATCTGGTCAATCAGGCTGAGTATGAAGATGGCGAAGGTTGTGAAGTACCAGGAGAGTTAGCCAGACTTCTACAGCAAGAGGAAAGGGCCATCTTACCTCACGAAGAGTTGTTGGAAACTGTCAACTTAGGAACAGAGGAAGACCGGAAGGAAGTACAAGTGGGTGCCAATCTGGAACCAAGTGTCAAGGAGCGCCTGATACAGCTGTTAAATGAATATGTTGAAATCTTCGCCTGGTCTTATGAAGACATGTCGGGTTTAGACACAGACATCGTGGTTCACCGTCTCCCTACAAGAGAGGATTGTCCACCGATCAAGCAAAAAGTCTGCCGAATGAGGCCCGACATGTCTGAGAAGATCAAAGCAGAAGTGATGAAGCAATACAACGCTGGCTTTCTGGCTGTTACATCCTATCCACAATGGGTTGCTAACATCGTGCCAGTACCTAAAAAAGACAGCAAGGTCAGAATGTGTGTGGAATACCGGGATTTGAATAGAGCCAGCCCCAAAGATGATTTTCTGCTACCGCACATTGACATTTTGATCGACAACACAGCTCAACGCAGGGTGTTTTCCTTCATGGATGGATTCTCGGGCTACAACCAGATTAAAATGGCCCCCGAGGACATGGAGAAAACAACCTTTGTTACACAATGGGGTACCTTCTGTTACAAATTGATGTCGTTCGGACTGAAGAACGCAGGGGCAACTTATCAACGCGCCATGGTAGCTTTATTTCATGATATGATACATCATGAGATCAAAGTTTACGTAGACGATATGATAGCTCGGTCACAAACTGAGGAGGAACACCTTGAACACCTGGAAAAGCTGTTTGCCAGGTTGAAAGAGTACAAACTCAGGCTGAATCCAAGTAAGTGTACTTTTGGAGTTAGGTCTGGTAAACTTCTAGGGTTTATTGTCAGCAACAAAGGCATTGAGGTCGATTCAGCAAAAGTGAAAGCAATACAAGAGATGCCTGCTCCCCGTACTGAAAAGGAGGTTAGAGGGTTCTTGGGGCGCTTGAACTATATTGCCAGATTCATCTCTCATCTGACTTCTACCTGTGAGCCAATTTTCAAATTATTAAAGAAAGATCAGGTAGTCGAATGGAACGACGATTACCGAGTTGCTTTTGATAAGATCAAGGAGTATTTGCTAGAACCTCCTATTCTGATGCCACCCGTCGAAGGAAGACCATTGATCATGTATCTGACCGTCTTGGATAACTCAATGGGGTGTGTTTTGGGCCAGCATGACGAGTCTCGTCGAAAAGAGCATGCTATTTATTACCTTAGCAAAAAGTTTACCGACTGTGAGACTCGCTACTCACTGCTCGAGAAAACTTGCTGCGCTTTGGTATGGGCTGCTCGCCGACTAAGACAGTATATGCTGACTCATACCACCTTGTTGATTTCCAAAATGGATCCTATCAAGTATATCTTCAAGAAGCCTGCTTTATCTGGAAGAATAGCTAGATGGCAAATGATCCTAACTGAGTATGACATCCAGTACACCACTCAAAAAGCTATAAAAGGGAGTGTACTAGCTGATCATCTAGCTCATCAAGCTATCGAAGATTATCAACCCATGAGATTTGACTTTCCAGACGAGGACATCATGAATTTGGACAACATTGAAGGTAACGGACCACGTGATGGACCTCAAAAGGGATCCCGATGGACCCTGTACTTTGATGGTGCTTCAAATGCACTTGGAAACGGTATCGGTGCGGTACTCATTTCCCCGGAAGGTTGTCACACGCCTTTCACGGCTCGACTTTGCTTCAGCGGCACAAACAACATGGCTGAATATGAAGCTTGCATCTTTGGTCTCAAGGCTACTATAGACTTGGGGATCAAATCTTTGATCGTATTTGGGGACTCGGCTTTGGTTATCAGTCAAATCAAAGGAGAGTGGGATACCAAGCATCCTAATCTTATCCCATACAAAGAACATGTCCTGACATTGTTGCCTCATTTCGAGCAAATTACCTTCGAGCATTTCCCGCGAGAAGAGAATCAGCTAGCAGATGCTCTGGCTACAATGTCTTCCATGTTTAAACTCAACTAGGATAACGAGGCTCCCCAAATCACCATCGAGCGAATGGATGAACCTGTGCATTGTCACGAGATTAATACCGAAGAAGTAGTGGAACAACCCTGGTTTCACGAAATCAAAAGGTATCTCAAGACCAGAGAATATCCCGAAGGAGCTTCCGTAAATGACAAGTTCCTAAGGAAATTTGCTGCCAAGTTCTTCCTGAGCAATGGCATCCTCTATAAGCGCAACCATGATTGTGTTTTAATCCGATGTGTAGACAAAGCTGAAGCAGAGTTAATCATGACCGAGATGCACAGCAGTACATTTGGCACCCATTTGAGCGGGCATACAATGGCTAAGAAGATCCTAAGGGCAGGCTATTACTGGTCTACCATGGAAGCAAATTTCCATCACCATTCCCGTACTTGCCACAAATGTCAAGTCTACGCTGACAAGATTCATATTCCTCCGGTTCCTCTCAACGTGCTGACAACTCCTTGGCCATTTGCAATGTGGGGCATTGACATGATTGGAGAGATCAAGCCCACGGCATCCAACGGACATCGCTTCATCCTGGTTGCCATTGACTACTTCACCAAATGGGTCGAAGCAGCTTCTTTCGCCTCTGTCACTAAAAATGTGGTTGCCCGCTTCATCAAGCAAAACCTCATATGCCGGTATGGTGTTCCGGACAGGATCATCACAGACAACGCTACAAATATGAATAATACTATGATCACCGTATTGTGCGAACAGTTCAAGATTTATCATCACAATTCATCTCCCTATCGGCCGAAGATGAACGATGCTGTTGAAGCTGCGAACAAAAACATTAAGAAGATCATTCAGAAAATGACATTCACTTACAAGGACTGGCATGAGATGTTACCGTTTGCTCTGCATGGATACCGTACCACGACACGTACTTCAACCGGGGCAACCCCATTTTCTTTGGTATATGGCATGGAAGCTGTCCTGCCCATGGAAGTTCAGATTCCTTCTCTAAGGATTATGAAGGACGCAGGTTTGAATGAAGATGATTGGATTCAGACCCAACTTGATCAACTCGATTTGATCGACGAGAAGCGACTCGCTGCTGTCTGCCATGGTCAAACGTATCAAAAACAGATGATCAAGGCTTTCAACAAGAAAGTCAGACGTCAGGTATATCAAGTCGGAGATCTCGTAATCAAGCGGATTATCCTGCTGCAAAGTGATCCCAGGGGCAAATGGACTCCTACATACGAAGGACCATTTGTGATCAAGAGCATATTTTCTGGTGGTGCAATGATTATGACCACCATGGACATCGACAATTTACCGCACCCTGTGAACGCAGACATAGTCAAAAGATACTACGCATAAAATAACCCGACAAGTAGAAAACCCGAAAGGGCGGCTTGGGCAAAATTGGGCATCCCGGTGGACCGAAAACCCGAAAGGGCGGTTCAGGCAAAAATTAGGGATAAAACAAAAAAAATCTGTACACCTGGCAAGTCGAAAACCCGAAAGGGCGGCTTGGGCAAAAAGGGGTTTCCCGGTGGATCGAAAACCCGAAAGGGCGATTCAGGCAAAAGTTAGGGAATTAAAGCGTATGACTATGTCTCGTCGGATCAATTTAAAGACAATCTCTTCATCAACCAGAATCCGGTCATCGGCAGACGAAGCATTGAATGGACAGATATTCAGAGTTGTGAAGGCTATAGAAGAATGGAATCCCATGGAATTGTTTCACATATCCATCTTTCTTTTGTATAAATTTTTCAATATTTACGACGACATCCTCTTACTAGGATGACTGTCTCCTTTGTACAAATATACTCATAGAAAGTTAATACAAATACTTTTCCAAATACAGAAATTTGCGTTGTCTTCCTTTTCTCTTTTCTTTTGCACTTATGTTTATTTGAGAAACGTCCAATGTTTTGTTAAATAGGCATATGCATTTGAACATAATCATTTCCTTATGAATCAAGAAGGATGATTACTAATAGGTTGAAGGTGCAGATAGATATCTTGATGCCCTTTCAGAGGAAATCCCAAGCAGGTTTGAAATCCAAATTCCTCAGTCAGAACTTAATTCCCTAAACAGAGTTAGACTTCAGGATCCTCATCAGAGAAAGCTTTCCCAACACTGATTTCCCCAGCCAGAGAGCCTTCCAGAACTCAATTCCCCTCAGAATTAAAGTTCAGAATCCCCAGTGGAGCCTTAAAAATCTGAAAATCCAATCCCCAGCGGAACTAAAACTTCCAACCATGAATCCCAAGCTGAACCAGGCTAGTGAACCTTCTCCCCACAGAGATACTTCCCGCCAAACTGAAGATTCTCAGTCATACCTCTCCAGCATGAGTCTACCAGATTCTGAACTCTCCGATAGAGATCTTCAGAAATTCTCATTCCCCGCAAGTCACCAAGGAATGCCAGCTCCCCAACAGTGGTCCTAAGATCCCTCAACAAGTGAAGATCTTGCATTTCCCCAAGCAGAGTGAAGGCTCATTCTCAGTTCCTCACAGGATAATCAGATGTTCTCCAGTGAAGATCTCCTCAAGACAAGAATTCCCAGAAGATTGGTATACAACCCAAGCTCCTAATTCTCCAGCAGTAGTCAAACAAGGATGTCTCATCCTCAACGATCAAAATTCGTGTCTTCCCCTGCAGCAGTCAAGGATTCACTTTCCCTGGCAGCGGTCAAGATTCTTTATCTCCAGGATTCATCTATCCTCAGCAAGACAGCTCTTCAGTTTACATGCGCATTCATTTACATTCATATCATGAACATTGATATAACATATATTGCATCATACATATCATGCAACATAACTTTGTGTTTTAGCTAACATTTCACCCTTTTCAGGATGAGATTAAAAGGCTATCGTTAACAATTATTCAGATACAGTATGGATACACCCCAGACACGGCGGTCATTCTATTACTCATTCAGAATTTCAAGTCAGATACAGTACAGATACACCCTAGACACGGCGGTCATTCTACTACTCATTCAGACTACAACAATCAGATACAGACTAGATACGCTCCAGACACGGCAGCCATTCTATCTCTCATTCAGATTCACTTACCCACCTCAAGGTTCAATGCGTTCCAAACACGGACACCATTCTGACCCTTACAACAACAGTTTGATTCTCCCCAGTGCGTTCGCCACGGAAGTCATTCTATCATTTATTTAGATCCCAGTTACAGTTTCAGATACACTTCAAACACAAAAGTCATTCTATTACTCATACGGATCTCGATCCCAGTTACAGTTTCAGATACACTTCAAACACAGAAGTCATTCTATTACTCATACGGATCTCAATCCCGGTTACAGTTTCAGATACACTCCAGACACGGAAGTCATTCTGCTACTCATACGACTTTCAACTTCAGATACAGTCCAGATACGCTCCAGACACGGTTGACATTCTGTCACTCATTCAGAATTTGTCCCCAGCACGCAATTGCTCCATACAGATGTTTCTCTGTTACCCAGATACAATATAGATACACTCCAGACACGGCAGTCATTCTGATATTTATTCTTCAAGCACAGTTACAGCTCAGATACGCCCCAGACACGGAGGCCATTCTTCTGCTCATACAAACTCAGTCCTTAGATGCAGTTCAAATGCATTCCAAACACGAATACCATTTTGATCCTCATTCTTCTGACCTATCACATTGCAGTTCAACAAACATTCTAGATGGCATCTTTAAGCCCATCCCCGACAAGATTCTGTCACCCTTTCAGATGGCATCTTTAAGCCCATCTCCAAATGGCATATCTAAGCCCATGCCCGCATCCATTGTTCTGACGAGTGCAAATTTAAGGGCACTCTAGTGTCCAATCTCCTTTTACCTTCGAGACGCGAAAGGCAAACCTGCCAATCTAAATCTTCAGGTGCAAGAAGATTGAACAGGGGAAACTGTTGGACCCCAAAATTTTCCCTCTCATTTCTTCAACATTTCCTCATCACTAGATCCTTGGAGTTCAAGAACAAGTTAGTGTTTACTCTGCTCAAGACTCCTCCTTGCACTGTTGACCCAAATTAGGGTTCGAGTTTGCACAAAGATGTTTTGACCTAAAATGCCCAAAATGACTTTCATGCTTCATGTTGGACTCACAAGTTTATCCATACCAAGTTTCAAGCCTTGATTCCAATCTTTGCCCAGTCAATTGGACAGTTGACCTAGAAATCAGCTGTATTGGGGAAAAAGTCAACTGTGGTCAAATGACAGTCAAACCTCATGATTTTTGACCCACATCAACATTATGAACTCATATGGACCATTTGATCAAGTTTGGATCACAATTCCACAAGAAATTTGATCAGATCACCAAAAGGGCAAAATGGTTATTTTTAGGGTTTTGTCTGCACAAAGGCAATTTTTGACTGTTTGACCTGGCCAATGGAAAACCAAGCTCACATATGGACTCAAGGATTCATTGGCATGGTCTTGACACATTCAACAAGTTCAAAAGATCCCAAATGCACAAGATTGACAGATGAATTTTCCAGTCAACTGATCAAAATTTGACTGTATACTGAAAAGTCAAACTTTGACTTTTTGGTCAAAGTCAAGTGCCAAGATTCATTTTTCATCAAGACATGTCAAATTATGAAACTTGTTCATCAAGAAACCCAAAATTTCAAATTAGGGTTTAAAATGAAGAAATTTCATAACTTAGAAATTTTCTAAGTTATAAAATTTCCTTATTTTTTCGTAACTTTGTCCCTTTTTTTCATTAAGATGTATTTGGATTCAAACAAAACTCAAAACATGAAAGTTGTAGTCCATTTCAAAATCTACAACTTTGATTCACAAAGTTTTCTCAAAAGAAGCTTGTAGCTCAAGTTATGAATTTTGGAATAAGGGTGCAAAACATTCTTAACTTAGAAATTTTTTGACCTATTTTAGGCAGGATTTTTGCCCAACTTCATGGCCACTTTTCACATGCTTCCACTTGTAATTTCAATTTTCATTACTAAGTTGGATTGTAGTACACATTCCAAGCTTTCCAAATTGTCCAAGAACTTCTCAAACACCCTTGTGGTTAGGGAGAATCGAATTTGTAAAGATGGGCAAAAGTCACTTTGTTCATAAGCCAATTACATGTTCATAACTTTGCATTTTCAAACTCAGCTTGCACAAACTAGATTACAGGCCTTTTATCTCATCCACACTCAATAATTTAATGCATATCCTTTGTGTTCATGTCTTGTTTTATGTATTTAACCATTACATACAAGATTAAGCCATATTTGGAAAAAGCATTTTAGCCATTTTTGAAAAGATCAACTTTATGTCAAGTTTACAATCTAAGAAGTACAAAGCAGATCTTTTGGGCACAAGATTATGGACTAATCCCACTGATCAAGGAGAGAAAAGGCATCATGCTTGAGGGTCCTGTAGTAGCCTATAATCAAGTTTGACAAACTTTGCTTAGATAAGAAGAAACTTTGCAAAACTAGTACCACATTCATTTCCTGCAAGCAAGAGCCTAAACAAACTTTGCAAACACTTTTCACTTGATCCAACTAACCTAAAACACGAATCAACCAGAGTTCAAACCTTCTCATTCATCAAAACACAGTTTTGTTGCAAAACAGGGTACCTGCTGCATTTTGATTTGGTCAGCTCAATCCATTCGTGCGCCTTGGCAAAGACCACTTCATACACACTCCATAGCATCCATACAAACTATCCCAAGTCTTGGAAACAGACTGTAACACCCCTAGCCAAGATTGCCATTTTCATTTTTCATCTGTGCAGGTTGACTTCTATAGCTCGATTCAGTAAGATTCAAAGCAAGCCAACATAGAGGAAGCATCCCTGGACCTCAGGCAAGCTGTACAAATCTTCAAATTCCATTGAAAGTGCCTCCATTATTGTACACGATTCAAGCTGAACAGATAATAGTTTGAACTTCTATCTCTCTATCCAAGCATATCTAGGCTTAGGTTTGTGAAGAAAGTATGTTCTATTCATGGCCCTGAAGCTACCTATATCCTCACTTTTCATTTATATTGTGTGTGTTAAGAGAATTTGGAACCTGAACATTTGAAAAAAGCTAGATCAGGAATTGGGGGAGGAGAAATTCTCTCTCATTTCTGAGAGTTAGAACAACTTCTTTATATGTTTAGAAACGTGACATGATGCTCTATAACATTGATGTTGTAAGTTTTTGTTGAAAGTCAAAGAATCAAGAGATAGCAGTTGGAGAAGGAAACGCGCGTTTTTCTGTTTGAAAGGTTGCTGGAGGTTGAAGACAAGCCCCTTGGGCTGGGCCTGACTTATTTTTCTGTTTGCACCACTATTTCCCACATACACCCCTTGGCCCATTGTGTGTTATTTTTATCATTTTCGATTTTTTCTTTTTGATTCTGACTTGTTATTTTTTGTTAAAATATAAAAAAACATTAAAAATATTTTTTCACCTTTTTTTGTATTTATTAGGCATTTATTTGTTTTATTTGATATATGTATGTAAATAAATATATATATACTTTTTATTTAAACCCTAGAAAATAATACCAAATATTATTTTTTAGTCCTTATTTTTTATTTACCTTTTTGAAAACATTTGCTTAAAATACACTTTTTTTGTAAATAATAAATATTTTATTTTTTGTATATATTTAGTATATTTAATACATAATATAAATACTTATATATTTATTAGAATATTTAGGATAAAAATATAAAAATAATACATTTTTTCTTTTATTAATATTTGACCTCAAAAATTACTTTTTTACAAATATACTTCTCTTTTATTTATTTTTGTGTATAATTAATAAATATTGTATATAATAAATAATAAATACTTTTTACTTAGAAAATTAGGGTTTTGCCCTAAAAATGTGAAAATGTCCAAAATCAACTTTTTATTTATTTATTATTTATATGTCATATGAAAAATACTTTTACATACACATAAAAACATTTTTGTGCATAATACATTTTACATTTTTATTTGTATTTATTCAATTATTGTACAATTAAATAACTTGTATATTCAATTTGGATTGTAATAGCTTAGATTTAAATTTCTTGCTAAATATCACCATTTGAACATTTGTACCCCCCATCCCATAATTATGTTGTAATAGTTTAGGACTTTAAATTCCGCATTTTAAAGCTTTCTAAATATGCCATGATAGACTTAGGGTTTGTATGCAAATCAAAAATAACAAATAGCTTGACCTAATTCAAAGACAAAAAAAAGAATGAAAATGGACAACACCAATCACACTTGCACCCTTAGGGTTACTCCACTTGTTGCCTTCAATAATGGGCCATGTTGCATGTTGGGTGTCTTTGGCAAAATAAAACAATTCAAATGATCATAGTCCCTCGATGACGCTTTCGAAAGTTGCCTAAAAATGATCAAGTCCCTTAAAGGAAAAATTGCCAAAGAC
The DNA here is from genome assembly GCA_948472305.1 of Vicia faba. Lineage (NCBI taxonomy): Eukaryota > Viridiplantae > Streptophyta > Magnoliopsida > Fabales > Fabaceae > Vicia > Vicia faba. Next base: position 1,455,144,804 of record OX451739.1, read on the forward strand.
ACTTGGCACTATTGCAATCATGGTCTAAACGATGACCCGCGCCCGTCCTGTTAACATCCTAACACAAGATTGTCCACCAAATACAATGGTGGAACAATATTGTTAAAAGGGTTAAAACATAGGAAAGATCTTTGAGAAATTTAGGGTAGATAGCTCTTGGTTACTTGACCAATCTTGCAAAACAATCCTTGCCATTTTCCAAAACACACATCACAACAAACTTTCAAAACAACTTTCAAAAACATTGAAAACTTTTCAAAAGACAAATACACCTTTGTATACATTCAAACATAGATCATTACAAAGGTTTCCACAACAATGGCCTCTTTTCAAAACATTTTCAAACCAACACACAAAGCACCATTTCAAATAATTGAAAATGCAAGGCAAGTGATCTAAGCAAGTAACTAAGAGCCCATGGATAACCATGGATAGAAAGGGTGCTAATACCTTCCCTTTCTATAATCTACTCCCCGAACCCAAGAAAACATCTCAAAGGTTTTTGTTGTGCTTTTTAACCTTTTCTTAGGATAAAATAAAAAGTCGGTGGCGACTCTTGCTAAACCAAAACATTTGCGAAAACAAACGCAAAACCCAAGTCAGTTCTCCCATCGTATCACAGAACTGGCGACTATGCTGGGGAAATAACTTAAAAGTGGAGTAACCTTAGGGCTTAGATCACCCTCTTGCATGACTAATTGTTTGCTTTGATTGCTTTATATCTTGGTTCTCTTGTTTGGGCTTGAAATCCTACACCCGGATTTAGGGAAACATTCATAGATAACAATACATTGTGGAAACTGTGCAGGGTATACCGACACGGTTGAAGCAATAGCTATATTAGTGCGACATATTTGTGAGTACCGGTAACCCTTGAGTTCAATCAAGGAGAGTACGAGGCCGCTGAGTGATGTCACTAAGCACTAATGACCTAGAACCTTACTTGACCATCTTGGCCTTTTATTAGGGGTAGTGAGATGACCGGCTTTGGTGCAGTCCGAAGTTGGTAGATACTCGATACTACACTCATTGAGGGTTGTTTTCTTGGAATATTTTGGTTGCTAGTTAAGTGGCTAAACCAAAACAATGAACATGGAAAACAATCCAATGATATTGAGCTCCTTAGAACCCGGTTACTATTTATAGGACAGGTTTTTAAGCCAACTACACTCAAGAGGGTACTTACCTATGAAACCCCATGCAAGCCTGAAACTAGGGTTCTGTGTGAATTGCTTGTACATATGGTTGTGCATACATCATGAACATAATAAAGCATCATATGCATACACTAACCATTTCAAGGGTTTGGATCTTCATCTTTGTTCTTGTTTTGTAGGTCATGGAAATTCTTCGCAGGAAAACTATCCAAGTCAACCTTGTGAGAATCCCTCCTCAACTCAAGGAGCTCACATCCAGAATTTCGGAAAGCTCTCCCTTCAGTGAAAGACATGGTAGACTGCTCAGCCTAGTCAACACCAGCATTGAAGAGGACATGGTAAAGGTGTTGTTCCAGTTCTTTGACCCCCTTCACCACTGTTTCACATTCCCCGACTACCAATTGGTGCCCACTTTGGAGGAATTTTCTCAACTCTTGAGAATTCCTATTCTTAATCAACTACCCTACAACGGTATGGAAAAAGAACCAAAGCCTGAAGATGTTGCTCAAGCACTACACTTGCAACCATCTGACATCAAGGGGCATTGGGAAACTAGAAGCGGTGTCAAAGCTTCTTGGAAAAATTCTTGTTTGAGAAGGCACAAGAGTGTTGGAATTCATTGGACCTACAAGCCTTTGAAGAAATTGTGGCACTCCTCATTTATGGGTTGGTCTTGTTCCCAAATCCTGACCAGCTTATAGATGTCAATGCCGTCAAGATTTTCCTATCCAGGAATCCCATACCAACATTACTTGGGGACATCCTCCACTCATTTTACACACGAACAATGAGAAAGAGGGGTGTTCTCATGTGCTGTACTCCTCTCCTTGCAAGGTGGTTTATTTCGCACCTTCCACAATCTGTCTTGAAGAATGACTAAGGCTTAAGGTGGTCACAACGATTGATGACCCTCACTCACTCTGATGTACATTGGTGTTCTCGGTCCAGAGAAAATGTCATCATCGTCGATCGTTGTGGAGAGTTCCCTAATGTTCCATTACTTGGCATTAGAGGAGGCATTACCTACAACCCTTGTCTAGCTTTGAGACAATTTGGATATGCACAGAGGGATGGCCCTCACGACATGTTGATTCCTGACCTAGTTTTTGACTTCGACAACGATGCGCAAGGACTTCGCCAAAGATTCATCAGAGCTTGGAGGATGCCTAACAAGGTAGACAGCAAGACACTGGGGCAGAAGAACTCCATCCCTCTTGAGCCTTATCTCAAGTGGGTACGAACCCGAGCCCAGAGTCTAATGATGCCTTACCCTCATGTTCTCCCTGTGATTAAAGAGCCCGTTAAGGAAGGAGAGGTTCCCTACACCATCCTATATCCTGACATGCCAACATCATGGGAGGAGATGCAGAAGAGTTGGATCCAACTCAAGGAGGAACGAAATACTTTTGAAGCCAGCTTCTACACCAGTGAGAAGAAGGTTTTGGAGCTTACCCACCGACTCCATGAGGAAGAGACCCTCAACACCTACATCGCACCAAAGAGGATGCGCAACGTCTTTTTACCTTGAGAAGTTTTTTGTAATATTTGGCCCATGGGGCATTTATGTACTAACAAAATTTCTTCTTATTAATATGACATGTGTTCTTTTTGTCTGCAACAATTTTGAATTTCTAAATCCTTGAATGCATTGCATAAATAAGCATATCATTCATCATGCGCATAAGCAGGTCTCTACACCAGGTTTCCTTATCTTTCTGCTGTTTATTTCAGTAAGATGGATCTCGAACAGACGGTCAAGGATTTGCAGTCTCAAAACTCACAGTTTCAACATCTCCTGATGACCTTGGCAAAGGGTCAGGAGGATCTAAAAGCCCTGCTTGGGAACAAAGAGCAAGTGAAAAAGAAGAAGAAAAGAGTCGGGGTGGCTACCCTGGGAAGAAGGTTTAAGGGTGAAGCCAGAAGAGTTCTTGAATTTCCCCCTACGTCTGAAGAGGGAACCAGTAAAGGAAAAGGGGATGCGGTACCTTCCGAATCCGAAGCTGAAGAAGAAGAGGCTGAAGAAGACTACTCAGAGCAACAATACTCGCCCGACGATAATAAGTACAAAAACTTGGAAGACAGGTTGGCAGCTATGGAACTGCAGAGAGTTCCCGGCTTGGATTTCGAAGATTTGGGATTAATTACTGGAATTGTGATTCCCCCGAAGTTTAAAGTGCCAATTTTTGCAAGATATGACCGGCTGTCTTGCCCAAAAATGCACCTAAGGTCGTATGTCCGAGGAATCCAACCTCATACTTCCGACAGAAACCTTTGGGTACACTTCTTTCAAGATAGCCTGTCTGGCACTCAGCTAGACTGGTTTTACAAGCTGGAAAGGTCAGAGATACATAGTTGGGAGGATCTGGCAGCTGCTTTTTATCGCCAATATCAGTATAACTCTGACTTGGCGCCAACCCGTACTCAGCTACAGAGTATGGGAATGGCCTCAGGTGAGGGATTTAAGGAATACGCCCAGAAGTGGCGCGATCTGGCCAGAAGAGTGCAGCCACCTCTTTTTGATAGAGAACTTGTTGATATGTTCCTGGGGACCCTGTCTGGTCCATTCTTTAACCACCTGATCGGTAGCTCTTCCGCGGGGTTTACTGAATTAATTATGACTGGCGAGCGGGTAGAAGTCGGTATCAAGAATGGGAAGATTCAGAAGGATGCCTCTGCATCTACAACTGTTAAGAAATCATTTCCAGCGAAGAAGGAAACGGTTGTTGTGTACTCTCAGAGAAGAGCGGGGAAGAATGAGCGCCGGCCGACTGTGGGGGCCGTGATGATCCAAAATCCATCAAATGATCAGCCTCGCGGAAATCAGTCCAGACCTAAACAGCAGTGGGGAGAACAGACACCACGGCAGTTCACCCGCATTAATATGACGCCCGCACAAGTTGTTCCGCATCTGTTGAAGCTGAATCTCACAAATATCAAAGAAGCGCCGAAAAATGTGAATATAACCTCACCAGCTTACAATGCTAATTCCAAATGCGCCTACCATTCTGATAGTGTCGGACATGACACAAACAATTGTTGGGCGCTAAAAAATAAAATTCAAGACTTGATAGATGCAAAAGAGGTGGAGTTCGATGCTCCAGAGAAGCCAAACGTGATATCTGCTCCAATGTCGAAGCATGGTCGAAATGTCCATGCTATTGAGGAAGATTTGTATGTTTCTGATGTCAATGACCTGATAACTCTGTTGTTAACCATCAAGTTAAATCTGTGAAGGGTTGGGATTTTCCCCGAATGCAAAGAAGACTGCTACTGTTGTTACTCTCTGCCAATCGACTGTCCACTACTGAAGAAAGGCATCCAAGGCCTAATGGACAGTCAGCAAATTCTGTTTGAAAAGGTTCCTGCTATTCCAACCCCTACTGAAGATGTTTCAATAATCACCATTCACGCCAATCTTTCCAAGGCCGTCAAAAAGCCTGTTAAGATTACATCTGCTACAAAGTCTGTTCCTCTGAAAATAACTATGCCAGGGCCTGTCCCCTACAGTTCTGAAAAATCAATACCATGGAATTACGGTGGAGAAATCTACTACCATGGTATTAAACAAGTTGAAATAACCGAAGGAAGCTCTGATGAAGAAGATGCCAGCATTGGAAACATTGTCGGCACAAGAAAGATCACCCGAAGTGGGAGAATATTTTCTCCAGAGATTGCCCCCCCAAAGGCAATCTTTGGACCCTCATCTGCTGCCAAAGTTATTCCTGCACCGATAAAACTTTCCGCTAGAACCCCGTTGATTGAAGATGTTGTTATTCCTGTTGTTGTCCCTCCTACTTCTGCTGATAAGGGGAAAGGGATCCAAGATGAGCTCGTCAGGACGAGGGCTCAACCTTTGGTCATCCCGGAAACCTCTAAGAAAGAGATGCAGGAGATCTTGAAGATAATTAAAAAGAGTGATTATGACGTGGTAGAGCAACTGGGGAAAACCCCCTCGAAGATCTCCATGTTAGCATTACTGCTTTGTTCTGAGGCGCACGCCAAAGCATTGATAAAATTCCTAAAAACAGCCCATGTGCCCCAGGAAACTTCTGCCGACCAATTCCAAGAATGTGTAGCCAGTCTCACAGCAGACAACGGTTTAGGTTTCTCTGATGCTGACCTAACCTCAAAAGGAAGAAAACACAACGACGCATTACATGTGTCAGTAGAATGCCAAGGAACTACTCTGGCCCATGTTCTGGTCGACACTGGTTCTTCTCTGAACGTGCTGCCTAAGAAGGCTCTCGACCGATTAGACTGTGAAGGCTTGGAGTTAAGGCCAAGTAATATCATTGTAAGGGCGTTTGACGGATCAAAGAGAATGGTACATGGGGAGGTAGACATTCCCATTAAGGTTGGAACAGAGGTGTTCCCCTCAACTTTCTATGCGATGGACATCCGTCCGTCATACTCTTGCTTATTGGGGAGACCATGGATACACAATGTCGGGGCAGTCACCTCTTCCCTACATCAAATGTTGAAATACCCTGTCAAAGGAAAAATTATAACCATCCACAGTGAAGAGGAATATATGATCATCCACTTGAACTCCTTTCAGTATGTAAAGGTACAGGGTGAATTCATTGAGACCCCATTCCAGCACTTCGAGGAAGTCTCTCCTGAGGTGGCAGTAGCAAAAGTGGTAGCTGAGGTACCAAAGCAGATGGCCAGGATGGCATCTCTAAAAGACGCGAAGGCTGCTATGAAGGAAGGAAAGAGCTCAACACGGGGGCAGTTGCCGGACATTCCTCACAAAACAGACAAGTTTGGTTTAGGATTCACTGCTGCGGGGCAGAAAGCTATGCGCCGCTCAAAGGTTGAAAGAACACCCATCAAGATCTCTCCTTATGGGATCAATGCTTTGGAAGGTGAAGACGAAGAGGCCAACATTGAAGATTGGATCTACCCAACCATCGAAGGAGGACTACGCAACTGGGAGGCAAAGGACTTTGTCCCCATTACTTTTATTAATCAGTAATTATCTGTCAAACATTTCCTGTGGTCTGTAATAATTACTTTTGAACAATCTGTACACTACTTTTTCACCTCATGCCTTGCCCGGGGCATGTAGGTCCATTTGTAAGGGTTTTGATTATCTTCATATCCATATGCCATGTTTAATGATTCATTGGACGTTTTTCATTGATAAACTGCTGTGTTCATTTTCTTTCCTTTTGCATTTTTTTTAAGGATGGCTATCCCTTACACACACCCACACTCACAAATGCAGGTACCCATCCGCTCTGGATTCTATGGGCGACTATTCTGCTATGTCCTTCAATAACTCTGAAGATCTGGTCAATCAGGCTGAGTATGAAGATGACGAAGGTTGTGAAGTACCAGGAGAGTTAGCCAGACTTCTACAGCAAGAGGAAAGGGCCATCTTACCTCACGAAGAGTTGTTGGAAACTGTCAACTTAGGAACAGAGGAAGACCGGAAGGAAGTACAAGTGGGTGCCAATCTGGAACCAAGTGTCAAGGAGCGCCTGATACAGTTGTTAAATGAATATGTTGAGATCTTCGCCTGGTCTTATGAAGACATGTCGGGTTTAGACACAGACACCGTGGTTCACCGTCTCCACACAAGAGAGGATTGTCCACCGATCAAGCAAAAAGTCCACCGAATGAGGCCCGACATGTCTGAGAAGATCAAAGCAGAAGTGATGAAGCAATTCAACGCTGGCTTTCTGGCTGTTACATCCTATCCACAATGGGTTGCTAACATCGTGCCAGTACCTTAAAAAGACGGTAAGGTCATAATGTGTGTGGACTACCGGGATTTGAATAGGGCCAGCCCCAAAGATGATTTTCCGCTACCGCACATTGACATTTTGATCGACAACACAGCTCAGCGCAAGGTGTTTTCCTTCATGGATGGATTCTCGGGCTACAACCAGATTAAAATGGCCCCCGAGGACATGGAGAAAACAACCTTTGTTACACAATGGGGTACCCTCTGTTACAAAGTGATGTCGTTCAGACTGAAGAATGCAAGGGCAACTTATCAACGCGCCATGGTAGCTTTATTTCATGATATGATACATCATGAGATCTAAGTTTACGTAGACGATATGATAGCTCGGTCACAAACAGAGGAGGAACACCTTGAACACCTGAAAAAGCTGTTTTCCAGGTTGAAAGAGTACAAACTCAGGCTGAATCCAAGTAAGTGTACTTTTGGAGTTAGGTCTGGTAAACTTCTAGGGTTTATTGTCAGCAACAAAGACATTGAGGTCGATCCAGCAAAAGTGAAAGCAATACAAGAGATGCCTGCTCCCCGTACTGAAAAGGAGGTTAGAGGGTTCTTGGGGCGCTTGAACTATATTGCCAGATTCATCTCTCATCTGACTTCTACCTGTGAGCCAATTTTCAAATTATTAAAGAAAGATCAGGTAGTCGAATGGAACGACGATTGCCAAGCTGCTTTTGATAAGATCAAGGAGTATTTGCTAGAACCTCATATTCTGATGCCACCCGTCGAAGGAAGACCATTGATCATGTATCTGACCGTCTTGGATAACTCAATGGGGTGTGTTTTGGGCCAGCATGACGAGTCTGGTCGAAAAGAGCATGCTATTTATTACCTTAGCAAAAAGTTTATCGACTGTGAGACTCGCTACTCACTGCTTGAGAAAACTTGATGCGCTTTGGTATGGGTTGCTCGCCGACTAAGACAGTATATGCTGACTCATACCACCTTGTTGATTTCCAAAATGGATCCTATCAAGTATATCTTCGAGAAGCCTGCTTTATCTGGAAGAATAGCTAGATGGGAAATGATCCTAACTGAGTATGACATCCAGTACACCACTCAAAAAGCTATAAAAGGGAGTTTACTAGCTGATCATCTAGCTCATCAAGCTATCGAAGATTATCAACCCATGAGATTTGACTTCCCAGACGAGGACATCATGAATTTGGACAACATTGAAGGTAACGGACCACATGACGGACCTGAAAAGGGATCCCGATGGACCCTGTACTTTGATGGTGCTTCAAATGCACTTGGAAACGGTATCGGTGCGGTACTCATTTCCCCGGAAGTTTGTCACACGCCTTTCACGGCTCGACTTTGCTTCAGCTGCACAAACAACATGGCTGAATATGAAGCTTGCATCTTTGGTCTCAAGGCTGCTATAGACTTAGGGATCAAATCTTTGATCGTATTTGGGGACTCGGCTTTGGTTATCAGTCAAATCAAAGGAGAGTGGGATACCAAACATCCTAATCTTATCCCATACAAAGAACATGTCCTGACATTGTTGCCTCATTTCGAGCAAATTACCTTCAAGCATTTCCCGCGAGAAGAGAATCAGCTAGCAGATGCTCTGGCTACAATGTCTTCCATGTTTAAACTCAACTGGGATAACAAGGCTCCCCAAATCACCATCGAGCGAATGGATGAACCTGTGCATTGTCACGAGATTAATACCGAAGAAGTAGTGGAACAACCCTAGTTTCACGAAATCAAAAGGTATCTCAAGACCAGAGAATATCCCGAAGGAGCTTCCGTAAATGACAAGAAGTTCCTAAGGAAATTTGCTGCCAAGTTCTTCCTGAGCAATGGCATCCTCTATAAGCGCAACCATGATTGTGTTTTACTCCGATGTGTAGACAAAGCTGAAGCAGAGTTAATCATGACCGAGATGCACAGCGGTACATTTGGCACCCATTTGAGCGGGCATACAATGGCTAAGAAGATCCTAAGGGCGGGCTATTACTGGTCTACCATGGAAGCAGATTGCCATCAGCATTCCCGTACTTGCCACAAATTTCAAGTCTACGCTGACAAGATTCATATTCCTCCGGTTCCTCTCAACGTGCTGACAGCTCCTTGGCCATTTGCAATGTGGGGCATTGACATGATTGGAGAGATCAAGCCCACGGCATCCAATGGACATCGCTTCATCCTGGTTGCCATTGACTACTTCACCAAATGGTTCGAAGCAGCTTCTTTCGCCTCTGTCACTAAAAATGTGGTTTCCCGCTTCATCAAGCAAAACCTCATATGCCGGTATGGTGTTCCGGAAAGGATCATCACAGACAACGGTACAAATCTGAATAATACTATGATCACCGCATTGTGCGAACAGTTCAAGATTTATCATCACAATTCATCTCCCTATCGGCCGAAGATGAACGGTGCTGTTGAAGCTGCGAACAATAACATTAAGAAGATCATTAAAAAAATGACATCACTTACAAGGACTGGCATGAGATGTTACCGTTTGCTCTGCATGGATACCGTACCACGGCACGTACTTCAACCGGGGCAACCCCATTTTCTTTGGTATATGGCATGGAAGTTGTCCTGCCCATGGAAGTTTAGATTCCTTCTCTAAGGATTATGAAGGACGCAGGTTTGAATGAAGATGATTGGATTCAGACCCGACTTGATCAACTCAATTTGATCGACGAGAAGCGTCTCGCTGCTGTCTGCCATGGTCAAACGTATCAAAAACGGATGATCAAGGCTTTCAACAAGAAAGTCAGACGTCAGGTATATCAAGTCGGAGATCTCGTAATCAAGCGGATTATCCTGCCCCAAAGTGATCCCAGGGGCAAATGGACTCCTACATACGAAGGACCATTTGTGATCAAGAGCATATTTTCTAGTGGTGCAATGATTCTGACCACCATGGACAGTGACAATTTACCGCACCCTGCGAACGCAGACATAGTCAAAAGATACTACGCATAAAATAACCCGACAAGTCGAAAACCCGAAAGGGCGGCTTGGGCAAAATTGGGCATCCCGGTGGACCGAAAACCCAAAAGGGCGGTTCAGGAAAAAATTAGGGATAAAACAAAAAAAATCTGTACACCTGGCAAGTCGAAAACCTGAAAGGGCGGCTTGGGCAAAAAGGGGTTTCCCGGTGGATCGAAAACCCGAAAGGGCGATTCAGGCAAAAGTTAGGGAATTAAAGCGTATGACTATGTCTCGTCGGATCAATTTAAGGACAATCTCTTCATCAACCAGAATCCGGTCATCGGCAGACGAAGCATTGAATGGACAGATATTCAGAGTTGTGAAGGCTATAGCAGAATGGAATCCCATGGAATTGTTTCACATAGCCATCTTTCTTTTGTATAAATTTTTCAATATTTACGACGACATCCTCTTACTAGGATGATTGTCTCCTTTGTACAAATATACTCATAGAAAGTTAATACAAATACTTTTCCAAATACAGAAATTTGCGTTGTCTTCCTTTTCTCTTTTCTTTTGCACTTATGTTTATTTGAGAAACGTCCAATGTTTTGTTAAATAGGCATATGCATTTGAACATAATCATTTCCTTATGAATCAAGAAGGATGATTACTAATAGGTTGAAGGTGCAGATAGATATCTTGATGCCCTTTCAGAGGAAATCCCAAGCAGGTTTGAAATCCAAATTCCTCAGTCAGAACTTAATTCCATAAACAGAGTTAGACTTCAGGATCCTCATCAGAGAAAGCTTTTCCAACACTGATTTCCCCAGCCAGAGAGCCTTCCAGAACTCAATTCCCCTCAGAATTAAAGTTCAGAATCCCCAGTGGAGCCTTAAAAATCTGAAAATCCAATCCCCAACGGAACTAAAACTTCCAACCATGAATCCCCAGCTGAACCAGGCTAGTGAACCTTCTCCCCACAGAGATACTTCCCTCCAAACTTAAGATTCTCAGTCATACCTCTCCAGCATGAGTCTACTAGATTCTGAACTCCCCGGTAGAGATCTTCAGAAATTCTCATTCCCCGTAAGTCACCAAGGAATGCCAGCTCCCCAGCAGTGGTCCTAAGATCCCTCAACAAGTGAAGATCTTGCATTTCCCCAAGCAGAGTGAAGGCTCATTCTCAGTTCCTCACAGGATAATCAGATGTTCTCCAGTGAAGATCTCCTCAAGACAAGAATCCCCAGAAGATTGGTATACAACCCAAGCTCCTAATTCTCCAGCAGTAGTCAAACAAGGATGTCTCATCCTCAGCGATCAAAATTCGTGTCATCCCCTGCAGCAGTCAAGGATTCACTTTCCATGGCAGCGGTCAAGATTCTTTATCTCCAGGATTCATCTATCCTCAGCAAGACAGCTCTTCAGTTTACATGCACAATCATTTACATTCATATCATGAACAATGATATAACATATATTGCATCATACATATCATGCAACATAACTTTGTGTTTTAGCTAACATTTCACCCTTTTCAGGATGAGATTAAAAGGCTATCGTTAACAATTATTCAGATACAGTATGGATACACCCCAGACACGGTGGTCATTCTATTACTCATTCAGAATTTCAAGTCAGATACAGTACATATACACCCCAGACACGGCGGTCATTCTACTACTCATTCAGACTACAGCAATCTGATACAGACTAGATACGCTCCAGACACGGCAGCCATTTTATCTCTTATTCAGATTCACTTACCCACCTCAAGGTTCAATGCGTTCCAAACACGGACACCATTCTGACCCTTACAACAGCAGTTTGATTCTCCCCAGTGCGTTCGCCACGGAAGTCATTCTGTCATTTATTTAGATCCCAGTTACAGTTTCAGATACACTTCAAACACATAACTCATTCTATTACTCATATGGATCTCGATCCCAGTTACAGTTTCAGATACACTTCAAACACAGAAGTCATTCTATTACTCATACGGATCTCAATCCCGGTTACAGTTTTAGATACACTCCAGACACGAAAGTCATTCTACTACTCATACGACTTTCAACTTCAGATACAGTCCAGATACGCTCCAGACACGGTTGCCATTCTGTCACTCATTCAGAATTTGTCCCCAACACGCAGTTGCTCCATAGATATGTTTCTCTGTTACCCAGATACAATACAGATACACTCCAGACACGGCAGTCATTCTGATATTTATTCTTCAAGCACAGTTACAGCTCAGATACGCCCCAGACACGGAGGCCATTCTTCTGCTCATACAAACTCAGTCCTTAGATGCAGTTCAAATGCATTCCAAACACGGATACCATTTTGATCCTCATTCTTCTGACCTATCACATTGCAGTTCAACAAACATTCCAGATGGCATCTTTAAGCCCATCCCCGACAAGATTCTGTCACCCTTTCAGATGGCATCTTTAAGCCCATCTCCAAATGGCATCTCTAAGCCCATGCCCGCATCCATTTTTCTGACGAGTGCAAATTTAAGGGCACTCTAGTGTCCAATCTCCTTTTACCTTCGAGACGCGAAAGGCAAACCTGCCAATCTAACTCTTCAGGTGCAAGAAGATTGAACAGGGGCAACTGTTGTACCCCAAAATTTGCCCTCTCATTTCTTCAACATTTCCTCATCACTAGATCCTTGGAGTTCAAGAACAAGTTAGTGTTTGCTCTGCTCAAGACTCCTCCTTGCATTGTTGACCCAAATTAGGGTTCGAGTTTGCACAAAGATGTTTTGACCTAAAATGCCCAAAATGACTTTCATGCTTCATGTTGGACTCACAAGTTTATCCATACCAAGTTTCAAGCCTTGATTCCAATCTTTGCCCAGTCAATTGGATAGTTGACCTAGAAATCAGCTGTATTGGGGAAAAAGTCAATTGTGGTCAATTGACAGTCAAACCTCATGATTTTTGACCCACATCAACATTATGAACTCATATGGACCATTTGATCAAGTTTGGATCACAATTCCACAAGAAATTTGATCAGATCACCAAAAGGGCAAAATGGTCATTTTTAGGGTTTTGTCTGCACAAAGGCAATTTTTGAATGTTTGACCTGGCCAATGGCAAACCAAGCTCACATAAGGACTCAAGGATTCAATGGCATGGTCTTGACACATTCAACAAGTTCAAAAGATCCCAAATGCACAAGATTGACAGATGAATTTTCCAGTCAACTGATCAGAATTTGACTGTATACTGAAAAGTCAAACTTTGACTTTTTGGTCAAAGTCAAGTGCCAAGATTCATTTTTCATCAAGACATGTCAAATTATGAAACTTGTTCATCAAGAAACCCAAAATTGCAAATTAGGGTTTAAAATGAAGAAATTTCATAACTTAGAAATTTTCTAAGTTATAAAATTTCCTTATTTTTTCCTAACTTTGTCCCTTTTTTTCATCAAGATGTATTTGGATTCAAACAAAACTCAAAACATGAAAGTTGTAGTACATTGCAAAATATACAACTTTGATTCACAAAGTTTTCTCAAAAGAATCTTGTAGCTCAAGTTATGATTTTTGGAATAAGGGTGCAAAACATTCTTAACTTAGAAATTTTTTCACCTATTTTAGGCAGGATTTTTGCCCAACTTCATGGCCACTTTTCACATGCTTCCACTTGGAATTTCAATTTGCATTACAAAGATGGATTGTATTACACATTCCAAGCTTTCCAAATTGTCCAAGAACTTCTCAAACACCCTTGTGGTTAGGGAGAATCGAATTTGTAAAGATGGGCAAAAGTCACTTTGTTCATAAGCCAATTACATGTTCATAACTTTGCATTTTCAAACTCAGCTTGCACAAACTAGATTACAGGCCTTTTTTATCTCATCCACATTAAATAATTTAATGCATATCCTTTGTGTTCATGTCTTGTTTTATGTATTTAACCATTACATACAAGATTAAGCCATATTTGGAAAAAGCATTTTAGCCATTTTTGAAAAGATCAACTTTATGTCAAGTTTACAATCTAAGAAGTACAAAGCAGATCTTTTGGGCACAAGATTATGGACTAATCCCACTGATCAAGGAGAGAAAAGGCAGCATTCTTGAGGGTCCTGTAGTAGCCTATAATCAAGTTTGACAAACTTTGCTTAGATAAGAAGAAACTTTGCAAAACTAGTACCACATTCATTTCCTGCAAGCAAGAGCCTAAACAAACTTTGCAAACACTTTTCACTTGATCCAACTAACCTAAAACACGAATCAACCAGAGTTCAAACCTTCTCATTCATCAAAACACAGTTTTGTTGCAAAACAGGGTACCTGCTGCATTTTGATTTGGTCAGCTCAATCCATTCGTGCGCCTTGGCCAAAACCACTTCATACACACTCCATAACATCCATACAAACTATCCCAAGCCTTGGAAACAGACTGTAACACCCCTAGCCAAGATTGCCATTTTCATTTTTCATCTGTGCAGGTTGACTTCTATAGCTCGATTCAGTAAGATTCAAAGCAAGCCAAGCATAGAGGAAGCATCCCTGGACCTCAGGCAAGCTGTACAAATCTTCAAATTCCATTGAAAGTGCCTCCATTATTGTACACGATTCAAACTGAACAGGTAAAAGTTTGAACTTCTATCTCTCTATCCAAGCATATCTAGGCTTAGGTTTGTGAAGAAAGTATGTTCTATTCATGGCCCTGAAGCTACCTATATCCTCACTTTTCATTTATATTGTGTGTGTGTTAAGAGAATTTGGAACCTGAACATTTGAAAAAAGCTAGGTCAGGAATTGGGGGAGGAGAAATTCTCTCTCATTTCTGAGAGTTAGAACAACTTCTTTATATGTTTAGAATCGTGACATGATGCTCTATAACATTGATGTTGTAAGTTTTTGTTGAAAGTCAAAGAATCAAGAGATAGCAGTTGGAGAAGGAAACGCGCGTTTTTCTGTTTGAAAGGTTGCTGGAGGTTGAAGACAAGCCCCTTGGGCTGGGCCTGACTTATTTTTCTGTTTGCACCACTATTTCCCACATACACCCCCTTGGCCCATTGTGTGTTATTTTTATCATTTTTGATTTTTTCTTTTTGTTTCTGACTTGTTATTTTTTGTTAAAATATAAAAAAACATTAAAAATATTTTTTCACCTTTTTTTGTATTTATTAGGCATTTATTTGTTTTATTTGATATATGTATGTAAATAAATATATATATACTTTTTATTTAAACCCTAGAAAATAATACCAAATATTCTTTTTTAGTCCTTATTTTTTATTTACCTTTTTGAAAACATTTGCTTAAAATACACTTTTTTTGTAAATAATAAATATTTTATTTTTTGTATATATTTAGTATATTTAATACATAATATAAATACTTATATATTTATTAGAATACTTAGGATAAAAATATAAAAATAATACATTTTTTCTTTTATTAATATTTGACCTCAAAAATTACTTTTTTACAAATATACTTCTCTTTTATTTATTTTTGTGTATAATTAATAAATATTGTATATAATAAATAATAAATACTTTTTACTTAGAAAATTAGGGTTTTGCCCTAAAAATGTGAAAATGTCCAAAATCAACTTTTTATTTATTTATTATTTATATGTCACATGAAAAATACTTTTACATACACATAAAAACATTTTTGTGCATAATACATTTTACATTTTTATTTGTATTTATTCAATTATTGTACAATTAAATAACTTGTATATTCAATTTGGATTGTAATAGCTTAGATTTAAATTTCTTGCTAAATATCCCCATTTGAACATTTGTACCCCCCATCCCATAATTATGTTGTAATAGTTTAGGACTTTAAATTCCGCATTTTAAAGCTTTCTAAATATGCCATGATAGACTTAGGGTTTGTATGCAAATCAAAAATAACAAATAGCTTGACCTAATCCAAAGACAAAAAAAAACATGAAAATGGACAACACCAATCACACTTGCACCCTTAGGGTTACTCCACTTGTTGCCTTCAATAATGGGCCATGTTGCATGTTGGGTGTCTTTGGCAAAACAAAACAATTCAAATGATCATAGTCCCTCGATGACGCTTTCGAAAGTTTCCTAAAAATGATCAAGTCCCTTAAAGGAAAAATTTCCAAAGACACTTGGCACTATTGCAATCATGGTCTAAACGATGACCCGCGCCCGTCCCGTTAACATCCTAACACAAGATTGTCCACCAAATACAATGGTGGAACAATATTGTTAAAAGGGTTAAAACATAGGAAAGATCTTTGAGAAATTTAGGGTAGATAACTCTTGGTTACTTGACCAATCTTGCAAAACAATCCTTGCCATTTTTCAAAACACACATCACAACAAACTTTCAAAACAACTTTCAAAAACATTGAAAACTTTTCAAAAGACAAATACACCTTTGTATACATTCAAACATGGATCATTACAAAGGTTGCCACAACAATGGCCTCTTTTCAAAACATTTTCAAACCAACACACAAAGCACCATTTCAAATAATTGAAAATGCAAGGCAAGTGATCTAAGCAAGTAACTAAGAGCCCATGGATAACCATGGATAGAAAGGGTGCTAATACCTTCCCTTTCTATAATCTACTCCCCGAACCCAAGAAAACATCTCAAAGGTTTTTGCTGTGCTTTTTAACCTTTCCTTAGGATAAAATAAAAAGTCGGTGGCGACTCTTGCTAAACCGAAACATTTTCAAAAACAAACGCAAAACCCAAGTCAGTTCTCCCACCGTATCACAGAGAGGAACAAAGGAAACCATGTTGAGCGCATTCATTTTTATTTAAGTCTCTAACTTTTGCTTGAATCTTCCTTTTGGGTTTTCGATTCACCGGGACACCCTTTTTTTGCCTAAGCTTCTTTTTCGGGTTTTCAACTTAGCGGGGTTCTCTCTTCTTTTTTTTAAGCAAAGTATTTTTTGACTACGTCAACATTTACAGGAAGAAGGAAGTATTCTCCATCCATGGTTGCGAGCATCATTGCTCCACCAGAGAAAAATTTTCTGACCACGAATGGTCCTTCATAAGTCGGGGCCCACTCGCCTCTGGGATCCCCTTGGGGAAGAATTATCCTCTTTAGCATAAGGTCACCTGGCTTGTAACACTGAGGCCGTACTCTCTTGTCAAAAGCTTTCCTCATCCTTTGCTGATATACCTGACCATGACATACAACCGTCAATCTCTTCTCATCGATGAGTTCTAACTGATCCAGTCGATTCTGTACCCACTCACCTTCATCTAGCTCAACATACTTCATGATCCTAAGAGAAGGAATTTTTACTTCTACAGGCAACACTACTTCCATGCCATAAACCAGAGAAAATGGGGTTTCCCCAGTCGAAGTACGCACAGTG
Organism: Vicia faba; assembly: GCA_948472305.1. NCBI lineage: Eukaryota > Viridiplantae > Streptophyta > Magnoliopsida > Fabales > Fabaceae > Vicia > Vicia faba. Next base: position 1,455,161,964 of record OX451739.1, read on the forward strand.
GTACGATAACCATGTAAAGCGAAAGGAAGCATCTCATGCCAATATTGATAGGTTATCACCATCTTTTGTACAATTTTCTTGATGTTCTTATTGGCCGCTTCAACAAATCCATTCATCTTCGGTCGATACGTGGAAGAGTTATGATGCTTGATTTTGAAGGACTCACAAAGCTCCTTCATCATCTTGTTATTCAAATTGGACCCATTGTCGGTAATGATCTTTTCAGGAACTCTGTAACGACAGATACTATTATGCTTAATGAACAGAGTTATCACTTGCTTGGTGACATTGGCATAGGATGCAACTTCAACCCATTTAGTCAAATAATCGATGGCAACCAGAATGAAATGGTGTCCGTTGGATGTAGTCGGTTTGATCTTACTGATCATATCGATTTCCCACATCGCAAACGGCCAAGGGGAGGTCAAGACATTCAGTGGTACGGGCGGCACATGCACCTTATCAGCATAGACTTGACATTTGTGGAAAATCCGCGCATGATTGTAACAGTCTATTTCTATGATGGACCAATAATAACCAGCTCGCAGTATCTTTTTGGCCATGGTATGTCCACTGGAGTGAGTCCCCAAGTCACCCTCATGTATCTCTTCAATGATTTTAGCTGCTTCTCTTTTGTCAACGCATCTGAGCAGTAAACCATCATGATGCCTCTTATACAACACACCACCACTGAGAAAGAACATGGCCGAAAATCTTCTCAAGAGCTTCTTATTTGTGACAGACGCCTCTTCAGGGTATTCTTGCATTTCAATATATCTTTTGAAATCATAAAACCATGGTTTATCGTATGATTCTAAATTGGCTTCAAAGCAAAAAAGCTGGCTCATCCAACCTTCTGATGGTAATGGAAGGTGTTTCGCTAGCCCACTTAACTTTGAACATGGAAGACAAAGTTGCCAGTTGTGATCGGTGGATCTGGAACTGACTGTTTAACGCTGGTTCGCGAAATGTCGCGGAAGCAAGAGTTGCCACTGTCTTTTATTTTCTCCAAATGGAAAGGACAAAAGCACAGAAAAATTCCTTATAGAGATTGCTCTCGGTTCGGGAGGTAGAGTTATAGAAAGGGAAGGTGTTAGCACCCTTTCTATCCATGGTTATCCATGGGCTCTTAGATACTTGCTCATTTGTGTTTTCAAAATTGTTTGTTTGCTTTTCAAATGTGGGTTTAAAAAAAGTTTCTTTGAAAATTTCAGTTCGACTCTTGTATCAGTCCTCAAGAGTGTTTGAAAAGTTGCTTTCGAAAGCTTTTTGAAAGTGTCGGTGTGAAAAGAGTTTTGATTTTGTTTTGAAATTAGAGCAAGTATCTAGAGTCGTCTACCTACCCTAAGGAATTCGTCTGTGTAAATGTCCTTGAAGTAGTGCCATCCCACCATTGAGAGGTAGGTAGCACCACCTTTGGAGGTGTTCGGGTCAATTCGAGGGTTCGGGACATGGTGATCACCGGAGCAATAGGAAGACACCTTAGAAGCTACCCTCATGCCATGTTCATGGACATGAGGACTTACTAAAACATCCTCTACTCGACGACCACCTTTCGAGGGGCAAGGCAACAGTGAGGCGTACCCTAGGGGTGGTGTGTGATTTGTGTGTCATGTTCATTTATGTTTATCTTGTCATGTATTGGTGATCTACGCATTGCTTTTATTTTTGGCATTCATTCTTTCATGCAAATTAATTAACAGTTAAAAGGTGCGGAATTAAATGTCCTACGCTATTACAAAGGCGCGGGTCTACATCGCCAAATAAATCCAAGACCCGATTTGAAATAAAATAAAATAATGCGGAAAGATAAATGTCTAATTAATCTATTACACGGCTTTGGGGCAATTACATGAAATTTATAAAGAGAAAATAAAATAAGCGCGCGAATTAGAATTATGATCGAATGCAAGGGCGTTGGACCCTTTTAAGGAAATTAAATTACAATTAATAAATTAATTAAGTTAAATAAGAAAAGGAAATTATTTTTGAGTTTTTTGTATTTATGGAATTTAGTAAGAAAATTAAATGAAATTAAAACCCTAATTCTAAACTATTTTTAATTTATTAAAAAAATGTTTAAATTTAACCTAGTTTTAACCTAATTATTTAATAGCAAATTTATTTACAAAATAAATAATTAATTATTAATAATGGTAAAAGAAAAGAAAAAGGATAAAAGTATTTAAAACCCTAATTCTACATTTTTTAGTTTATAAAAAAAAACATTAAAATTAAATCTAGAATTAAAAACTAAATTAATTAATAAAGTTTATTTACAAGAACATTTAAATAAAATATATTTATATTTTTTGTCTTTCTGATTTTTTATTATTTTTTATGTTAAAGAAAAAATTAATTTAAAGAATTAAACTAAAACTAAATAAAACAAATAAAATAGAAAAAATAAAGAGAATGAAAAAAGCAAACCAATGGGGGGTGTTGACCCCAATTTGGAGGTTATGTTGTGAGCAATTAAGCCCAATTATTGGAGGCCTTTGGTTGACTTTCTCAGCGCGCGTGTGGCATGGTCAACGGAGGTGTATGATGGATCTCTCATCCTGGCTTTTGGATTGATCTCAGTGGCCATGTGGCAAGCTTTGATGATGGATGCATGGTAGAATTCTGGGCGTACACTGCATGGAATCAGGTTAAAACAAAATATATTGAGAAAGGGGGGGGGGGACCTGGGAATCGAACCCAGGTCCCAATACTTATTGTCCACGTTGCCCACCAACTGAACCAGCGCGTTTGGTTGTATGCTTAATGGGTAATGAATGATAAGAGAGAGAAAAAACGTTATGCTGGATAATCAACAAAAGGCGCCAATGTTTGAATCCACCAATGGCTTTCCTCCATGCATCGTCTTCCCCACTTGTTCTTCATTTTTGCCTGAAAAACAAACTAGATAGCGGGGGTTTTAAACCCCCACAATCTGAAATACAAAAAAATAGCGAATAGGAATTAAACAAATATAAAAAAGGCGCGATGGATGTTTTAGATTCCTTGGAACGTCACGATTTCAATGGTATAAGTCTCATGGTCTGATTTTACCATATGCAAAAGTCCCCAATTTAAGAGCTTTGAAAACCTAGCAAGCTTCCATGGTAGATTCATGTATAAAGCACGAAAACTCAATTAAATGGCATGGTTAGCTTTAGAATGATTGGATTAGTACAAATCAACAGAAAAAATGCAATGAGGATGCGTATAAATTGAAACACGAATTTGACAAATGTTAAGAACAGGATGGCATCATGTTACCAATTCTTTGCGTTAGAAGCGTGGAAAAGGATTCAGTTAGGTTCAGTGATGCCTCAGAAAGCTTTTGGAATTCTTATTTCGCTTTGAATTGTCCTCTAATGTAGTTTTCAGTTTTGACTTTTTCACCAAAAATTGCAAAGTGTGTATGAGTTTTTAGGCGCAACTTCCAGGTTCTTGGCATTAGGTTTAGGTTCTGGCTTATGTATGGGACGAATTAGGGTAAGAATTCAAGCTAAGAGATCCATGTTTTGATGAATCAAATATTTGATTTTCATGGAATCTTTTTCAATATTTTCTTCATGAAGAACATGCCAATTTGCACCAAATCTTTCCTTTTTTGATGTGCACGAGATCCTTAGGCCTTGGTGAGAGATTATACTGCATAAAAAGATTTGAAAACTTTATTTTAGTATTTTTTTCATATTTTATTTAATTAAATGAATTAATGGTGATTAAAAATTCAAATAAATAATAAAAAATGATGAAATAACTCCCTTTTGGGCCAAATGGTCGTGCATAGCCTTTGGATAATGATTCTTGGAAGAAAATGTGGCCCATTAGCAATTTTGAGGCATTTGAAGCAAAGTTGACTTTTCAAAATTCCCAAAAATTTCCCAACTTCCGCAAGGCATATCTTGCTCAATTGTTAAGCTTTGATCATGTTCTTGGACATTTTGGAAAGGTCGTGAAGTCCTCTAACCAATGCCTTTGATCCCATGTCATTTTGAGTTACCAATCTCAAGTTATGGTCTTTGACTTAAAGTCCCTTTTTGTTGACTTTTGAAAATGACCTATAATGTTGAAATTGATAACTTTTTGTGAGAGCATTTTTTGGACTTGAAGTGTGAATATGAGTTGTAGTAAATGTCATTCTCTTCAAAATGAGCTTTGGATGGAATTTTTCTGATGAACCATGTGGAAGTTATGCCTTGGTCAAGTTACAGTTGACTTTTTCAACTGTCCAAATATGGAAACTTTTGCATCTTGAGACTTTTTGAGCCATGCCTTGAAAATCATGATCAAGCATTGATCAAATGATGTTTGTGGCTTCAAAATAAGATGTTGACCAAAAATTTGGACTTTTGACTGTCAAATGACCATTTTGCCCCTGCAGTTGACTGTTGAGCAATTAGGGTTTTTGACTGTGCAATTTTGTGCTGTAAGTCTTGAAACTTGACATGAGGATGCTTGACAATGTTTATAGGCATGTGGGACTTGATTGGACCCTTGGAAACTTCAATTTGTTTGATAGAACCAAAACCCTAGTTTTTGACTGTTAGGAGGCCCTTGAACTGTGCAACCCTTGGGGAGATTTTGAGGCATGCTTTTTGCAAATCTTGAAGAATATGGGAGGGCAAATTTTGGGGTACAACAGTTGCCCCTGTTCAATCTTCTTAGACCTGAGGATGTAGATTGGCTGACATGCCTTTCGTAATCCGAAGGTGGAAGATGATTGAACACTAGAGTGCCCAGAAATTTGCGCTTACATAGTAGTGTGATGGTGGGAATGGGCTTATAGATGCCATTTGGAGATTGATGGATAGGATGATGGGCTCATAGATGCCATGCTGAGAGGTGATGGATAGGTGGATGGGCTTATAGATGCCATCTAGATGTCGATCGCGTAAGAGTTTCCTTAGCGAGAACTTGCGTACCTGAAAAAAGAAAAATGATTACCTGGCCTGTTACAGGAGCTGGTCTTCAAACTTTTTGTATAGATGCGCCTTGACTGGTTACAGGAATTGAATCTGGAGCTTCAAAAGGTGATGAATGAACCAGGGATGGTTACTACCTCAACGGGACGGTGAGGGAACCTTGGGCGATTACTACCTCAACAGGAATGCTGAGAGAACCTTGGATGATTACTACCTCCACAGTAACGGGGAGAGAATCATAGGCGACTTCAACCTCAACAGTAACGCTGAGAGAACCTGGGGCGACTTCAACCTCAACAGTAACGCTGAGAGAATCTTGGGCGACTTCAACCTCAACAGTAACGCTGAGAGAATCATAGGCGACTTCAACCTCAACAGTAACGCTGAGAGAATCTGGGGCGATTACTACCTCAACAGTAACGATGAGAGAATCATAGGCGACTTCAACCTCAACAGTAACGCTGAGAGAATCTTGGGCGACTTCAACCTCAACAGTAACGCTGAGAGAATCATAGGCGACTTCAACCTCAACAGTAACGCTGAGAGAATCTTGGGCGACTTCAACCTCAACAGTAACGCTGAGAGAATCTTGGGTGTCTTCTACTGAGTCTTCATCAGGAAAATCTTTAGGGATTGATTTAACTGGACTAGAGAAGGCCTTTGATTGGATAAGAATCAAGAAAAATCTTAGGGTCGACTTAACTGAACCGGACAAGGTCTTGAAATCTTCAACTGGATAAGAAACAGGGAGATCTTAGGGTCGATCTGACTGAACCAGAGAAGGCCTTTGACTGGATAAGAATCAGGAAAATCTTAGGGTCGATTTAACTGAACCGAACAAGGTCTTGAAATCTTCAACTGGATAAGAAACGGGGAGATCTTAGGGTCGATCTGACTGAACCAGAGAAGGCCTTTGACTGGATAAGAAACAGGAAAATCTTAGGGGCGATTTAACTGAACCAGGCAAGGTCTTGAAATCTTCAACTGGATAAGAAACAGGGAGATCTTAGGGTCGATCTGACTGAACCAGAGAAGGCCTTTGACTGGATAAGAAACAGGAAAATCTTAGGGGCGATTTAACTGAACCAGGCAAGGTCTTGAAATCTTCAACTGGATAAGAAACAGGGAGATCTTAGGGTCGATCTGACTGAACCAGAGAAGGCATTTGACTGGATAAGAAACAGGAAAATCTTAGGGTCGACTTAACTGAACCGGACAAGGTCTTGAAATCTTCAACTGGATAAGAAACAGGGAGATCTTAGGGTCGATCTGACTGAACCAGAGAAGGCATTTGACTGGATAAGAATCAGGAAAATCTTAGGGTCGATTTAACTGAACCGGACAAGGTCTTGAAATCTTCAACTGGATAAGAAACAGGGAGATCTTAGGGTCGATCTGACTGAACCAGAGAAGGCCTTTGACTGGATAAGAAACAGGAAAATCTTAGGGGCGATTTAACTGAACCAGGCAAGGTCTTGAAATCTTCAACTGGATAAGAAACAGGGAGATCTTAGGGTCGATCTGACTGAACCAGAGAAGGCCTTTGACTGGATAAGAAACAGGAAAATCTTAGGGGCGATTTAACTGAACCAGGCAAGGTCTTGAAATCTTCAACTGGATAAGAAATAGGGAGATCTTAGGGTCGATCTGACTGAACCAGAGAAGGCCTTTGACTGGATAAGAAACAGGAAAATCTTAGGGGCGATTTAACTGAACCAGGCAAGGTCTTGAAATCTTCAGCTGGATAAGAAACAGGGAGATCTTAGGGTCGATCTGACTGAACCAGAGAAGGCATTTGACTGGATAAGAAACAGGAAAATCTTAGGGTCGACTTAACTGAACCGGACAAGGTCTTGAAATCTTCAACTGGATAAGAAACAGGGAGATCTTAGGGTCGATCTGACTGAACCAGAGAAGGCATTTGACTGGATAAGAATCAGGAAAATCTTAGGGGTGATTTAACTGAACCAGGCAAAAATCTTGAACATAGCTGAGAAGTTAACTGGATCTTTCCTGAGAGGTAAAGGTCAGTCATATGCAATGCGCGATATGGATCAAGCATTGATGTTCTCAACGTAAATGAGATTGTAAGATATGGTGCATATATGCATGCTATAATGTATGAAAATGTGATGTTTATGAATGTATGTTTTCGTCTAGGAAAGTAAATCCTTGACGGGTGTTGGGAAGTCACATCCTGGGTTGATGTTTGAAGAGAGTTCTTCGTTTCTGCTGGGGACGATAGTTGCAAGCAAACCGGTAGGAGAGGATAACTCCGTTGGGGAATAAACTTGGCGAATGGATTACTCTGCGGGGAGAAAAGTACTCTAGTGATCTTGCTAGGGAGCAATACTCTGTGGGGAGAGAGGTACTTTGCTGGAATGTTGACGGTAACTTCACGGGGGATACCATTGTTGTTGGAAGTGTTAATAGACTTCGCTGGGGATAAGAAGACTTCGCCGAGGACGATCTTCCCGTGGCTTTTGGCTGAGGATAACCCAGTTATATCCTGGTAGGGAAATAACCTTTGAATAAAGCCGGGAGACGCGTTCGTGCTTTGCGGGGATAAGCTTCCAGAATCTACTGGGGATAAGCTTACTGCTTGGGGAGATGGATTCCAACTTTTCTGGGGAAACTGGATTGGACTCTCCTGGGGAAATTTTGAACTATATTAGGGAAAGTGACTCCATTGAATGTTTGATATACCGCCGGGGAATAATCTTAGATCAAGATTGCCGGGGATGCTTGTTAAGAATGTCTGTATATCGTGCTGTGGAATGTTGAGATCTGCGGGGGATACCCAACTTCCCTAAGGTTGATAATAGCTTTGCTTGGGGAGAGTGCACGGACTTGCTGGCTCACTCTCTGGGGAATTAAGGTATATTGGTTACGTTCTTCAGCTGAACTTACCTTCGTACCTTGGTGGACGGAACAATTAGATCGCTTAGACAACTCATTATTGCCCCTGTTTCTGAGGTGGGAGAGGAAGACCTGTGAGGTGCTGATAGTTGTTGATGGACAAACCTTCTTCTGGTAAGCAGGTGACATGATGACAGGACATAGTTGTACGCTTTAATCCCTAACTTTTGCCTGGACCGCCCTTTCGGGTTTTCAGCCCACCGGGATACCCATTTTTGCCCAAGCCGCCTTTTCAGGTTTTCGACTTTCCGGGTGTACAGGTTTTTTCATTTCATCCCTTATTTTTGCCCGAACCCTTTTGGTTCGTCGGGAAGCCCTTATTTTTGCCTAGGTGTGTCAACCTAGCGGGTCTTTGATTGCGCGTAGTATTTTTTCGACTATGTCCACGCTCTCCGAATGTAGGGAATTGCCCCTGTTAGAAGTGTTTTTTCATGCCACCAGAAGATGTTTGATCAGGCAAGATTCGTTGCTGGAATGCCCCAAGTGACTCAGGCGGAGATTTGCCCCAGGCTATTTGGCCTTTGAGAGATTCTCCGAATCTTGATTGGACTGCCCCAGATAATAGACCATGATCATGTCTGCCCCTTGATTGGAAGTGCTTTTGTTCATTAGGCATTCGTCGTGCGAATTTCTATGTTGTTCAAACAAAAAGTCATATGCAAACAAAGTTATGTTAAAAATGCAAAGCTTATGTCTGTCTTGAAGATTTTGAAAATGCATTCTTTTTCATAAAACAAGTGAATGTTTGTAAAACGTGATGTCAACTCCGTATTTACCGTAGGCCTTAAGGAGTCAGGATACTTTTCGTAATAGTATGCTTTCGAACTAACCCATGCTTCAGCTAGGACTTTTGAGGGTTATAATGTGGCCTGGTTCACGGTTTAAGAAACAAAGGATAAAGGCTCAAATTATTTGTACCCACCCGCTCTTCGTGATGTTCTTCAAACCTAAGCTCAGTTGATCGTGCGTTAGACCTTGTTTGAGTCTTTGTCCTGATGTTCCAATGATGGTTCAGATATTGATGATTTATTCCGAATAGGCAGTCATTTTTTGTTTTTGTTGAGGGTTTGTATGACCTCTTTCTTTTTGATTTCGCTATCCCTAAATTTTGCCTGAACTGTTTCTTTTATGATTACAGTCAGCGGGATGCCCCAGTTTTGTAAGTCTCCTTCATAGGTTTTGACTTATTGGGTTTTTATTTTTGAGATATCATGACTGCCTATCCTTATGATCATTCGGAATCATCATTGTCTTCTTTTTTTTGTAAGGACTTCTTTGGTGCCATTCGTTATGCACTTGGATCAACTGAGAGAACTACCCTGCCCCAGGTTATGATAAAGGGTTTTAATTTTCGAAAAGAAAAACTCCTACTTCTTTAGCTCAGAGGGGTTGACGAGGGATTATCATCCTTATAACTCCAGTGTTTAGGAATTGAAACAATGCCTGTACCTCATCAGCGGGGTCTGTTCAAAAGCATACTGTAATTGTCGTGGTATCGTTTTCGTCATCCTCCCTCAAGAGGCTTAGAATTAATAATCGAGTGTTGATCATCAGAAAAAATATGAAAATAATTTGCATATAGTGAATACGAATATATTGCTTTAAACCAGACATATGCGATGCATTAATGAAATAACAACGTTTAACATGAGTAAATGTTTGAACAAAAGAAAGTTACAACTTGAAAATCCTAATGAACAAAAGTCTTGTCAACTCAGGGCTTGTTACTTCAAATGGTGAGCCTTGGAGGGATGGTAGAAAAACTCAGACTGACCATCTTGTGTGAACTCCAATGCTCCTTCATCAATCAGGTCTTGGATCTTGTTCTTCAGGGCCCAACACTCATTTGTATCGTGTCCCGGGCTGGCAGAATGGTAGGCACACCTTTTATTGGGATGATAGGTAGGAGATGTTGTGTTGGGGTTCCGGGGATGAGCCCTTAATGTGATCAGATTCAATCTCAACAGGCGTTGTAAAGCTTGAAACAGCGACATATTGAGCTGGGTGAATTGCCTCCTGGGCTTGTCTGGCTGAAGCTGGTGAGGTTGATGCTGAATTTGTGACACTGGAGCCATTTGAGGAGCTCTCCCCTTATCTCCTTGTCTCAAAGATGGTTGAATGATGACTGGCTCTTTACCCTTAGACGTTTGCCCCAGTTGGTTACCCTGAAGCAGTTGGTTGAAGAGAACCCCGAGCTCTTCTTGTCTTTGAGCTAAGCCTTGAATGGCAGTCACCTGCCCCAGCATCTGGGTTTTCATTGCATCCATCTCAGCTTGCAGGCGTTTCAGCCGTTCGTCCTCAGCACTATTCCTGACCAAAGTCCCCATGAGAAGTGCTCTCAGCTCCTCCTGCCCCTTGGATAGATTCAGGAGGATTTCCCCGAACCGAGTCTCTTGAGCAAGAAGGTCCTGGTTATCTTGTTGGGAAGCCATTGCTGAAATAGACAGCGAGAAAAGGTAAGTGACCTGCAACAAGGATACATGTTATGCAATGATGTGTATGACATGCATGTAATGTTTTCAAGGACCTCGCGGGATAAACAAGAAAATTTGTTAGAATTTGGGTCCGGTAGCTTGATTGAAGGAACTGCATATTATTGAGAGTCCTTCTTCAAAGGGTCAAAGGCTCACCATATCCAGTGGGTCATAGCCTCTGACAACCTTGGCTAGAGGAAAATAAATCCCCTTTGCCCCTTGCTGGACAGTTGGTTCATCCTGACCTGCATCACAGACCCTTGAGATCCTTGAAATGGGTTAGGATGTATGCAATGGTATGATGTTATGGTATGCATGGAGTGATGTAAGTAAACCCCGTTATGAGTCCCCCTTAAGGACTATAAACAAAACCTGTAAGAAACTCAGTACACTCTGTTATGAGTCCCAATTAAGGACTATAAACAAATCCTGCAAGAAACTTAGTAAACCTTGTTATGAGTCCCAATTAAGGACTATAAACAAAACCTGCAAGTAGCTTATGTGTCAGATAACAAGCATGCAAGTAGTCAAGTATGAAGGCACACAAGTCACACAAGAGAAGCCCTTAGAGTTTAGGCCAGCATGAGGTTTAGGTATTACCCTCTTTTAGTTTGTTGGTTCATACCTGTCCTATCAAAAGTAACCGGGTTCTTAGAGGATCCCAATATCATGGACTACCCTCAATCGGTCATAACTCCAGCATCACAATCTTTTCTTGCGGCCAGAACCATCACGAGAGTTTAGCCTCAATGGGCGTAGCATACTGCTACTGTTCTAATGGCCAAGTTGTGTCATTTAAGGTTCTAAGGTCTGTTGGTGCTTAATGACTCCTCAGAAGACCCATATTCTCCTCGTTGCAACACAAGGGATATCGGTACAGACCAAGGTGCCACACCAATGTAGCCACTGCTTCACCCGTGTCGGTCTATGCCGGACAGGTCCCTCACAGCTTATGCTACCTAAACAGGGTATCCCCAGATCCGGGTTAGGATCTATGTAACTCCCATGCAACCCACAATTTAAAGCAAACAAGTCAATACAATTGAAAACACAGTTATGAACTATCCTAAGGTACACCTCACTTTAAAAATATTCCCCAGCAGAGTCTCCAGTTCTGTGATCGGTGGATCTGGAACTGACTGTTTAACGCTGGTTCGCGAAATGTCGCGGAAGCAAGAGTCGCCACCGTCTTTTATTTTCTCCAAATGGAAAGGACAAAAGCACAGAAAAATTCCTTATAGAGATTGCTCTCGGTTCGGGAGGTAGAGTTATAGAAAGGGAAGGTGTTAGCACCCTTTCTATCCATGGTTATCCATGGGCTCTTAGATACTTGCTCATTTGTGTTTTCAAAATTGTTTGTTTGCTTTTCAACTGTGGGTTTAAAAAAAGTTTCTTTCAAAATTTCAGTTCGACTCTTGTATCAGTCCTCAAGAGTGTTTGAAAAGTTGCTTTCGAAAGCTTTTTGAAAGTGTCGGTGTGAAAAGAGTTTTGATTTTGTTTTGAAATTAGAGCAAGTATCTAGAGTCGTCTACCTACCCTAAGGAATTCGTCTGTGTAAATGTCCTTGAAGTAGTGCCATCCCACCATTGAGAGGTAGGTAGCACCACCTTTGGAGGTGTTCGGGTCAATTCGAGGGTTCGGGACATGGTGATCACCGGAGCAATAGGAAGACACCTTAGAAGCTACCCTCATGCCATGTTCATGGACATGAGGACTTACTAAAACATCCTCTACTCGACGACCACCTTTCGAGGGGCAAGGCAACAGTGAGGTGTACCCTAGGGGTGGTGTGTGATTTGTGTGTCATGTTCATTTATGTTTATCTTGTCATGTATTGGTGATCTACGCATTGCTTTTATTTTTGGCATTCATTCTTTCATGCAAATTAATTAACAGTTAAAAGGTGCAGAATTAAATGTCCTACGCTATTACAAAGGCGCGGGTCTACATCGCCAAATAAATCCAAGACCCGATTTGAAATAAAATAAAATAATGCGGAAAGATAAATGTCTAATTAATCTATTACACGGCTTTGGGGCAATTACATGAAATTTATAAAGAGAAAATAAAATAAGCGCGCGAATTAGAATTATGATCGAATGCGAGGGCGTTGGACCCTTTTAAGGAAATTAAATTACAATTAATAAATTAATTAAGTTAAATAAGAAAAGGAAATTATTTTTGAGTTTTTTGTATTTATGGAATTTAGTAAGAAAATTAAATGAAATTAAAACCCTAATTCTAAACTATTTTTAATTTATTAAAAAAATGTTTAAATTTAACCTAGTTTTAACCTAATTATTTAATAGCAAATTTATTTACAAAATAAATAATTAATTATTAATAATGGTAAAAGAAAAGAAAAAGGATAAAAGTATTTAAAACCCTAATTCTACATTTTTTAGTTTATAAAAAAAACATTAAAATTAAATCTAGAATTAAAAACTAAATTAATTAATAAAGTTTATTTACAAGAACATTTAAATAAAATATATTTATATTTTTTGTCTTTCTGATTTTTTATTATTTTTTATGTTAAAGAAAAAATTAATTTAAAGAATTAAACTAAAACTAAATAAAACAAATAAAATAGAAAAAATAAAGAGAATGAAAAAAGCAAACCAATGGGGGGTGTTGACCCCAATTTGGAGGTTATGTTGTGAGCAATTAGGCCCAATTATTGGAGGCCTTTGGTTGACTTTCTCAGCGCGCGTGTGGCATGGTCAACGGAGGTGTATGATGGATCTCTCATCCTGGCTTTTGGATTGATCTCAGTGGCCATGTGGCAAGCTTTGATGATGGATGCATGGTAGAATTCTGGGCGTACACTGCATGGAATCAGGTTAAAACAAAATATATTGAGAAAGGGGAGGGACCTGGGAATCGAACCCAGGTCCCAATACCTATTGTCCACGTTGCCCACCAACTGAACCAGCGCGTTTGGTTGTATGCTTAATGGGTAATGAATGATAAGAGAGAGAAAAAATGTTATGCTGGATAATCAACAAAAGGCGCCAATGTTTGAATCCACCAATGGCTTTCCTCCACGCATCGTCTTCCCCACTTGTTCTTCATTTTTGCCTGAAAAACAAACTAGATAGCGGGGATTTTAAACCCCCACAATCTGAAATACAAAAAAATAGCGAATAGGAATTAAACAAATATAAAAAAGGCGCGATGGATGTTTTAGATTCCTTGGAACGTCACGATTTCAATCGTATAAGTCTCATGGTCTGATTTTACCATATGCAAAAGTCCCCAATTTAAGAGCTTTGAAAACCTAGCAAGCTTCCATGGTAGATTCATGTATAAAGCACGAAAACTCAATTAAATGGCATGGTTAGCTTTAGAATGATTGGATTAGTACAAATCAACAGAAAAAATGCAATGAGGATGCGTATAAATTGAAACACGAATTTGACAAATGTTAAGAACAGGATGGCATCATGTTACCAATTCTTTGCGTTAGAAGCGTGGAAAAGGATTCAGTTAGGTTCAGTGATGCCTCAGAAAGCTTTTGGAATTCTTATTTCGCTTTGAATTGTCCTCTAATGTAGTTTTCAGTTTTGACTTTTTCACCAAAAATTGCAAAGTGTGTATGAGTTTTTAGGCGCAGCTTCCAGGTTCTTGGCATTAGGTTTAGGTTCTGGCTTATGTATGGGACGAATTAGGGTAAGAATTCAAGCCAAGAGATCCATGTTTTGATGAATCAAATATTTGATTTTCATGGAATCTTTTTCAATATTTTCTTCATGAAGAACATGCCAATTTGCACCAAATCTTTCCTTTTTTGATGTGCACGAGATCCTTAGGCCTTGGTGAGAGATTATACTGCATAAAAAGATTTGAAAACTTTATTTTAGTATTTTTTTCATATTTTATTTAATTAAATGAATTAATGGTGATTAAAAATTCAAATAAATAATAAAAAATGATGAAATAACTCCCTTTTGGGCCAAATGGTCGTGCATAGCCTTTGGATAATGATTCTTGGAAGAAAATGTGGCCCATTAGCAATTTTGAGGCATTTGAAGCAAAGTTGACTTTTCAAAATTCCCAAACATTTCCCAACTTCCACAAGGCATATCTTGCTCAATTTTTAAGATTTGATCATGTTCTTGGACATTTTGGAAAGGTCTTGAAGTCCTATAACCAATGCCTTTGGTCCCATGTCATTTTGACTTACCAATCTCAAGTTATGGTCTTTGACTTAAAGTCCCTTTTTGTTGACTTTTGAAAATGACCTATAATGTTGAAATTGATAACTTTTTGTGAGCATTTTTTGGACTTGAAGTGTGAAGAGGAGTTGTAGGAAATGTAATTCTCTTCAAAATGAGATTTGGATGGAATTTTTCTGATGAACCATGTGGAAGTTATTCCTTGGTCAAGTTACAGTTGACTTTTTCAACTGTCCAAATATGGAAACTTTTGCATCTTGAGACTTTTTGAGCGATGCCTTGAAAATCATGATCAAGCATTGATCAAATGATGTTTGTGGCTTCAAAATAACATGTTGACCAAAAATTTGGACTTTTGACTGTCAAATGACCATTTTGCCCCTGTAGTTGACTGTTGAGCAATTAGGGTTTTTGACTGTGCAATTTTGTGCTGTAAGTCTTGAAACTTGACATGAGGATGCTTGACAATGTTTATAGGCATGTGGGACTTGATTGGACCCTTGGAAACTTCAATTTCTTTGACAGAACCAAAACCCTAGTTTTTGACTGTTAGGAGGCCCTTGAACTGTGCAACCCTTGGGGAGATTTTGAGGCATGCTTTTTGCAAATCTTGAAGAATATGGGAGGGCAAATTTTGGGGTACAACACCAGTGTATCATCTAGATTGTTCTCTTCTCTGGATATGTGTTCGAATGTGATCTCTTCGAAGTACAGAATCAACCTCATAACATGCTCGCGATAGGGAATCAGGTTCTGATGAAGAGTCTCCCAATCTCCATTAATCTGGCTGATAACAAGATTGGAATCCCCGTAAACTTTGAAATATTTGATCCGCATGTCGATTGCTGCTTCAATGCCATAAATGCAAGCTTCATATTTGGCCATATTGTTAGTAAAATCGAAGCAAATACGAGATGTGAAAGAAATGTGGAATCCTTCAGGGGAAGTAATAACAGCTCTGACGCCATTGCCCATACATTGGAGGCTCCATCAAACACAAGTGTCCAACGCGATCCTGGCTCGGGTCCTTCATCTGGGCCCGGTATATTACAATCTCGAATATACACTATTTCCTCATCTGGAAAATCAAACTTCATTGGTTCGTAATCGTCCATGGGCTGATGAGCAAGATGATCGGCCAATATACTACCTTTGATCGCCTTTTGCGTAGTGTACTGGATATCAAATTTAGTTAGTATCATATGCCAATGGGATACCCTACATGTACGTGCCGACTTCTTAAAAATGTACTTGATTGGATCCATCTTAGATATCAGGTAGGTGGTGTGAGTTAACATGTATTGTCTTAAGCGTTTGGCACCCCAAGCAAGTGCACAACAAGTCTTTTCCAGCAATGAATACCTTGACTCACATTTCGTAAACTTCTTACTCAAGTAATAAATGGCTTGTTCTTTCTTCCCTGTCTCGTCATGCTGACCAAGGACACAACCCATAGAGTTTTCTAACGCAGTTAAATACATGATTAGCGGCTTTCCTTCCATCGGCGGCATGAGTATTGGGGGTTCCTGCAGATACTCCTTTATTTTGTCAAACGCCTTCTGACAATCTTCATTCCAACTTACTGTCTGATTCTTCTTCAACAATCTGAATAAAGGTTCACATGTGGCCATGAGATGAGAAATAAATCTAGAAATGTAGTTTAACCTCCCCAAGAAACCACATACTTCCTTCTTTGTTTTTGGTCCGGGCATTTCCTATATCGATTTCACTTTAGCTGGGTCAACCTCGATGCCTTTTTCACTTACAATAAATCCCAACAACTTGCAAGATCTCACCCCGAAGGTGCATTTATTTGGATTTAGCCTCAACATGAATTGCCTTAATCTCTCAAGCAACTTCTCCAGATGAACAAGATGTTCCTCTTCCGTGTCAGACTTAGCAATCATATCATCCACATATACCTCAATCTCCTTATGAATCATATCATGAAAGAGATTAACCATGGCACACTGATACGTTACCCCAGCATTTTTCAAACCAAACGGCATCACCTTATAGCAAAAGGTTCCCCAAGGAGTGATAAATGTTGTCTTTTCCATATCCTCCGGAGCCATTTTAATTTGATTGTAACCCAAAAAGTTGTCCATGAAGGAAAACACTTTAGAGTGAGCAGTATTATCGACCAACACATCAATATGAGGAAGAGGAAAATCATCCTTAAGGTTAGCTCTGTTTAAATCCCTATAATCCATGCATATCCTGACCTTACTGTCTTTCTTATGCATAGGCACAATATTCGCAATCCATGGTGGATAATTGATGACTT
Organism: Vicia faba; assembly: GCA_948472305.1. Lineage (NCBI taxonomy): Eukaryota > Viridiplantae > Streptophyta > Magnoliopsida > Fabales > Fabaceae > Vicia > Vicia faba. The sequence continues at coordinate 1,455,178,741 of OX451739.1, forward strand.
TTAAGAAATCCGCATCCAATTATTTCCGAACTTCTTCTTTAATCTTGATCTCAAAGGTTGTGAATATCCTTAATTGACTCTTCTATGCCAATATTCACAACCTTAATTGACTCTTGATTTGGCTGGATAACCTTCTCTTCTTGTTTTAACAATCTTGATAATTCCTCGGGAAGATCACAATCCTCACATGCCTCTTCTTCAGCTTGATAAATTGGATTGTCAAAGTCATAGTGCACGATAACAGAGTCGTTATCAATATAATCTGTGGTGGAAGTGCATCTGCATAAATGATATTTTGGGTGTTTTAGTGACAGTGTGTGAAAAGGGAAACATTGTCATTTAAAGAGAAATAAAAAGGAAAGAATGAAACAAAATTTTTGAATGCAAAAACGTCCTTTATTTATGATAAAATTTTGAAAATAAACATGGTGGCCCTACACAAATGATCCACTACGCCTTGGGCAAAGCATAGGAATTATGATATGATAATAAAAGAAAACAAGAAAAATTACTCCTCGGCGCTTGAAACTTGGATAACATCCACAGAAGTGCAGTTGTTGAGCGCTTGGCCTAGAACACTTGGATGGATCCAATCTTTAATATTGTATCCATCAGCCTTATCGTCACCAATTGCATTGGTACATGCTTCTTGAGTAGCATTAGGATGGGAGAATCTCATAGAAGTAGATAAACCAGAAGCTCTAAAAGCTACATTTTGCTGACTCGGGAAGTAACCAAGAATTAATTTGTTGAATTTTGAGGTAACATCTAGCACTCAACCCAAACCTTCAGGGTTGCCGTTCTCTACCACCACTCTAGCATCTCTGAGAGAAGACATAATAGTTTTCAGCTTCTTTTTCTGATCTGGGGGCGGAAAATTGACTGCATGAACTGTCTCACGATATAATCTTCCTTGCCGCATACAATTATCACTTTTCCCTCTGTAGGATATTTTATCTTCTGGTGAAGAGTAGAGGTGACTGCTCCTGCCTTGTGAATCCACGGCCGCCCCAACAAACAACAATACACTTGCTGTATGTCCATCACAAAGAAGGTAGCATTGAAGGTGCGAGGACCCGCCTTGATAGGTAATTCCACTTCCCCAAATATGGATCTTCGGGACCCATCAAAGGCTTTTACCATCAAATCTCTAGGACGTAACTCCAAGCCAGAATAATCAATTTTCATTAATGCTGACTTGGGTAGTACATTAAAAGACGACCATGTATCCACCAAAACTCGAGATAGAGTAGTTCCCTTGAACTCCATATAAATATGTAACACTTTTTTATGATCTCTCCCTTTTGGAGGAAGATCAAAATCCGTGAAGACCAAACCATTCCCAGCAGATATGTTAGCATAAACATTCTCGAACTAATTGATTGTTATCTTGTGCGGCACAAATGCATTTTTCAATAACTTCATCAAAGCATTTCTGTGAGTTTTTGAATAAATCAACAAAGACAAGATAAACATCTTAGAAGGGGTGTGACTTAACTAGTCAATTATGCTATAATCACTCTTCCTGATAATTCGCATCAACTCCTCAACTTCATCAGGAACTGAGGAAGTTTCTGGCATTGAATCTGGCTGAGTCACATTGGCTGGTGTAACCCTTGGATTACCAATCGTCGCCTGTTGTTTCCCTTTTTCTATTGAAGAGGCATCTGCCACATCTTGTACATTGTAAGGACCAAACACTCTCCCGCTTCTAGTCATTCAACCTACGCTAGAGAAATTATGAACCTCCCCTTCATTGTTTTCAGCATCTTCTTTCTTGGAAGGACCAGGATTTGCCTCTTGCTTTACCCCATGGTAATAAACATCAACACCATAGTTCCATGGGATGGCCTTCTCACTAGTATACGACATGGGACCAGGTACCATAATCATCAAACGAGGCGTCCTAGCTGGAATGTGCACGGGGGTGTAAGGAATAGATACCACAACAACGTCTTCTTTAGTAACCTTTCAGCAACTTGGCTTTCTATCGAATTATAGGGAACCCTCATCCATCATGACTTCGATGCCAGATTTTAAGTCATCGTAGCCCTTTGGTTGCTCTCTACACTTGGCACGATCTGAAGCACATCCCAGGAAAATAGAATTGTCAAGCAAATATATCTTAACATACCACAACAGATTAGTTACTTGTTCTACATTCATACCTAAATTCCGCATTTCTCTACTATCATCAATCATATTAACCACAACCCCTCCATGCCTAGGCATTTGGTTCTGAGTAACATTCAGACCAGTTACGGGAGTAAACTCAATTGCCTTGGCATCCAACAAGTCTTGTATTCTACATTTCAAATCAAAACAATTGTCTGTTGAGTGGCCAATTCCACCATAATGGAATTCACATCTTGCGTTAGCATCATAGTTAGGATGAAGTCTTCCAGGGGGTGGTGGCATATTTGTCAAACTAATCAACTTCAAATCGAGAAAATGGTGGAGTGCTTCAGTAGGAGATTCTGGTAAGAGGTCGAATTTCCTCGATTATCTTTGTTGTTGATTATATACTGACGGGGAGAATCTTGCTGTCTTTGTTGTTGGGGTATCGGATTCTGTCTCTGCTGTGGAGGAGCATTGATAAGGATAGACACATCATTGATGTGTTGGTGTTGACGATCATCTCCTCTTCCTCCATGAGAATAAACTGCACTCGTGTCACCTTCCCTCTTCTTAGGGTAAGTACAGAATGGTTTCTTACCACCCCCTGATGAACCACTAGAACCACCGATTTGAATCTTCCCTAATTTCAAACCACCTCAATTCTTTCTGAAGGAAAATTGCGATCAAAAGCGCAGTGGAATTTAAAATTTTCCTTTAGAGATCCTTACGAATGAGCATGGTCAGTGATAGAAATATTTACCTCTTGTGGCGATTCAGACCTTTGATGTTGTGATCACGAGCGTTGATGAAGAACAACGCCTCTACTCAGTCCACATGAACAGATCGCTTCCGGTCATAGTGCTAGCTGATCACGAACAAAAACTTTGAGTGAGAGAGAGAATAAAAAATGAAATTGCATCAAGTGAAATTGCTTCATCACAAGGGATCTATTTATAAAATCACTCGTGTGGGATACAAGCTAAAAGCCCTATTAAGGCTATAAGCTAAAAGCCCAATTAAGCTTATGGACATCATACCTTATGACGTACCATATATCACTTATCCACGTGGTACCTTACCACTTTCCGTATTACACTTAAGTGCATTGTACCTTACGGTGTTCCTTATTTATTCTATCTCTCATCAACCTGTCCTTATGTGTGTGACCCTATAGGTTTTCGCGACGTTGGCAATTATATTAAATCACACATTTAATATAATAAACAGTGAGCGGTATCTAGCAACACATCATTGTTACCCAAGTCACGAAAATGTCATGTGATCTGACCAAACCTTTTCCGTGATAATATTTGTGTTGTACAATTACCCTTTTGCCCTCATGTCTATATTGAACACAAGGCATACACTGTGTCACCCTTGTCCAGTTCAATATTGGGCCCTTAGACATTTATCTTGTTATGCAGGATGAGCAAATTCCATCTAGGTCACTCATGTCCCTTAGCATGCTTTGTGAAGTACCCATCAACCGTCTTTATAGTCATCCAGTTACGGATGATGTTTGATCAGCAATAAAGTACTTGACTCTACATCTAGGGTCCATAGTGGTTTCAGGTCGAAGGGTGGTATACACCATTATCATCATGAGAATAACTTATGACACTTTGCATAACATTCTATGTAGTATTCTCATAGCGGGTCAATCCAGTATAAATATTACTCCTAATATTCATACATATGTCAAGACTTGATAACTCCTTATCTATGATCCATGAGATGTGATCATCAATCTATATTCATAATAATCTTAATGCTTTAATGCTATCCCATTTCACATTAAAGCTTGACTACGGATACTTTAAGAATAGTGTCTTATGTTTAATGGGATCTCATGATTAAGTCACACTTAACATTTCATTAAACAAATAAACCATTCTAGGGACTTTATTATTTTGGAAAGCAAACATAATAAAGAAATGCCTTTTATTATTAATAAATAATTTGATACAAGTACCAAAAGTATTGGCCTCTAGGGCTTACACCAACACTTTCACCAGCCATAACCAAATCCACAAATCCTGCTGAAGCACTTCCTATCATGTGGTCGTAAAACGGCCCTTGCAGGGTACTCATAAATATATCAACGAGTTCTCATTCCATGAGTGGAGGTTGGACCCTCGCAGCCAGTTCACGCCACTTCTAAGTGTATTCCTTGAAAGATTCTTTTGGTCCTTGCGACAAATTCTATAACTGAGTGCAATTAGGCGACATATCGATATTGTATTGATAGTGTTTGACAAAAGCCTGAGCAAGATCGTTCCAGCAATGAATATGAGTTTTCTCTAACTTCATGTACCATTTTAGGGATGCCCCAGATAGGATATCCTGGAAGAAATGAATCAAGAGCCCCTGATCATCAGTATGCACCGACATCTTCCAGAAATAAGCAGTTGCATGAGTGACGGGACATGACGAACCATTGTACTTTTCAAAGACCGGTGGTTTAAACTTTGGAGGAACCTTCACCCCAGATACTAGCCCAAAATCATTTGCATTTATACCAAGGACTCCTTGCCCTTCTACCGCCTTCAAACGTTCTTCCAACAACCGATACCTTATATCCTCAACCTAAACTCCTGGCTTAGAACACCGTACAGAGAACTGATCTTCACCCTGATCAAACTCAAAGTCCCGCTCTTGACAATTTCTTGCACCACCCAAGTTATCTCTTCAGTTCCCCACAAGACGAGGTCATGGGGACGAGGGAAATTGCCCCATGTTACGCACAAAAGGGTTACTAGGTGGCCCATGAAAATTCCTAATGGGATGATCTTTTACATCCCCTAGTCCCACAAAAATGTCCTAGTAAAGCCCTTGATTCCCACCATCCACTGGATAGCGGCGTTGATTGTTGACAATGGCATCCAGTTCCTCCTGTCGGCGATTCACATTGGTGATGACTTCCATGATCTGGGTCATTTGAGTAGATATATGGGCTCTAATTTCAGCGAGTTCAACTTGGACTTGCTCCATCTATCTTGGAAAATTGTTTCTGGTAGAATACCGATGAGTAGTCGTCTTGAATTCTGAATAAGAAAAGAAGAATAATAAGAATACCATCCTGAGATGACCTATCATGTTATGAGATGTATGATATGAATGATATGTTTTATTATTTCCAGGTTATTTTACAAGTTTTGTCAATCATCAGGAATAACAACCAAGCATAAAAGACAAATAATAAAGATAATAGTGCAAAACTTCTTTATTTACAAAAACGTCAAAATACCGATTCTCAAAATCCACTGAATTTCAATAAGATAAAAAGATCCCATCCAATAAGACTGGTGGTGATCTGTTAACAAAAAACGACAAAGAAAGTCAAAGGGGTGAATCTCCCATCCCCACATGAAATAAAGGTCCCTTCTCCTGGAAATGCTCCTCACTCCACTCCTTGGTCTCCTAGAATAGTTGTCTTGTCCTTAGGCAGTCATGTTCTTCAACAAGGCTTTTAATCACCGCATCCTTTCAGAATAGCTGTTCTTTTAAGTACTGATATTGCTCCAGAAAGTGATCACATATTTTGCATTCTGGCGGAGAAATAGGTATAGGTGCATGCTCCAGCTCTTCTATCTAACTTCGGAGCTTGGCATTTTTTCCCTTACACGAGTCATCTTCTCTTCGTGCTTCTGATCTCTCAATCTGACTTCATTGAGTTGCCTTTCCAATTCTTTAACCATCTTGCTATGACATGCTTTTAACTTCTCTTCTGCTACTTGGAGACTCTTAACCTTTTGTTGACTTTTAAGAAGTGCCATATCCTGAATATTAGTCAAGATGGACTTTTCAATCCTCGACCTCTTTGATTGTTCACATGATCCACGACCCTCCAGTATATAATATTTCTCCCAATTCTCCCTCCAAAGTCTTCTCTTTTCTTGTAGAGCAAAGGAAAGTTCAATATTCTTATCTTATAGATTAGTTTGTAGGTTAATATTCTCAGCTTTGGCGTTTTTGAGGCACACCATTGGTAGAAATTCGGACTCTCCTGGCGTGGATAGCTTAGAAGACGTCCTGCCATGAGAAAGGTGATCAACCTCCTTTTCATAAGATAGGAAATTATCTATCAGCGGATCATACATAGGTTGTGGGTATAATGGTTCTTACCTCTTATAAGGCAACAACAACACCTTCACTCTGTAGCGATAGAAATGTTCAAGACTAAGCCATTGGATTGACTAGACTTTATACAAATCAAAAAAATAAAAAATCGCCATCGCGCTTTATTGTTTCCAAAAAGGAATGGGAAAAGAGAGAATAACCCAAAATGGGGGAAAGATTCAAGGTAAGGGGGTTGGTTATGCAAAGGGAAGGTATTAGCACCCTAAACATCTACGGTACTCTACAGGAACCTCTTTGTAAAATCTGTATATTTTGGCTATAAAAAGGTATTATATATAAAATAGATGGTGGAGGTGAGAAAATAAATATATTTTTTATGATTTTTGCACCCGCCGCGGTTGCGAACCTTTAGTGCCTACGTACCACCTTTCGTGCAATAGGGGATCAGGGTACACATAGTTCTTCTTTTAAAAATTTGAAACACAGATATGTTGGTTAATTTTATGAGATAAAACATCATCGTCATTGTCCGTGTGGAAAACATACTTACCACCCACAATCATGAGAAAGGAGAATTTACATCATCTAAAAGTGGAGGATATGGCTTGGATTTTAAAATCAAAAATGCCTCACTCAACACCCAAGTGGGAAATATCTCTCTTCACTACATTTTGTATAAGTATAGTTGTTTGCATCACTATAAGGATTGACAAGAGTCTAAACTTTTAAGAAAAGTTTAAAGGTAAAATCCAAAGTTGAAAAATGGTTTGAAATGAGATTGGTTGACTTTTAGTCTTCTCACAAAGATGTCAAGGTATTATTAAATAGATTGAAGTTTATTTATGAAAATATTTTGAAAATACATGGACCTAAGTCCAAGTTTATTATGAAAGTGGTTTAAGTTTCAAAACAAGAAGAGTTTTCAAAAGGAGGGAGAAAGTATTTGAAATTAAAGAAGATGGGAGGAGAAGAAGAGACTATCCTAAAGCATAAGATAAAAGTTAAGGATAAGAACCATCTAACCAACAAGAAGCCAATAATTGACATTATGATCCAAGATAGAAATCTCATTCTTTGGATTGAAACCAAGCAAGCAAAGATACTAGACCTCTTCAAATGCATTAAGTCTTCACAAAAATTGGGCAGAGTAACGACTGTATACAGGTGAATTCCAGATTACAAACAAAGGAGGTAATCACAAAAAACCTGCACACAAAAACAAACAAGCAACTCAATGACTTGAGGTAAACCTCAAGACCTCCAGACAAAATAATCAGATAAGATCACAAGGTCTCCAAGATAGGCCAAGGTTTCTAATCCTAAGTCCAAGAAAAAGTCCCATGCTCCATAATGCCAAGGATAGTAACCAAATAGTCCAAATACCATTAAGAGTTTTTTAGGGTTTATGCTGATTATTAAGTATCTTGAGAAAAGAAAAGACAAGCTCAAGTGAGCAAAGTAAAAATGACAAGAAAATAGATGCTCAAATGAGCAAAGATGAAAATGGCATGAGATAAAAAATGCTAAAAATAAATAGTACATAAAGCATAAAAAAAGAATAAAAGCATAAGATAAACAAGTCAATAATTAGTGGTTAGTTGGATGACCATCTTGAAACTTGCATTTGGAACTCATTATAGGATTGGTAGAACCAAAGCCTCCACACAACAAGTTGCATTTGCTTTTTGTCAAGTATATCATCCATTTGGAATTCTCATCAGTATCATTTAATGATCAACGATGTTTAAGTGATCTGCATTGACCAAAAGTGTTATAGATCCATTAGAGGATTGGTAGAACCAAAGCCTCCACACAATGAATCTCAAGATTATTGGATCAAAGAGATCAAATTAACATACTTGGGCTTGCAATAATAAGTTTGGGCCACGAATGATCATTTATTCGAATCGGGACAAAAAATAGCGCTATGTTAAGCAATCATAAGTTGACTTATATAGAAGTCGCACCTATTTTGAGGCCGATCAATAGCAATCTATGCACTATTTGTTTTAAAACATGATATAGAGATCATGCTCCAACAACTTTTAGTGCAATGAGAAAGGTTTGAGATGAAGGGGATTTAGGGTAAAAAGAGAAACCACATTTAAATTAATATTTAATCAAACTATTATTAAAATCATTCATCCATTTTTTGTGGAGTTAAAGTCAATACCATGGATCAAATGATGTTAATAAATCCATGATCAAAAAATCAACCCAAGACAGCCAGAAAATAATCACAAAATAATAATATAATTAATATATACATTAAAGGGTTTAAAAATGTTTAAAAAATGGAAAATAATGAGAAAAATGTCAATTTTTTTCAAATTAATCAAGAAATGAAAAATAAGACCATAGAAAAATCAGAAAAGAGGCCAAGTGGTTTTATAAAAAATTTTGAGAATTTTTAAAAGTCAGAAACTATTTTTTAAAAATTAAAATAAATGGGTAAAATAAACAAAAATGGTAAAAAATAGTAAATTCAGAAACAAAAATAAAATAAGGTCACTAATATTTGTCACAATATCATTGGATCATTCCATAATTTTTTCAGAATTTAAAAATGTATAAAACCATTTTTAAACATTTTAAACTAATCAAATAAGTGAAAAATTTATAAAAAATACCAAAACACAAAATTAAATTGTGAAAAAATAAAAATCAGAAAGAGAATAATCAAAAATATTTTTCATAATTTTTTCAGATTTTTTGGACTAAAAATGAATTTTCTATGATTTTTTGAAGTTTAAAACATTAAAAATATAAAAATCAGAAAAAGAAAATAAAAGAAAAAAGATGTGGACCATTGGATGAGAGTCAAAACGCGTCAGTAATCAACTCCAAAGGAGCTGGCGCGCTGTGCATATCATGGTCTTTAATGAATAATGTACAAAATCATTAATAAAATCAGAATTTAAAAATAACAAATGGCACGCCTTCATTGGTCAGGAGATGGCACGTTGGTCATCTTCAACCTCCAGCCATCACGAATTGCAGGTCTCTCAAACTGTAAAATCAGAAGCTCAGACCTATGCCATTCGCTTCGTCTCTTCAAGACGAAGACAACCACACCCTCGCGCCAAATTTATATAAATTGTAGCTCAAGCAATTTGGAAAGAAAGTTTTGAAAAAGGATTTGAAATTTCATGGTCAAAACGTGTTTCCTGTAAGAAGTAAGTGTTGCGAATAGAACCAGGGCAATGAGAGCAACACAATGATATCAGAGTTTTGAAGAATTGATGAAGGAATCTACCAATTGAAGTTGAGTTGTAGAGCTCTGAAACTGGACTTCTATGGAGCAATATAGGGCATGATTCTTGAATGTAATTATATGGTTAGCTTTAGGGAAGATCAAGGAAGGTGAATTGATGGAAAAATTGGATTGAAAAAGGCTTGAGAATAGAATTTGAAGTAGCTGAATTATGGGTTGTGAAGCAAGTTTGGCAGGGTGATTCTGGCTATCTAAGCTTGGGAAATTGAATAGGGGGTGACCCACTATTTATAGGGAATCAAATGGAACATTCAAGCGTGTGAAATGATGAAGTTTGGAGGGAAATCGTGTGAACCTGATACACGAGCAAAGTGTGATCTGATTTGCATAAAAACTCATCCAATCTTTGTGTTTCAAGGCGCTAATCCACTTTGGCAACTTGGTTAAACATGTTTAGATCGCAAACGCGTGCTAATTTGATGTTTAAAGGCAAAAACATGAATTTCAAATTCTGACTTATGGAGAAACTTCAATTCCAAGTTACCAAGTTCAATCCAATGGCATTTTCTTCTCAAGGGGTCTTAGGGCAAGATTATTGATGATTTTCAAAGATGAGGTTACAAGCTTTGCAATGGAAAAAGAATGGAATCAAATGGATGCTTGAGCTGAAAGTTACATGGAGTCAAAGTTGAAGAAAAATAGTTGACTTTCCATACTTAGAAATATTTCAAATTCTTCTTTAAAAATGACCTATAATCCTTTGCATCCAAACACGGCCTTCCACTTAGAATTTGATCTTGATCAAAAAATATGGATTGAAGTAGATCTCTTGAATGACATTTTTCAATTTGAACCACTCAAAATCTCCAAAAATTGAGCAAGTTATGACTTGTTGAAGTTGGCCAAAAATCATGAAATGGCCTATAATCTTTTGCATTCTTAAGGCAACTTCCAACAATTTTCTCACTTTGCACATAAAAGAAGGCATGAAGTACACATCTTTAAGATCATCATGGAAAATGAATGGGCTCAAGGTGATAAAAATTGACCAAGTTATGACCATTTGAAGTCACATATGGAAAATTGGGGATTCATCTGGATGACTTGTAATCTTTCTTCTTCACCAAGTTCCTTTCATATGAAAACTCCTTGGAAATTTTGAAGTGATTTGTTGATAACCCTTTAAAGAGAAGAATGCTTTTGGAATTACTCAAAAATACCAAAAGATGAGCAAGATATGCTCCTTTGAAGTTCATAACCCTAGCCTTTAGATCAAGAGAATGCTTTGTGGAACTTTACCAAGGTTGAACAAACTTTTTGTGCCAATTTTCTTCCTTTGTGAATAGAAATTGTTGAGGATGATGATGAGGACTCATGGCCACCAAAACCACTTCCATACCAATTCTTCTAAAACAACTTCAATGGTGAGTTTTGAATTTCTCAAGCTATTGACTAGGGCATGGAAATAAACTCATGAACCCATGAAGCAACTTGCTAAACCTCATTGCCTTTACCTACATTATCAATAAGTAAGACAAACCAAAATTGCATTTTGTTAATTAGAGAGAAAATCAAAGAAAAATACCATGATCACAAAAGAAAACAAGTTAAGGTGCTTGGTAAGCCCTCATAGAGCAAAGCTAAAGATAGGTAGAAGAACCAAAAGCCTTAATATGATCTTGTTGTGATTGAAATAATATGGTATGATGAAGAAATATTAGGGGCAAAAATTGGGGTACAACAGCTACCCTTATTTAAGTTTCTTCTATCCGGAGATACGAAGGTTAAAAATCTTCGTGTCGACATGATCGAAGATACTTAAATACAAAACAAACCCTATTTTTGGCCATAAGATGCCATGCAACTGTTTATGCATATGAATGCAAAGTAACATAGGGGATGCAATAAAAATGAAGAAACAAAGGAGCAACCCCACCAGGAAAATAAATCACTGGTGAACCACAAGAACAAAATTAGAGAGGAAGATAACAAGCATCGACGTTCACTGCCGATGTACTACCAACATTCACTGAAGGTAGAAAGAGAAAATATATCATATCACCGCCGTTCACTGACGATGAACTATCAACGTTCACTGAAGATAGCAAAAAGATAAGAAACATCGACGTTCACTGCCGATGTACTACCAACGTTCACTGAAGGTAGAAAGAGAAAATATATCATACCACCGCCATTCACTGAAGATAGAAAAAAGATAACAAACACTGATGTTCACTACCGATGTACTACCAACGTTCACTGAAGGTAGAAATAGAAAATATATCATACCACCGTCGTTCACTGACGATGAACTATCAATGTTCACTGAAGATAGAAAAAAGATAAGAAACACCGACGTTCACTGCCAATGTACTACCAACATTCACCGAAGGTAGAAAGAGAGAATATATCATACCATCGCCGTTCACTGACGATGAACTATCGACGTTCACTGAAGATAGCAAAAAGATAAGAAATACTGATGTTCACTGCCGATGTACTACCAACGTTCACTGAAGGTAGAAAGAGAAAATATATCATACCACCACCGTTCACTGACGATGAACTATCAACGTTCACTGCCGAAGTACTACCAACGTTCACTGAAGGTAGAAAGAGGAAATATCTCAAGTTTCCCCAAGATTCTGGTATTTTGCCTAGAACGGGTCTCAACTTCTTCTTTAACCAAGACACTCTGCCTGGAAAGGGTAATATGTAAGTTGTCTTAAATAAAGAGACTTCTACTCATTGTCAAGGGAAATTTCAAAGAGAAATGACTTTCTGGGGATAGAAACATGACTTCTCGGGGAAATGCCACAATATTCCTACCGAGGAGATAAAGTCTTCCCGTGCAAAATAAATGCACAAACCAAACTCCAAGTTCTCAGAAATCCAAAGTGAATAATATTTCCATGCAACCACAAATCCAATTCAGAAATAAACTGGAGCAAGACGACCAATGAAGATACATCCTTTGAGAAATAAACTCAAGAGGGAAAACCAAATTCAACTGAGCAAAGAGCGCTGCAGGAAGATCAGAACACAATGTCAATGAACGATGATTTTTAGCAACGCATGATGTATGTATGAATGTATGAGTGATATCGTGCATATGCTAGTAAAAGGATACATGATCAGAGCAAACAAACAAAACCGCCTCAAGTACTAACAACATTGGGCTAAACTTCAACCAGAAAGATCAATCCAAGAAAGGTAAGAATCAAATGCGGAAACCAAACCCATTGCTTGCCTTAACTTTACTGAGGAGAAACATAATCCGGATGTAGCCAAATTAAACAGATACCGGGATAGAACATCCTTCCTCTGGTTTCATCGGAGAAAAAAGAAAAAGTTATCCAAAAGCAACATGCCTACTGGAGATTGCAAGACCAGCCTCAAATAAAGCAGACTGACGCCAAAACAACCAAACCTCACTGGGGAATTCAAGCCTACCTCCCTTTCATTATATGAGGGAAGACTTTGTTGGGGAATCTGGGATGGAGGCTTCTGACCATGCAAACCCAAAATTAGAAGCGAACCAAAACTTGACTGGGGATAATGGGATCACAACCCAAAACTGTGCCTTGCACCCAACGATATTGTCTTTAACTATCTGAGAAACACACAAAGATTGCGCACGCCAGCAAAATGACCTGAGAAAACCTTCATGAAGGGAGTAAATCCTCTTAAAACAAACGGAGTTTGTTCATTCTTGGGATCACCATTCTTTTTGTCATTGTTTCATCATAAATCCCAAAGTAAATTGAATTGTAGAGATCTCTTCTCTTTTTTGAAAAGTTAATTTTGCCTTTTTAATCTTTTTGCTTTAACATTTATTATCAGTAATAAATGATGTCTTTGCAAGCTAAATAAAAAATAAGAACACAAAGAATTGGGTAAAAGCTCGAATTTCATTAATAGAATGGTAGTCTGCGAATGGCGAGACTCCATGGATGATTACAAAGTTTGGTAAATGGTAATACATAATGGAAAAGATACATTGAGATGCAATGACCACTATTCCCCCTAACAACTTTTGAAATCCTGAGCAGCATCTTTTGTTGAAGTATGGTAAGGATCCGAGAAGATTGTTGCTTAAACGATCAAGTCTTGTCTGACGTAGTTACTTGCCAAGAAAAATCCCTAACTTTTGCCTAAGCTGCCTGTGATCGGTGGATCTGGAACTGACTGTTTTAAAGCTGGTTCGCGAAATGTCGCGGAAGCAAGAGTCGCCACCGTCTTTTATTTTCTCCAAATGGAAAGGACAAAAGCACAGAAAAATTCCTTAAAAGAGATTGCTCTCGGTTCGGGAGGTAGGTTATAGAAAGGGAAGGTGTTAGCACCCTTTCTATCCATGGTTATCCATGGGCTCTTAGATACTTGCTCACTTGTGTTTTCAAAAATGGTTTGTTTGCTTTTCAATTGTGGGTTTTAAAAAGTTTCTTTGAAAAATTTCAGTTCGACTCGTACGTCAGAGTGTTTGAAAAATTTGCTTCGAAAGCTTTTGAAAAGTGTTGGTGTGAAAAGATTTCAGTTTGTTTTTGAAGAGAGCAAGTATCTACGAGAACCTACCTACCCTAAGGAATTCGTCTGTGTAAAGGTCCTTTAAAGTAGTGCTATTCCACCATTGAGAGGTAGGTAGCACCACCGTTGGAGGTGTTCGGGTCAATTCGAGTTTTAGGGGCATGGTGATCACCGGAGCAATAGGAAGACACCTTAGAAGCTACCCTCATGCCGGGTTCCCGGATCATGAGGACTTACTAAGACGTCTTCTACTCGACGATCACCTTTCGAAAGGCAACAGTGAGGCGTACCCTAAGGGTGGTGTGTGCGGTCCGTGTGTCATGTTTCAATTATTTTGTCTTGTCATGTTTGTTGTGATCTACGCTTGATTTTAGTTTTAGGGCCATTCATTCTTGCATGCATTTAACAGTTATAAAGTTTGCGAAAAAATAAATCTAAACTATTACAAATGGCGCGGGTCCACATCGCCAAAATAAACCGAACCCGATTTGACTGAAAGTAAAAGAGCAATAAAATAAAAGTGCGAGAAATAAAGTACAAAATTATTACAAGGCTTTGGGGCATATACATAATTATTTAAACGATATAAAATAAATGTGCGAAATAAAGAGATTAAAAAAAAAACAAAACTAGGGCGTTGGACCCTTTTGCAAAAGTATTTAAAGTTAATGAATTAATTAATTAGAACTAATGAAGAATTAAAATTAAAGAAAAAGGAATGTTTTTTTTATATTTTTGTATTTTTTAAGATTTAAAAGAAAAAGAAAAAGAAGGAATTAAGTATTATTGACTAACCCTAATTCTATTGTTTTTTAAGTTTATTGTAAAAATGTTATATTAATCTAAATTAAACCCTAATTTATTTATGTGCAAATTTGATTATAAAAAATAAATAAATAATATTGTGATAAAAAAAAGAAAATTAAAAAGGTATAAAAATTATTAATTAACCTAATTCTATTTTTTTGGATTTTTGTTATTAAAAGAATTAAAGTTAAAAAAACCTAAATAAACTAAATAATTACATGTAATTTATTTACAAGAGAATAAATAAAATAAATATTTTTTATGTTTTTGTCCTTTTTTTGATTTTTTGTGATGTTTTTATATTTTATAAAGAAAATAAACTAATTAAATTGAGATAATAAATTAAATAAAATTGCAATTAAAAATAAGATCTATAAAAAAAATGAAAGGAAAATGCAAACCAGGGGGGGTGACCCCAAAACTGGAGGTGCTGGCCATAGAACTCTGGCCCATTAAGCTGAAAATCTGTTGGACTTTTGGAATCAGGTGTGACACGTTTGACTAAAGCATAGCATATTCTTCAATCCTAGCCTTTGATGTGGATACTCTGGGACGCGTGGATGATCTGATTTTGAGGTGTATGGTAGGCATCAATGATAGCGCTGCATGGGAATTCACGTTGAAAAATAATATGAGAAATATGTGAGACCTGGGGTTTGAACCCAGGTCATGAGAGTCACAAGCGTATGTCCCTGCCAGCTGAGCTATCACGCGTTAGTTAACATATTATGGCAAATAAATAATAAAAAGAAAAAAGTAGATACGTTAGTGGAGGGCGCGCGAAATTCAAATGCCCC
The DNA here is from genome assembly GCA_948472305.1 of Vicia faba. Lineage (NCBI taxonomy): Eukaryota > Viridiplantae > Streptophyta > Magnoliopsida > Fabales > Fabaceae > Vicia > Vicia faba. The sequence continues at coordinate 1,455,194,281 of OX451739.1, forward strand.
CAATCCCTGTATGCCACGAGTCCTTCTTCTTCGTCCCTGCAAAACAAAACTCAAAGGCAACGGTTTGGCAAACGTTGCCTAATACCATCTAACAGAAAATAGCGAATAGGCCTGTGTGGTTTAGAAATTAGGCGCGATGAGTGGTCCTTGTTCGTCTAGTCTCACTGAATGCAACCATGGTACTCATGAGCCTTAATTTTTCCTCTATGCAAAAGCCCTAATTTTGGACCCTGCAAAACCCTAAGGAACGAACATGGCATCTTGGCCAAAAGTGCACGAAAATTCAATTAAAAGTTATGGTCAGCTTGCAAACTTCACATTGAATAAGAATTCATGAATAAAAATGCACAAGGATGCGTAAATTATGATATGCGATTTGAAATTTTTTACGACACAGTTTGAGTTGTAGCTACCACTTCTTGGCGTTTTGATTGATGTTAGGAATTGGGATGTGTTCAGAAATGGTCCAGGAAGCTATTAGAAAAAGAATTAAGGCTTGAAAATCCTCCTAACCTTGATTTCAGATTTGTGTTTTTATATCAAAATTTCAATGTTGCAACAAGCCTTTGAGCGCAGCATATGATGTGTTAGGCTTAGGGTTTGACTCAGTGTTTATGGTGGATGGAAATTAGCTTGTTATTTGGCCTTAATTCATGCTCATGAAGGAACTAGTCCTAGGGTTTTCACCATTAACCAATTTTCCTTCTTTTAAGCCAAAACCTAGACTTAGTGTGCAATTTAACCCTAGCCTGAGTTTTTGAGTTGGCCCATGATACATGGAAGTTGTCCAAATTCACATGACACTATTCCATTGGTTTTTGAATTTTATTTGAATTTTCAAAGATTTGAAATGAATTAAATTATCAAAAATTAAATAAAATAGAAAAATCAATATTTGGTCTTGAAATTAACCATGGGACACGTGTATGGCATGACAAGGATGAATCAAGTGGAAGAAAGTGGGCCCTTTTGTCAAAAATTGGAGTTTCAAGGATAGTTGACTTTTGCCATTTCACAAAAATTTCCCAACTTCTACAAGGCATAACTTGCTCAATTTTTAAGCTTTTCACATGTTCTTGGACATTTTGGAAAGGTCTTTGAGTCCTCTAACCAATGCCTTTGGTCCCATGTCATTTTGATTTTCCAATCTCAAGTTATGGCCTTTGACTTAAAGTCCCTTTTTGTTGACTTTTGAAAATGACCTATAATGTTGAAATTGATAACTTTTTGTGAGAGCATTTCTTGGACTTGAAGTATGAAGATGAGTTGTAGGAAATGTCTTTCTCTTCAAAATGAGCTTTGGATGGAATTTTTCTGATAATCCATGTGAAAGTTATGCCCTGGTCAATTTCAGTTGACTTTTTCAACTGTCCAAATATAGCAACTTTTGTATCTTTGATGATTTCTGAGCCAAATTTTGAGAATCATGATCAAGCATTGATCAAATGATGTTTGTGGCTTCAAAATGATATGTTGACCAAAAATTTGAACTTTTGACTGCCAAATGACCATTTTGCCCCTACAGTTGGCTGTAGTGCAATTTAGGGTTTTGACTGTGCAATCTTGAGCTGAATGCCTTGAAACTTGATATGAGGATGTTTGACCATGTTTGTAAGCATATGAGACTTGATTGAGCCTTTGAAAACTTCCTTTTCTTGATCAGACTCAAAACCCTAATTTTGACTGTATGGGAGACTGTTGCACTGCACAACCCTTGGGAAATTTTGTAGCTTGGCTTGGCAATTTCTTGAGGAACATGGGAGGGAAAATTTTGGGGTATAACAGTTGCCCCTGTTCAATCTTCTTAGACCTGAGGATGCAGATTGGCTGACGTGCCTTTCGTAATCCGAGGGTAAAAGATGATTGGACACTAGAGTGCCCGGAAATTTGCGCTCACATGTTGGCAGTGTGGTGGGAATGGGCTTATAGATGCCATTTAGAGATTGATCGCGTAGGGGATTCCTTGGCGAGAACCTGTATACCTGCAAAACAGAAAATGAGTACCTGACACGTTGCAGGAGCCGATTTTTAGATGCCTGGTATAGGTGTGTCCTGACTGGTTACAGGAGCTGAGTCTGGAGCTTCAAACGGCGATGAAAGAACCAGGGATCATTACTTCCTTAGCATGAATGGTAAGAGAGCCTTGGGCGACTTTAACTTCAACAACGCTCGTTGAGAAAAATCTGGGGTGTCTTCTACTGGGATAAGAATCAGGGAGATCTTAGGGTCGATCTGACTGAACCAGAGAGGCCTTTGACTGGGTAAGAATCAGGAGAATCTTAGGGTCGATTTAACTGAACCGGTCTAGGTCTTGAAATGTCTTCAACTGGATGGGCATCAGGGAGATCTTAGGGTCGATCTGACTGAACCAGAGAAGGCCTTTGACTGGATAAGCATCAGGAAAATCTTGGGACGATTTAACTGAACCGGTCTAGGTCTTGAAATGTCTTCAACTGGATAAGCATCAGGGAGATCTTAGGGTCGATCTGACTGAACCAGAGAAGGCCTTTGACTGGATAAGCATCAGGAAAATCTTGGGACGATTTAACTGAACCGGTCTAGGTCTTGAAATGTCTTCAACTGGATGAGCATCAGGGAGATCTTAGGGTCGATCTGACTGAACCAGAGAAGGCCTTTGACTGGATAAGCATCAGGAAAATCTTGGGACGATTTAACTGAACCGGTCTAGGTCTTGAAATGTCTTCAACTGGATGAGCATCAGGGAGATCTTAGGGTCGATCTGACTGAACCAGAGAAGGCCTTTGACTGGATAAGCATCAGGAAAATCTTGGGACGATTTAACTGAACCGGTCTAGGTCTTGAAATGTCTTCAACTGGATGAGCATCAGGGAGATCTTAGGGTCGATCTGACTGAACCAGAGAAGGCCTTTGACTGGATAAGCATCAGGAAAATCTTGGGACGATTTAACTGAACCGGTCTAGGTCTTGAAATGTCGCTTGAGAACTTAACTGGATCTTTCCTGAAAGATAAAAGTCAGTCATATGTAATGCATGATATGGATCAAGCAATGATGTTCTCAACATAAATGAGATTTGTATGATGCAGTGCGTTATGCATGCTATAATGATGTATGTGACGTTTTATGTATGTTTTTGTCTAGGAAAGTGAATCCTCGACGGGTGCCGGGAAGTCGTATCCTGGGCTGATGTCGAAGAATAGATTTTGCTTCCGCTGGGGATGATAACTGCAAGAATACCGGTAGGAGAAGATGACTCCGTTGCGGAATAAACTTGGCGAATGGAAGATTCTGCGGGGAGGAAAGATACTCTAGCGATCATGCTGGGAAGCAATACTCTGTGGGGATAGAGATGCTTTGCTGAGTGTTGGGAGTTTGCTGAGGATGTCTTGTTGTTGGAAGTGTGAATAGACTTCGCTGGGGTGAGAAGACTTCGTCGAGGACGCTTTTTCTGTGGCTTTTGGCTGAGGATAACCCAGTTATATCCTGTTGAGGAAATAACTCTTTAAATCAAGCCAGACGACGCGTTCGTGCTCTACGAAGGATAAGCTTCCAGAATTTACTGGGGATAAGCTTACTGCTTGGGGAGATGAATTCCATCTTTCCTGGGGAACTTGGATGGGACTCTCCTGGGGAAGTTTTGATATGCTGGGGAAGTGATCCCTTTGAATGTTGATGTATGCCGCCGGGGAACAATCTGTAGACCAAGACTGCCGGGGATGCTTGTTAAGAATATATGCTGCTGGGGAATATTGGGATCTACTGGAGGATACCCAATTTCCTTGAGACTTGTTAACTTTGTTTGGGGAAGAATGCACTGACTTGCTGTCTCACTCTCTGGGGAATTTAAGATGCCTGGTTAGGTTCTTTAGCTGAACCATCCTTGGTACCTTGGAGGATAAAACAATTAGACTGCTCAGACAACTCTTTATTGCCCCTGTTTCTAGTGTCACCTGCAATTAATTCTTTGTTTCGTATGCAAATGTTTATGAGCTAGCAAATTATTGTCAATGCATATATCACAAATTGATCCTTGGACGTTCTTCGCAAAACAAAACAAAAAAAGAAAAAAAACAATTGGCACGTTTAACTGAAAAATATATTTGTATTGATTTTGAATAGCCTGTGAATAGGCGTTTTGTGTACAAGAGGCTGATATCTCAGTAAGAGAAATATCGCCGAGCAAAAGAGTTTATTACAAGTTTTGTACAAAAGAAAATAAAACAGCTGTGTGAAAGATGAATGATCCACTGGGTTTCAACTCTGCTATTGCCTTTATACTCCGTGCGTCTCATCACTTGATGACCTTGGTTGAAGGTGAAGCTGACTGATCGATGCCGTCTGAACTTGATATAGATACCGGATTCTGGATGCCAAGTGATCCAACGAGACATAGTATTACGTTTTTATCCCTAATTTTTGCCTGGACCGCCCTTTCGGGTTTTCAGTCCACCGGGATACCCATTTTTGCCCAAGCCGCCTTTTCAGGTTTTCGACTTGCCGGGTGCACAGATTTTTTTCATTTTCATCCCTTCATTTTGCCCGAACCCTTTTGGTTCGACGGGAAGCCCTAATTTTTGCTTAGGCATGTCAGCCTAGCGGGTCTTTTTTCATGCGTAGTATTTTTTAACTATGTCTGCATTGGCGGGGTGAGGAAGGTCGTCACCATCCATGTTGGTTAATATCATTGCTCCTCCTGAGAACACATGCTTAACCACAAATGGCCCTTCGTACGTAGGGGTCCATTTGCCCCTTGGATCACTCTGAGGAAGGATGATTCGCTTGATCACCAGATCCCCGACTTGATATTCCTGTGGTCTGACCTTTTTGTTAAATGCCCTGATCATTCGCTTCTGATACGTCTGACCATGACAGATAGCAGCAAGTCTCTTTTCGTCAATAAGGTTGAGCTGATCAAGTCGCGTCTGGATCCAATCATCTTCATTCAGATTTGCATCCTTCATTATCCGGAGAGAAGTAATTTGTACTTCGATTGGCAAAACTGCCTCCATGCCATAAACCAGAGAGAAAGGAGTTGCCCCGGTTGACGTCCTAGCTGAGGTACGATACCCATGCAGAGCGAACGGTAACATCTCGTGCCAATCTTTATACGTTACTGTCATCTTCTGCACGATCTTCTTGATGTTTTTATTAGCTGCTTCTACAGCCCCATTCATCTTTGGTCTGTAAGGAGAAGAATTGTGGTGCTGTATCTTGAACTGTTCGCAGAGCTCAGCGATCATCTTATTGTTCAGATTGGTACCGTTATCTGTAATAATCCGCTCAGGGACACCGTACCGACAGATCAGGTTTTGCCGAATGAACCGTGCCACAACAGTCTTGGTTACCGTAGCATAGGACGCTGCCTCAACCCACTTCGTAAAATAATCAATCGCCACTAGGATGAAGCGATGTCCATTGGATGCCGTAGGCTTAATCTCGCCGATCATGTCTATGCCCCACATTGAAAACGGCCAAGGCGCAGTCAGAACATTCAGGGGAACCGGAGGAACATGCACTTTATCTGCATAAATCTGGCATTTGTGGCATGTCCTGGAATGTTGGTAACAGTCAGCTTCCATTGTAGACCAGTAATACCCTGCCCGTAGGATCTTCTTTGCCATGGTATGTCCACTGGAGTGTGTACCAAAGGTCCCTTCATGCAGCTCTTCCATGATTCTTTCTGCTTCAGTCTTGTCCACACAACGCAGTAAGGTTGAATCCTGGTTTCGCTTGTACAAGATGTCGTTGCTTAGGAAGAACTTGGTTGCAAATCTCCTCAGGAATTTCCTATCATTGACAGAAGCACCTTCAGGGTATTCCTGAGCTTCCAGATATCTCTTTACTTCGTGGTACCAAGGTTTCTCCGTTACCAATTCAGTCTCGAGATCACAACAGTATGCCGGTTCGTCCAGTTTCCAGATGGTGATCCGGGGAGCCTCATTATCCCATTTGACCTTGAACATTGAAGACATTGTAGCTAACGCGTCCGCTAACTGATTCTCTTCTCTTGGAAAGTGTTCAAATGTTATTTCTGTGAAGTGGGGGATCAGGGCCAACACACATTCTCTGTAAGGAATCAAGTTTGGGTGTTTCGTATCCCACTCTCCTTTGATCTGATTGATCACAAGAGCGGAATCTCCGAAGACACTCAGAAATTTGATCCTCAGGTCGATCGCAGCTTGAAGACCCATGATACACGCTTCATACTCCGCCATGTTGTTGGTACAGTTGAAACACAGCCGGGCGGTGAGTGGAGTATGAGTACCTTGTGGAGATACGATTATGGCGCTGATACCATTTCCCAAAGCATTGGAGGCTCCGTCAAAGTGCATAGACCATCGGGATCCTGGTTCAGGTCCTTCATCCGGTCCAGGTATTTCACAGTCAGTTACTATCATAATGCTTTCGTCTGGAAACTCGAAGTTCATTGATTGGTAGTCATCCACAGCTTGATGTGCTAGGTGGTCTGCCAATACACTTCCCTTGATGGCTTTTTGGGTCGTGTACTGAATGTCGTATTCCGTCAAGATCATCTGCCATCTTGCAATTCTCCCAGACAGAGCAGGCTTTTCAAATATGTACTTTATAGGATCCATTTTTGAGATTAACAAGGTAGTGTGAGTCAGCATATACTGTCTCAGCCGGCGAGCAGCCCATACCAAAGCGCAGCAAGTTTTCTCAAGCAATGAGTATCGGGTCTCACAGTCGGTAAACTTTTTGCTAAGGTAATAAATGGCATGCTCTTTTCGGCCAGACTCGTCATGCTGCCCCAGCACACACCCCATTGCATTATCAAGCACTGTCAGGTAAAGTATCAAAGGTCTCCCTTCAACTGGTGGCATAAGGATGGGTGGTTCTTGGAGATATTCTTTGATTCTGTCAAAAGCAGCCTGACATTCATCATTCCAGCGTACTACCTGATCTTTCTTCAGCAGCTTGAAGATTGGTTCACAGGTAGCAGTTAAGTGTGAGATGAACCGAGCAATGTAATTCAGACGTCCTAGAAAGCCTCTGACTTCCTTCTCTGTCTTAGGAACTGGCATCTCTTGAATGGCTTTGACCTTAGCAGGGTCCACTTGAATTCCCTTGTCACTTACCACGAAGCCTAGCAACTTTCCTGATCTTACCCTGAAGGTGCACTTATTCGGATTCAACCTCAGCTTGTACAGTTTCAAACGGTCAAACAGTTTCTGTAGATGATCAAGGTGTTCTTCCTCAGTCTGGGACCTAGCGATCATGTCGTCAACATACACTTCTATCTCATGATGGATCATGTCATGAAATAAAGCAACCATGGCACGTTGGTAGGTTGCCCCAGCATTCTTTAGTCCAAAAGGCATGACTTTGTAGCAGAAGGTGCCCCACTGAGTAACAAATGTAGTCTTTTCCATGTCTTCCGGAGCCATCTTGATCTGATTGTAGCCTGAAAAACCATCCATGAAAGAGAACACTTTATGCTGAGCTGTATTATCAACAAGGACGTCAATGTGAGGTAGAGGGAAGTCATCCTTGGGGCTGGCCCTGTTCAGATCCCTGTAATCGACACACATTCTGACCTTGCCGTCCTTCTTAGGTACCGGCACCACATTGGCAACCCATTGAGGGTAAGAAGTCACTGCAAGAAACCCGACATCAAACTGCTTCATAACCTCGGCTTTAATCTTCTCAGACATCTCTGGACGCATACGGCGGACTTTTTGCTTAACTGGAGGGCAATCTTCTTTAGTTGGTAAGTGATGGACCACAATGTCGGTATCTAATCCGGGCATATCTTCGTAGGACCAAGCAAAGATCTCCTTATAGTCATGCAGCATCTGAGTCAACCGTTGCTTCACGCTGAGTTCTAGGTTGGCACCAATCTTCACCTCTTTCTTGTCTTCCTCAGTACCCAAGTTTATTATTTCTACTGGCTCTTCATGGGGTTGAATTGCCCTCTCTTCCTGTTGTAACAGTCTTGCAAGTTCACCAGGCACTTCGCAATTATCTTCACCTTCGTCTTCAGCTAAGTTGATCGGATTTTCGAAGTCATAACTGGCAGTAGCAGAGTCGTTAGCAGTGAGATCCAGAGTGGATTGAAACCTGTATGAGTGAGTGTGTGTGTAAATACAGCTGTTTTGCAATATGTAAAGAAAAGAAAGAAAAGGAGCGCAAAATTTGAATTGTGAAAAACGTCCAATGCTTTTATTCATGATATATGATAGTGACAAACAAAAGCCCTCATAAATAAAACCACGGTGCCCCGGGTAAGACACCGGGCCATATAGTTTCAAATTATTGTTTATTACAAATCAAAAACAAAGAAATTCATTACTGAGGAACAAAAGTTATGGGTGTAAAATCTTTAGCAGTCCAATTGGTCAATCCACCGTCGGCCGTCGGGTAGATCCAGCTATCGAACTCTGACTCTTCTATTTCATCTTCCTCTCCAATAGCATTCACTTCTGAGTGAGTGATGAGCACCGGAGGTCTTCCAATTCTTGCCTTGCGCACCGCTTTCTGAGCTTCTGTGGTGAAACCCAGCCCAAACTTGTTAGTCTTAGGAGTAAGATCAGGGAGCTTGCCCCAGTTTGCACATTCACCTTTTTCGATCACAGCTCGGGCGTCCTTTAAGGAGGCCATCTTCATAGGAGAAACCTCTTCATCTGCTTCTGCTGCTTCCAGGGTTTGTGGCACTTCCTCAAAATGTTGAAAGGGGGTTTCAATGAACTCCCCATCCATTTCCACGTATCTGAAGGAGTTGAGGTGGCTGACCATGTACTCCTCTTCCCCTTGCACTGTTACGATCTTCCCCCTGACCGGGTACTTGAGCTTTTGATGCAATGTGGAGGTCACAGCTCCAGCCTTGTGGATCCACGGGCGACCCAGCAAACAAGAATAGGACGGATGGATGTCCATCACATAGAATTTTGAATCAAATACCTGTGACCCAACCCTGATTGGGATGTCCACCTCACCATGTACCATTCTTTTGGACCCGTCAAAGGCCCGGACAACAATGTGAGTTGGTTTGAGCTCTAAACCCTCACAATCCAGCCTATCCAGAGCCTTCTTGGGTAGCACGTTTAATGAAGAACATGTGTCAACCAGCACATGAGCAAGAGTAGTGCCCCTGCATTCAATGGAGACATGCAGGGCATCATTATGGTTCTTCCCCTTTGCTGTTAGATCGGCATCAGAGAAACCCAGGCCATTATCAGCGGTTAGGTTGGCCACACAGTCGGTGAACTGGTCAGCAGACGTCTCTTGGGGTACGTGGGCTGTCTTTAAGAAAGCAATCAGAGCCTTTGCATGGGCCTCTGAACACAGTAGCAGTGACAACATGGAGATTTTAGAGGGGGTGTGCCCCAGCTGTTCCACAACGTTGAAATCACTTTTCTTTATTATCTTGAGGATTTCTTCCATTTCCTGCTTGGAAGCCTCAACAATGGTCTTTGGTGCCTCCGTCCTGGCAGGCACATCAGCAGCAATCCCCTTGCCCCGAGTATCAGATGACTCAGTAGCAGGGGTGGATACTTGGTCAGAGGGAGAAACAGGCACACTGGCAGGTGTGAAGATCAAAGGCCTATGAATTACCGGAGGAGCAATGTCTGGCGAGAACAGTCTTCCACTACGAGTGACCTTAGCAGGCCCGGTGATGTTGGAGACACCAGTATCAATGTTGCACTCTTGTTTCACACCCAGAACATAAACATCCGCCCCATAGTGCCATGGGACAGCCTTATCAGATTTGTAGGGTATAGGCCCCGGAACAGTAATGGTGATGGGAGCACTCTTGTGAACTGACAAAATTTGTATAGGCTTCTTTGAAGGAGCCTTGGAATGGTTGTTGAAGATGGTAACGATCGACACTTCTTCAACAGGAGCAGCAGGAACAGCAGTCTTTCTGAACAAAATCTCTCTACTATCTATCAGGTTTTGGATGCCTGACTTCAACAGAGAACAACCAGTAGGGGAAGCAACACATAGAGGGCAACTTTCGCTACATCCCGGAAATAAAACGGCTAGCAACAGATTCCTCTTGACCATCAGCAACGGAGTAGCAACATCATCCACCGAAGCTACATACAAATCCTCCTCAACGGCATTCACTCCATGCTGGGGCATGGGAGCAGTTACAACATTCGGCCTCTCGGGCGCGTCAAACTGTATTTCCTTTGCATCAATGAGGTCTTGAACCTTATTCTTTAGGGCCCAACAGTCATCTGTGTTATGCCCCGGGCTATCAGAGTGATAAGCACAGCGAGCATTTGGATTGAACTTGGGGGATGCAGTATTGGGAAACTTTGGAGCCTCCCTGACAGTCACTAAATTGGTGGATAGCAACTGTGGCAGGATCTGTGATAACGTCATGCTTAACCGGGTATACTCTCTCCGGGGTCTTTCAAACTTTTGAGGATTAGTTGGCCGAGGAGCGGCAGCAGGTTTGGCAATCATTACCGCACTGACAGATTGGCGGTGTTCAGGTCGCTCTGTTCTCCGGGAGCTATATACAGCACTAGCCTCCTTTTTGAAGGGTTTCTTCTCAGTACTGGAGGAGGCAACTTTCTGTATCTTCCCCGATTTTATACCGGCCTCGATCCTTTCACCAGTCAGGATCAGATCAGTAAACCCAGCAGAGGAATTACCAATGAGATGATTGAAAAATGGACCAGATAGGGTCCCCAAGAACATATCTACCAGCTCCCGATCCGTCAATGGTGGCTGCACCCTGCCAGCCAGGTCTCTCCATTTCTGGGCGTACTCCTTAAAACCTTCACCCGACCCTAGCGACATACCCTGGAGCTGGGTACGCGTAGGAGCGAGGTCAGCATTATACTGATACTGCTTGTAAAAAGCAGTGGCCAGATCCTCCCAGTTACGAATGCTGATTCCATCCAGCTGATAGAACCAATCGAGGTGAGTCCCTGAAAGACTCTCCTGGAAGAAGTGGATCCAAAGGTTCTTGTCTGCTGTGTAAGGCTGGATCTTCCTTACATAAGAACGGAGGTGCATCTTGGGACAGGAAGCCCCATCATACTTCACGAAGGCAGGTGTTTTGAACTTGTGGGGGATCACCACCCCAGTAGATAACCCCAAGTCTCCGAAATCCAATCCAGGCACCCGCTGAACTTCCATAGCCTTTAATTTGTCTTCCAGCTGTTTGTACCGGTCTTCAGCAGGAGGGTACTGTTCGTCGTTGAAGTCTGTTTCAGTATCAGAGCCCACAGGAGTAGGGACCTCCCTTTCTTGGTGACTACCTTCCGTCACAGATGGAGGAGTCCTTTCAGCTTCAACCAAAGTGTTCCCGAGTCTGCGCCCAGTGTTAAATAGCACAGTCCTCCTCTTCTTCTTAGTCTTCTTCAAAAGCATGGTCTTCAACTCTTGTTGACCCTGAGCCAAGCCCTTGATCAGCTCCTGAAATTGGGCGTTCTGCGCCTGAAATTGGACGTTCTGCGCCTGAAGAGCCTTGATAGATGCCTCGGTTGATGATTCAGGATTCATGATGCTGAAATAAACAGCGAAGAACAGTAAACAACCTGAAAAGAAGAGTACCTATGATGCACATGATGAATGATATGTGTTTATGCGATGCATTCAAGAGTTCGAAAATTCAAATTTGTTGTAGACCAAAAGGAACACACGTTATTATTAAGAAAATCATTGTTTAATACATCAAAGCCTCATGGGCAAAAGTACAAAAAGATCAAATCAATCCCAAAATATGTTGCGCATCTTCTTTGGAGCTATGTAAGTGTTGAGGTTCCTTTCCTCGTGCAACAGGCGGGTGAGCTCCAAGACCTTCCTTTCACTGGCATGCAAACTAGTCTCAAGAGAATTCCGCTCTTCCTTAAGCTGGATCCAGCTCTTCTGCATCTCTTCCCAGGATGTGGGCATATCAGGGTGCTGAATAACATGAGACACCTCTCCTTCCAAGGCAGGCTCTTTGATTACTGGAAGCATGTGAGGATAAGGCATTACTAATTTCTGAGAGCGGGCTCGTACCCACTTGAGGTAAGGCTCCAAAGGGATGGAGTTCCTGTGCCCCAGTGTCTTGCTGTCTATCCTACTAGGCATCCTCCAAGCTCTGATAAATCTCTGGCGAAGTCCTTGAGTATCGTTGTCGAAGTCAAAAACTATGTCAGGAATCAACATGTCATGAGGACCATCCCTCCGAGCATAACCAAATTGTCTCCAAGCCCGGCATGGACTATAAGTAATACCCCCTCTGATTCCAAGTAAAGGAACATTAGGATACTCCCCGCAACGATCAATGATAGTGACATCTTCTCTGGACCTAGGGCACCAATGTATATCTGCATGTGTAAGAGTCATCAACCGTTGTGACCATCTCAAACCCCGCTCATTCTTCAGGACTGATTGTGGAAGGTGCGAAATAAACCACTTTCCCAGGAGAGGAGTGCAACACATAAGGACACCTCTTTTTCTCATGGTTCGAGTGTAACATGAGTGAAGGAGGTCCCCCAGCAACGTAGGTATAGGATTCCTGGACATAAAGATCTGGACAGCACTGATATCAATGAGCTGATCTGGGTTAGGGAACAACACCAAACCATAAACAAGGAGGGCCACAACCTCTTCAAAAGCTTGCAAGTCAAGGGAGTTCCAACATTCATAGGCCTTTTCAAACAGAAACCTGGCTAAGAACCCTTTAATACCACTTCTGACTTCCCAATGTCCCTTGAGGTCAGATGACTGTAGGTGCACGGCTTTAGCAATCTCTTCAAGCTTAGGTTCCTTTTCTGTACCGTTGAAGGGTAGCTGATCAAGGATAGGGATCTTCAGGAGTCGGGAGAACTCCTCCAATGTAGGTACCAACTGATAGTCCAAGAAGGTGAAACAGTGATGCAGAGGGTCAAAGAATTGGAACAGGACCTTCATCATATCTTCCTCAATGTTGGTATTGACCAAGCTGATGAGACTTCCATGCCTTTCACTGAATGAAGAGTTCTCGGGAATCCTGGATATAAGCTCCTTAAGCTGAGGAGGGATCCTTACAAGACTGATTGGAATTGTCTTTCTACGAACAGTTTCCATGTCCTACAAAACAAGAACAAAGATGAAAATTCGAACCCCTGAAATGGTTAGTCAATGCGTATGATGCTGGATGATGTCATGATGCTATGATTAAACACACCACAGATATTTACAAAGACAAACATGTAAGGCACACAAGGCACACAAGACAGGCCCTTAAGGTTTAAGGCCAGCATGGGGTCTGGGTAGTACCCTCTTGAAGTTGGTGGGTTCAACCTGTCCTAATCAAAGTAACCGGGTTCTAAGGTTCCCAATATCACGGGATTGCTTTCATTGTTCATCGTTTCGATTTAGCCACTGAACTGGCGACCGAAATATTCCAGGAAAGCAACCCTCAATTGAGTGTAGTATCGAGTATCAACCAACCTCGGACTGCACCAAAGTCAGTTATCTCACTACCCTAAAGAGGCCAAGATGGTTCAATTAAGGTTCCTAAGGTCTGTTGATGCTTCACGACACCACGCGGAGGCCCCGTACTCTCCTTGACTGAACTCAAGGGTTACCGGTACACACCAAAGTGCCACATCAACGTAGCAGACTGTTTCAACCATGTCGGTATACCCCGCACAGTTCCCTCACAGCCTTGTTGCTACTTTCTAAAAGGGTATCCCCCAGATCCGGGTTAGGATCTATAGAACTCCCAAGACAGTCCCACAATAATAAAGCAAACAAGGAAAGCAATTGAAAACACAATGATCTTAGTCCTAAGGTACACCTCACTTTAAGTTTTATCCCCAGCAGAGTCGCCAGTTCTGTGATCGGTGGATCTGGAACTGACTGTTTTAAAGCTGGTTCGCGAAATGTCGCGGAAGCAAGAGTCGCCACCGTCTTTTATTTTCTCCAAATGGAAAGGACAAAAGCACAGAAAAATTCCTTAAAAGAGATTGCTCTCGGTTCGGGAGGTAGGTTATAGAAAGGGAAGGTGTTAGCACCCTTTCTATCCATGGTTATCCATGGGCTCTTAGATACTTGCTCACTTGTGTTTTCAAAAATGGTTTGTTTGCTTTTCAATTGTGGGTTTTTAAAAGTTTCTTTGAAAAATTTCAGTTCGACTCGTACGTCAGAGTGTTTGAAAAATTTGCTTCGAAAGCTTTTGAAAAGTGTTGGTGTGAAAAGATTTCAGTTTGTTTTTGAAGAGAGCAAGTATCTACGAGAACCTACCTACCCTAAGGAATTCGTCTGTGTAAGTGTCTTTTAAAGTAGTGCTATCCCACCATTGAGAGGTAGGTAGCACCACCGTTGGAGGTGTTCGGGTCAATTCGAGCAATAAGCTTATCCCCAGTAAATTCTGGAAGCTTATCCTTCATAGAGCACGAACGCGTCGTCTGGCTTGATTTAAAGAGTTATTTCCTCAACAGGATATAACTGGGTTATCCTCAGCCAAAAGCCACAGAAAAAGCGTCCTCGACGAAGTCTTCTCACCCCAGCGAAGTCTATTCACACTTCCAACAACAAGACATCCTCAGCAAACTCCCAACACTCAGCAAAGCATCTCTATCCCCAGCAGAGTCGCCAGTTCTGTGATCGGTGGATCTGGAACTGACTGTTTTAAAGCTGGTTTCGCGAAATGTCGCGGTAAGCAAGAGTCGCCACCGTCTTTTATTTTCTCCAAATGGAAAGGACAAAAGCACAGAAAAATTCCTTTAAAGAGATTGCTCTCGGTTCGGGAGGTAGGTTATAGAAAGGGAAGGTGTTAGCACCCTTTCTATCCATGGTTATCCATGGGCTCTTAGATACTTGCTCAATGTGTTTTCAAAATGTTTGCTTGCTTTTCAATTGTGGGTTTTAAAAAGTTTCTTTGAAAAATTTCAGTTCGACTCGTACGTCAGAGTGTTTGAAAAATTTGCTTTGAAAGCTTTTGAAAAGTGTTGGTGTGAAAAGTATTATTTGTTTTGTTTTTGAAGAGAGCAAGTATCTACGAGAACCTACCTACCCTAAGGAATTCGTCTGTGTAAAGGTCCTTTAAAGTAGTGCTATTCCACCATTGAGAGGTAGGTAGCACCACCGTTGGAGGTGTTCGGGTCAATTCGAGTTTTAGGGGCATGGTGATCACCGGAGCAATAGGAAGACACCTTAGAAGCTACCCTCATGCCGGGTTCCCGGATCATGAGGACTTACTAAGACGTCCTCTACTCGACGACCACCTTTCGAAAGGCAACAGTGAGGCGTACCCTAGGGGTGGTGTGTGCGGTTCGTGTGTCATGTTTCAATTATTTTGTCTTGTCATGTTTGTTGTGATCTACGCTTGATTTTATTTTTAAGTCCATACATTCTTTCATGCATATTTATTAACAGTTGTATATTTGCGAGAAAATAAATCTAAACTATTACAAATGGCGCGGGTCCACATCGCCAAAATAAACCGAACCCGATTTGACTGAAAGTAAAGAAGCAATAAAATAAAAGTGCGAGAAATAAATTTACAAGGCTTTGGGGCATGTACATAATTATAATAAGTGACATAAAGTAAATGCGCAAATTGAATAAATTATAAACGTGGGCGTTGGACCCTTTTGCAATAAATTAAAATTAATGGAGAATTAAAATTAAAATTAAATGTTTTGGTATTTTTGTGTTTTTTTTAAGATTTAAAGGAAAAAGAATTGATTAAAATAAAATGAAACGTCAAACCCTAATTCTAATGTTTTTTAAGTTTATTATGAAAGATATTGAAATTTAACCTAATTTAAACCCTAATTTATTTATGTGCAAACTTGATTATAAAAAATAAATAAATATTAATATTATGATAAAAAGAAAATTAAAAAAAGTATAAAAATTATTAATTAATCCTAATTCTATATTTTGGATTTTATTAGAAAGGAATTAAAGTTAAAGACCTAATTAAACTAAATAATTTACATATTAATTATTTACAAGAGAATAAATAAAACAAATATTTTTTATGTTTTGTCCTTTTTTGATTTTTTTGTGATGTTTTTATATTTTATAAAGAAAATAAACTAATTAAATTGAGATAATAAATTAAATAAAATTGCAATTAAAAATAAGATCTATAAAAAAAAATGAAAGGAAAATGCAAACTAGGGGGGGTGACCCCAAAGCTGGAGGTGCAGGCCCTAGAACTCTGGCCCATTAAGCTGAAAATTTGTTGGACTTTTTGAATCATGTGTGACACGTTTGACTAAAGCATAGCATGTTCTTCAATCCTAGCCTTTGATGTGGACACTCTGGGACACGTGGATGATCTGATTTTGAGGTGTATGGTAGGCATCAATGATAGCGCTGCATGGGAATTCATGTTGAAAAATGATATGAGAAATATGTGAGACCTGGGGTTTGAACCCAGGTCATGAGAGTCACAAACGTATGTCCCTGCCAGCTGAGCTACCACGCGTTAGTTAACATATTATGGCAAAAAAAAAAAAAAATGAGTAAGAGATTCGGATGTTAGCAATGATGGGGGAATGGGCTTATAGATGCCATTCGGATGTTTTGATTGCGTAAGAGATTCCTTAGCGAGAACCTGCATACCTGCAAAACAGAAAATGAGTACCTGACACGTTGCAGGAGCTGATGTTTAGATGCCTGGTATAGATGTGTCCTGACTGGTTACAGGAGCTGAGTCTGGAGCTTCAAACGGTGATGAAAGAACCAGGGATGATTACTTCCTTAGCATGAATGGTAAGAGAGCCTTGGGCGACTTTAACTTCAACTACGCTCGTTGAGAAAAATCTGGGGGATTTTAACTTCAACAGCACTCGTTGAGAAAAATCTGAGGTGTCTTCTACTGGGATAAGAATCAGGGAGATCTTAGGGTCGATCTGACTGAACCAGAGAAGGCCTTTGACTGGGTAAGAATCAGGAAAATCTTAGGGTCGATTTAACTGAACCGGTCTAGGTCTTGAAATGTCTTCAACTGGATAAGCATCAGGGAGATCTTAGGGTCGATCTGACTGAACCAGAGAAGGCCTTTGACTGGATAAGCATCAGGAAAATCTTGGGACGATTTAACTGAACTGGTCTAGGTCTTGAAATGTCTTCAACTGGATAAGCATCAGGGAGATCTTAGGGTCGATCTGACTGAACCAGAGAAGGCCTTTGACTGGATAAGCATCAGGAAAATCTTGGGACGATTTAACTGAACCGGTCTAGGTCTTGAAATGTCTTCAACTGGATAAGCATCAGGGAGATCTTAGGGTCGATCTGACTGAACCAGAGAAGGCCTTTGACTGGATAAGCATCAGGAAAATCTTAGGACGATTTAACTGAACCGGTCTAGGTCTTGACATGTAGCTTGAGAACTTAACTGGATCTTTCCTGAAAGATAAAAGTCAGTCATATGCAATGCATGATATGGATCAAGCAATGATGTTCTCAACATAAATGAGATTTGTATGATGCAGTGCGTTATGCATGCTATAATGATGTATGTGACGTTTTATGTATGTGCGAGAAATAAAGTACAAAATTATTACAAGGCTTTGGGGCATATACATAATTATTTAAACGATATAAAATAAATGTGCGAAATAAAGAGATTAAAAAAAAAACAAAACTAGGGCGTTGGACCCTTTTGCAAAAGTATTTAAAGTTAATGAATTGATTAATTAGAACTAATGAAGAATTAAAATTAAAGAAAAAGGAATGTTTTTTTTATATTTTTTTATTTTTTAAGATTTAAAAGAAAAAGAAAAAGAAGGAATTAAGTATTATTGACTAACCCTAATTCTATTGTTTTTTAAGTTTATTGTAAAAATGTTATATTAATCTAAATTAAACCCTAATTTATTTATGTGCAAATTTGATTATAAAAAATAAATAAATAATATTGTGATAAAAAAAAAGAAAATTAAAAAGGTATAAAAATTATTAATTAACCTAATTCTATTTTTTTGGATTTTTGTTATTAAAAGAATTAAAGTTAAAAAAACCTAAATAAACTAAATAATTACATGTAATTTATTTACAAGAGAATAAATAAAATAAATATTTTTTTATGTTTTTGTCCTTTTTTTGAGTTTTTGTGATGTTTTTATATTTTATAAAGAAAATAAACTAATTAAATTGAGATAATAAATTAAATAAAATTGCAATTAAAAATAAGATCTATAAAAAAAATGAAAGGAAAATGCAAACCAGGGGGGGGGGTGACCCCAAAACTGGAGGTGCAGGCCATAGAACTCTGGCCCATTAAGATGAAAATCTGTTGGACTTTTGGAATCAGGTGTGACACGTTTGACTAAAGCATAGCATATTCTTCAATCCTAGCCTTTGATGTGGATACTCTGGGACGCGTGGATGATCTGATTTTGAGGTGTATGGTAGGCATCAATGATAGCGCTGCATGGGAATTCACGTTGAAAAATAATATGAGAAATATGTGAGACCTGGGGTTTGAACCCAGGTCATGAGAGTCACAAGCGTATGTCCCTGCCAGCTGAGCTATCACGCGTTAGTTAACATATTATGGCAAATAAATAATAAAAAGAAAAAAGTAGATACGTTAGTGGAGGGCGCGCGAAATTCAAATGCCCCCAATCCCTGTATGCCACGAGTCCTTCTTCTTCGTCCCTGCAAAACAAAACTCAAAGGCAATGGTTTGGCAAACGTTGCCTAATACCATCTAACAGAAAATAGCGAATAGGCCTGTGTGGTTTAGAAATTAGGCGCGATGAGTGGTCCTTGTTCGTCTAGTCTCACTGAATGCAACCATGGTACTCATGAGCCTTAATTTTTCCTCTATGCAAAAGCCCTAATTTTGGACCCTGCAAAACCCTAAGGAACGAACATGGCATCTTGGCCAAAAGTGCACGAAAATTCAATTAAAAGTTATGGTCAGCTTGCAAACTTCACATTGAATAAGAATTCATGAATAAAAATGCACAAGGATGCGTAAATTATGATATGCGATTTGAAATTTTTTACGACACAGTTTGAGTTGTAGCTACCACTTCTTGGCGTTTTGATTGATGTTAGGAATTGGGATGTGTTCAGAAATGGTCCAGGAAGCTATTAGAAAAAGAATTAAGGCTTGAAAATCCTCCTAACCTTGATTTCAGATTTGTGTTTTTATATCAAAATTTCAATGTTGCAACAAGCCTTTGAGCGCAGCATATGATGTGTTAGGCTTAGGGTTTGACTCAGTGTTTATGGTGGATGGAAATTAGCTTGTTATTTGGCCTTAATTCATGCTCATGAAGGAACTAGTCCTAGGGTTTTCACCATTAACCAATTTTCCTTCTTTTAAGCCAAAACCTAGACTTAGTGTGCAATTTAACCCTAGCCTGAGTTTTTGAGTTGGCCCATGATACATGGAAGTTGTCCAAATTCACATGACACTATTCCATTGGTTTTTGAATTTTATTTGAATTTTCAAAGATTTAAAATGAATTAAATTATCAAAAATTAAATAAAATAGAAAAATCAATATTTGGTCTTGAAATTAACCATGGGACACGTGTGTGGCATGACAAGGATGAATCAAGTGGAAGAAAGTGGGCCCTTTTGTCAAAAATTGGAGTTTCAAGGATAGTTGACTTTTGCCATTTCACAAAAATTTCCCAACTTCTACAAGGCATAACTTGCTCAATTTTTAAGCTTTTCACATGTTCTTGGACATTTTGGAAAGGTCTTTGAGTCCTCTAACCAATGCCTTTGGTCCCATGTCATTTTGATTTTCCAATCTAAAGTTATGGCCTTTGACTTAAAGTCCCTTTTTGTTGACTTTTGAAAATGACCTATAATGTTGAAATTGATAACTTTTTGTGAGAGCATTTCTTGGACTTGAAGTATGAAGATGAGTTGTAGGAAATGTCTTTCTCTTCAAAATGAGCTTTGGATGGAATTTTTCTGATAATCCATGTGAAAGTTATGCCCTGGTCAATTTCAGTTGACTTTTTCAACTGTCCAAATATAGCAACTTTTGCATCTTTGATGATTTCTGAGCCAAATTTTGAGAATCATGATCAAGCATTGATCAAATGATGTTTGTGGCTTCAAAATGATATGTTGACCAAAAATTTGAACTTTTGACTGCCAAATGACCATTTTGCCCCTACAGTTGGCTGTAGTGCAATTTAGGGTTTTGACTGTGCAATCTTGAGCTGAATGCCTTGAAACTTGATATGAGGATGTTTGACCATGTTTGTAAGCATATGAGACTTGATTGAGCCTTTGAAAACTTCCTTTTCTTGATCAGACTCAAAACCCTAATTTTGACTGTATGGGAGACTGTTGCACTGCACAACCCTTGGGAAATTTTGTAGCTTGGCTTGGCAATTTCTTGAGGAACATGGGAGGGCAAATTTTGGGGTATAACACTGCCCTCACGGGTATTCAACTTAGCGGGAAATTTATTCTGTTTATGTCTCTAATTTTTGCCTAGACCGCCCTTTCGGGTTTTCGGCCTACCGAGATGCTCTTTTTTGCCTAAGTCGCCCTTTCGAGTTTTCAACTTAGCGAGCTGTTCTTTTATTTCTTTAGGCAAAGTATTTCTTGACTGCGTCAGCATTCATGGGACGTGGGAACTCCTTGCCATCCATAGTTTCAAGAATTAATGCACAACCAGAGAAGGCTTTCTTGACAACATACGGGCCTTCAAAATTGGGAGTCCACTTGCCCCTAGAATAAGTGTTAAAAGACATGATCTTCCTGAGTACGAGGTCGCCTTCTCTGAATTCATGAGGTTTGACCTTTTTTTCAATTCCTTTCTTCATTTTTCTATGATATAACTGCCCATGACATAAAGCTGTCATTCTCTTCTCTTCATTCAAGTTCAATTGGTCAAACCTGTTTTGGACCCATTCAGCCTCTGTCAACTTGGCTTCCATTATCACACGCAACGAGGGAATCTCTACCTCGACAGGGAGTACAACTTCCATTCCATACACTAGGGAGAACGGGGTTGCTCCTGTTGAAGTGCGAACAGATGTTCAATATCCATGCAGAGCAAAAGGGAGCATTTCATGCCAATCCTTATAAGTGATAACCATTTTATGGATAATTCTCTTGATGTTCTTATTGGCAGCTTCAACAGCCCCATTCTTCTTTGGCTTGTATGGAGATGAATTGTGATGAACAATATTGAATTCTTCGCACAGTTCTGTCATCATCTTGTTGTTCAAATTCAAGCCATTGTCAGTGATGATTCTGCTCGGCACACCATACCGGCATATAAGATTGTTTTTGATGAAATGCACAACCACCTGTTTGGTAACATTGGCATATGAAGCAGCCTCTACCTGTTTGGTAAAGTAGTCAATTGCTACCAAGATGAACCGGTGTCCATTCGAAGCTTTGGGTTCTATCATCTCGATCATGTCAATACCCCACATGGAGAAAGGCCATGGGGAGGAAATCACATTGAGAAGTGTTGGAGGCACATGGATCTTATCTGCATAAATCTGGAATTTATGGAACTTCTTTTCAAATTTGTAACAGTCAGATTCCATTATCAACCAATAATAACTTGCCCTTAGCATCTTTTTAGCCATCAAATTTCTATTAGCATGAGTGCCAAATGAACCTTCATGAATCTCATGCATCAACATGTCTGCCTCGTGTCTATCCACGCATCTGAGCAAGACCATGTCATAATTTCTCTTGTATAACACATTTTCACTAAGAAAGAAACTGCCTTCCAATCTTCTCAGTGTCTTTCTATCTTTCCTCGATGCACCAATCGGGTATTCCTGAGTCTGAAGAAAATGCTTGGTATCATAATACCAAGGTTTTTCATCTGCTACCTCCTCTGTCATAAACACATGAGCGGGCCTATCCAGCTGTCGAACTGTAATTCGGGGTATATCATTCCAAGTATTTACTTGGTACATGGAAGCCAAAGTTTCCAGAGCATCCGCCATCTGATTTTCGTCTTTAGGAATGTGATGGAACTCAACTTTATTGAAGAAGGGTAATAATCTTCTAGCATAATCTTTGTAAGAGATCAAGCCAGGGTGAAGAGTATCCCATTCTCCTTTAATCTGATTTATTACCAAAGCTGAATCACCATACACATCCAGAATCTTGATTATGAGATCAATAGCTTCCTCAAGACCCATGATGCAAGCCTCATATTCTGCCATATTATTAGTGCAATCAAATGTTAACCTGGCGGTAAAAGGAATATGTGATCCATGAGGAGTAACAATCACAACACCAATTCCTTTACCATAAGCATTCACAGCTCCATCAAATATCATACTCCAACGAGATTCAGGGTCGAGGCCCTCCTCAGGCAATGGTTTATCACAATCTTTCACTTTTAGGAACATCACATCCTTATCGGGGAATTCATATTCTGCAGACTGATGATCTTCCACCGACTGGTGAGCAAGGTAATCTGCCAACACACTACTTTTAATAGCCTTTTGAGTGCGGTACTCAATATCATATTCAGATAGCAACATCTGCCAGCGGGCAATTCTCCCAGTAAGAGCAGGATTTTCAAAAATATACTTGATCGGATCCATTTTGGAGATCAACCAAGTGGTATGACTCAACATATACTGCCGTAAACGCTTTGCCACCCAGGCTAAAGCACAACATGTTTTTTCTAAAATAGAATACCGTGACTCACAATCAATGAACTTTTTGCTGAGATAATAAATGGCGAACTCTTTCTTTCTTATTTCATCCTGTTGTCCCAGAATACAACCCATGGATTTATGTAACACTGTTAGATACATAATCAACGGTCTTCCTTCTACAGGAGGGAGCAAGATAGGAGGTTCAAGCAGATACTCTTTAATACTTTCAAATGCCCTTTGGCAGTCATCCGTCCATACACAACCTTGATCTTTCTTTAACAACTTAAAGATCAGTTCACACGTTGCAGTCATGTGGGAAATAAATCTGGAGATATAATTCAAACGCCCGAGGGAACCCCTAACTTGATTTTCGATTTTTGGTGCTGGAATTTCTTGAATTGCTTTGAATTTGTCAGGGTCAACTTCAATTCCTTTCTGGCTAACAATAAAACCCAACAATTTCCCCGATCTTACTCCGAAGGTGCATTTATTTGGATTCAAGCGAAGATGATACTTCCTCAAACGCTGAAACAACTTTAACAAATCTTCTATATGCCCTTCTTCAGTTTGGGATTTGGAAATCATATCATCAACATATACTTCGATTTCTTTGTGCATCAGATCATGGAATAGGGTTGTCATAGCCCTCTGGTACGTTGCACCAGCGTTCTTCAACCCGAAGGGCATCACTCTGTAACAGAATGTTCCCCAGGGCGTGATAAACGTTGTTTTTTCCATGTCTTCTGGAGCCATTCTTATTTGATTATACCCGGAAAATCCATCCATGAATGAGAATACTTTGAATTTTGCTGTGCTATCCACTAACATGTCAATGTGAGGTCATGGAAAATCATTATTTGGACTAGCTTTATTGAGATCTCTGTAATCTACGCACATGCATACTTTTCCGTCTTTTTTCGGTATTGGAACAATATTGGAAATCCATTGAGGATACAGTGATGTCACGAGAAAACCAGCATTAATCTGCTTTAGGACCTCCTCTTTGATCTTTACTGCCATATCTGGGTGGGTTCTTCTCAACTTTTGTTTAACTGGCGGACACTCTGGCTTCAACGGCAAACGATGCTCGATAATGTCTGTATCTAGACCAGGCATATCTTGATAAGACCAAGAAAAGACATCCACATACTCTTTCAACTTCTCAATTAACCCGCTTTTCACATCAGGATGCAATGATGCTCCAATCTTGACTTCCCTCGGATCTTCTTCTGAACCCAAATTAACCACTTTCAAAGGCTCTTTATATGGCTGAATGGTATTTTTCTCGTGCTCAAGCAACCGTGATACATCTTTTGGAATATCATCATAATCTTATTCTTCAGCCCATAACACAAGACAATCAAAGTTGGGAGAGGGTGCAGGGTTATTGTGTTCAACGGGTTTTTTAATTAATCTGCACATGTGATTTATGATTGTTTTTAGAAACTGACACATATAACAAGTGATCATGCAGATTAATTTCCAGTTATTGTTTATTTTGAAAGTTTTTTTATTATTATTACCATTTCCCAGGAAAAAGCAGAAAATAAAAGACATAATTTGGAAGCAAAGACAACTTTTATTAATGATCTTAACAGTTATAGCAAACAAATAAGCCCTACAACATTAATACTTCCACCTTGGGCAGAGTGAAAGCTTTTCTAAAGAAAGAAACAGATTATCAAAACAAATTACTTTGAAACATGTATGCAAGAAGGAACATCAATGGTGACCCAGTTCTGAACTCGGACTCCATGCGTCGCATAATTCGGTACTTCCTACTCTGCTTCATCCTCTTCAACAACATTAATTCCAAAACCAATTGGATGGAGGTAGCCTCCGCTGCGGAAAACATCATGATAACTGTTCACAGAAGATTTTTACTTCAAACCTTCGCCTTTTCCATTCCTCGAAGGGAAAGCTAAACCAGCTCTGTTTTTGTTCACGGGTGGATCCACAAGTCATCCCCAAACTGCATTATGACCATTGCGCACAACCTGATGCGCGTCCTTCAAGGAAACCACAGAACTCTCATTCCTCCTTATGTTGTCAATGGATAGGGACTGGAACTGGGTTCTAACAACAACCTCATCCGGTTCTACAATACTGAAAGAGGATAGATGGGATATCAACAACGCCCGCTCCTCATTTATGATCACTACCTTTCCTTCACGCACAAATTTTAGCTTCTAATGCAGAGTTGAAGTGACAGCCCCTGCTTCGTTACCCATGGCCATCCTAGCAGACAACTATATGCGGGAATAATGTCCATGACCTGGAAGGTTATCAAGAACAAATATGGTCCTATATGGATGGGTAAGTCCACTTCACCGATGACAGATTTCCTCGACCCATCAAAAGCTTTCACAATGATGCCACTTGGGCGCATAGGTGTTCCCTGATACTTTAACTTCATGAGGGTACTTCTCGGTATAACATTCAACGTGGATCCGTTATCAATTAGCACATTGGATAGCGAGTCATTCTTGCAGTTCATAGATATGTGGAGGGCCAGGTTGTGATTCCTCCCTTCATCTGGTAACTCATCATCGCAGAAACTCAAGTTGTTACATGACGTAATGTTTCCAATTACGCTGTTGAATTGATCTAACGGCATGTCATTCTCCACAAAAGCTTGTCCTAGTACTCTCATCAGTGATTCTCTATGAGCGGAAGAATTCATCAATAAAGCTAGGATGGATATCTTTGAAGGAGTCTGCAATAGCTGATCTACAATTTTGTAGTCGCTCATCTTAATTATCTTCAAGATATCATCCACTTCTTTCTCTAATGTAGCTCCACTAGTCTCTCCTGCAGCCTTCTTAGGCTCATCGTTCTCAGCAATTTTCTTTCCAACAACAACATCTCTCTGAATAACCGACGCAAACACACTACCGCTACGGGTCACCCTGCTATTATCAGCTATATTTCCAACATCTGACATTGGCTGGATGGGAATTTCCACCCTATCTTCTAAGATTGTAGTGTTGTATTTGTAAGGCACATCCTTATCTAATTTATAGGGAACAAGACCTGGCAGACTAATTACCAATGGGGTAACAGTTGGTTTCCTATGGTACTCCACCTCAAGGTGAGCGGGTGCACCAAAACAAGGTACAATAACGTTTACCCCTTCCTCAACATAATAAGCCCTCAAAAGGTAATTTCCGGCAAACAAATCTTCGTTTGAAGAAAAATACTCATCCGTGGAGGCATACTCTTCCTCTGACTCTTCTTCCATCAAACAAACTTCAACCATATCAATCTCGTGATGATCATCTCTCTGACCCGTGATCTTGATAGTCCCATTGTCTAACAGCAACTGAACACCCTCTCTCACAATAGAACATCCTCAGGGGTCTCGATAGCAAACTATGCAAGATCCATATTGGTGTTCCACCTGACCAACAGTACGGCAGAAGGTAGCATGAAACTGCACGAGATCCTCATTTAAATGCTCCACATTAAAAATTCTGAATTCACCCGGACATCCAGAAACCATATTCACTTCCTCTTCATATTCTGCCCTAGGCCTGATTATATGGATTAAACCTTCATCCATCATCTCCTATAAATCATCCTTTATCTTCTCGCAACCCTGTAGGTTTGTACTGCAAATAGCACAACCGGCATGGTCATGCGTATAGTAACTGAATTCACAGAGGTTTGCATGCATCTTTACCAAATCTCCTCTAACCAGATTTATGTCACAAATCCGAAAGTCGCCTGGACAACCGGCCACCATATTTATAGCATTCACCCCACTATATTTGGGTAAAGGATTGTCTTTCACATTAGGTCCCATGTCTTTGAAAGATAGAATTCCAGACTTCACCAACCTTTGTACTTCAATCCTCAAAGGATAACCATTTTTAACACTATGCCCTGGTGCTTCCTGATGAAAGATACACGTCTGGTCTACTTTGTAATACCAAGGCAATGGTGATGGTACAGAGAGAGGTGGTCGTGTCTGGACTAACTTCCTTTGAATCAATGTCGGTAGTAGCTCTGCATAACTCATGGGGATAGGGTCATAGTTCTCCCTTCTCTGATTATTCCCTTGGTTTCCCTGTTGGGACTGTTTTTGATAAGCAACGGTAGTCGGAGCGGCATTCATAGCAGGAGTAACCGAGGCAACTTGCTGGTGACGCTGATAATTCCTTCTAGGAGCGTTCAGTCTCCTATCTTGTATAAAAACATTTGTATCCCCCTCTTTATTCTTTGTAAACCCATAAGTTGGCTTTTTCACACCTCCGGATCCTTCACCCTTCACCAAACGGCCTTCTCTTACAGCCTCTTCTAGGGGGACACCCATTCCTACCATTTCTGTAAAATCACTTGGGGCACTTGCTACCATTCTTTCATAGTAGAAAGCGCCTAGTGTCTTAAGAAAAATTTTAGTCATTTCCTTCTCCTCCATGGGAGGAATCACTTGTGCAGCTACTTCGCGCCACCTCTGTGCATACTCTTTGAACGATTCTCTGTCTTTCTGAACCACGGACCTAAGCTGGTCACGATCGGGTGCCATGTACACATTGTACTTGTATTGTTTGATGAATGCTTCTTCCAAATCATTAAAAGTATGGATGTTGGCGTTGTCTAAACTCATGTACCATTTCAACGTTGCGCCGGTCAGACTATCTTGGAAAAAGTGAATCAGCAGACGCTGATCATCAGTGTGGGTAGACATTCTCCTCACGTACATCACCAAGTGAGAACGAGGGAAAGTGTTTCCCTTGTACTTCTCAAACTCTGGGACCTTGAACTTAGCAGGCACTTTAACGTTCGGGACCAAACACAACTCATTCACATTCTGCCCAAATATCTCTTTTCCTCTAAGAGCCTTCATCTCTCTTTGCATTCTATCAAACTGCTCTTGGAAATCATCCATTCTGTCGTAAAAACCCAAGTCTTCACTCAGCGAAGGGAAAGGACGACACACATCTTCATTAACAAATAGAACCAAGTTCACCGAAGAAGGTGCAGCAGGAACAGTATGCACCACAGGAGGTGCTGGAGTAACAACATTTTGAACCACTGCAGCATCTTGGGGGCCCAAATTGAAACCTTCAGGTGCAAAATTCTCTGGCATTCCCCACGGATAACCCTGAGGCATACGGTTTTGAACAACAGCTGGAGTAGCGGATACAGGAACAATAGGGACTTCAGCATTTTCCCTCGTTGATTGAGGTTGAACACTCGGTGGCTGATTCTGAGCAACCACCAAAGCTTCCATCAGAGTAGTCAAATTGGCCAAGCCAGCCTTCAAAGCAGAAACTTCTTCGCGTAGCTCGTGATTCTCCTATTCCAAATTGTCCACCTTCTTTTTGAAATTAGCTCGAGTATTGTAGTGATGAGTCAGCTTGCTGAATGTAGTAAAAAGTTGGGTAAGACACCTGGATATGCATAATAAATGCAAGAAATGTATGCAATATGATGCATGACGTGCAATGCATATGACTATTTCATTTAATATTTCAAGGGATTTAACGTTTATAGACATATTGCAAACATCAAAATAATAAAGTTTTTTGAAATACTGAAAAAAATTTATTATAATAACTTCAAAAATGGATTACAAGTTTCAATGATCCCAAGTACAAGATGAAAATACAATCTAAAAATCCTTAGAAAAAGAACTGATAGAGATCAATCTGTACGTTGGCACTTCCCTATGAGCCTAGTAATCTGAGCCCTTAACCTCTGGTTTTCTTCCACATGTCTGACGACAACCTCCTTTCAATCATCTGAAGCAGGAAATGAGTAATCAGCACCTGTTTGAGGCTTAGGAGAAAATAAATCCCCTTTCCTCTCCATAGACTCTACTGCTCGACTCTCAAGGATCTCAATCAAATCATCTTTCTCCTTCAGGTCTGCTCTGTAGGAACTCACTAAAGTCTGGAACTTGTTCTTCCAAGCATCCCTTTCATGTTTCATCCTAACCAAAGCAAGCTGCAGCTCTTCTAGATCGTCTAATAAAGGAGGAGTGGTCTTCACAAATAGATCAAGCATGGGTGTCTCCCGAGTATACGGCATCTTCAACTGAATGGCTCTCGATCGGACCCACTAAAGATATGGCTCCAAAGAAATGGCACCTCTAGGTCCCAAATCCTTCCTACTCTTCTTATGAATGTGACGACAGGCCCTTGCAATCTGCTCCCTAGCTTCCCTTTGGTCTTCTCCCTCCTTCAGAAAGAAACTACTCAAATGAATACTATTTGGTTTATCCCTCATCGGATAACCAAGTTGTCGCCGTGCAAGAACAAGGTTATAATTAATTCTTCCCTTTGTACCAAGAAGAGGTACATTGGGGAAACTACCACAACTATCAATAATCTCCACATCCTGATAAGCTCGATGATACCAATCAATATCCGAGTGAGTAAGTGCCATGATCTTAAGAGTCCAACGTGGTTCCTTCTTGACATCCCAAAAAGCATCAGACTGAGGCATATGAGAGATGAACCATCGGTATAACAAAGGCGTGCAACAGATAATCATTCCCCCATGATAGGAGCTCCGAAGATGAACAGAGTAATAAGCATCACCCAACAGTGTAGGAACTGGGTTTCCAATCATGAAGATCCTGATAGCGTTAATGTCGACAAACTTGTCCACATTAGGAAATAAGAATAATCCATAAGCGAGCAGAGCAAAGATGGCCTCAAAAGAAACCGTACTCTTAATTCTGGAAAAGTAACGAGCTTTCTCCAATAAGAACTGAGTTGGTAATCCTCTAATCCCTCCTTTAGTAGTCATATGGGCTTCCACCTCAGACTTCCCCAGATGAATCAAAGCAGCAATCTCATGTGGTTTTGGCTCTCCCTCCAAACTAGTAAAAGGAACACGATCGATAACGGGTAAATCCAATAGATAAGAATACTCCTCCAGTGTGGGCATCAATTGATAATCGGGAAAAGTAAAGCAGTGATACATCAGATCATAGAACTGGACCAAGGTCGAGAGAATACCATCCTTCATCTTCAGCTTCGTGAGAGGAATAATGGATTCGAACTTCTTCCGAAAGACTGTAGAACACTCAATCTCTGGAATTAGGCTGATCAACTCATTTATCTTGGGATCCTTGAAACTGTATTTCTCGGTATTTCTCTTTCCAGAATCCATGGTTAAAAGTACCTGAGATATTCACAAATAGTCAACCTTTAAATCCCTTGAAATATTGTTTTCTTCAAAAGATGCTTATGAGTGCATGGATGTATGATGCAACAATCACACACAAGATCACACATATAGGGTTCATAGGTTCAACGTCACGAGCATGAGGTCGAAGGTACTGCCCATAAGGTGTTGGTCTAAAAAAGTTATCACCTGCCGAACAAGGTTCTGGAGGTTCCTAGAGTCTACATCCTTCCTTCGGATATTACCAACTTCCCGATTAACTCGGTAATTAGTAATATTCTCAAGAAAGACTCGTCCGAGCATAGTATCGCATGACAACTATTTCCGAATTACTCCGTCATAGCTTCCGCACTACACCTAAAAGGCCAAGATGGGTTTGGTATTCTACGGTCCTCAGTTTCAGCAGGCTCCCAGGTTGAAAGCAGTACGTCTTCCCGATTACTCGGTAAGCGACACTACAGTTAAAGGGGCCTCCACTGAGTGGGGGATCTCATGCCTCCTTTTTTGGGATTACTCCCTCAAAGTTAACATGACTATACTGCCCGTCCTATCTTAAAGTTTGCCCAAGTCCGGGTATAGGACTTATGAGTAATCACCAAGCACCTTGAAAACCAGGAAAATCCAAACAAGCATATACACAAAATATAACACATAAGAAACAATAGCATATATACAGATATAAATAAAGATAGGCTTAACCCACTTAGGGATGGACCAACAAGAGGTCAATCTCTCCCCAGTGAAGTCGCCATTTTTATGTAGCGGTAGAAATATTCAAGACTAAGCCATTGGATTGACTAGACTTTATACAAATCAAAATAAAAATCGCCACCGCGCCTTATTGTTTCCAAAAGGAATGGGAAAAGAGCGAATAACCCAAAATGAGGGAAAGATTCAAGGTAAGGGGGTTGGTTATGCAACGGGAAGGTATTAGCACCCTAAACATCCACGGTACTCCGCAGGAACCTCTTTGTAAAATCTGTATATTTTGGCTATAAAAAGGTGTTATATATAAAATAGATGGTAGAGGTGAGAAAAGAAATATATTTTTTATGATTTGTGCACCCGCTGCGGTTGCGAATCTTTAGTGCCTACATACCACCTTTCGTGCAATAGGGGATCAGGGTACACGTAGTTCCTCTTTTAAAAATTTGAAACACAAATGTGTTGGTTAATTTTATGAGATAAAACATCATTGTCATTGTCCGTGTGGAAAACATACTTACTACTCACAATCATGAGAAAGGAGAATTTGCATCATCTCAAAGTGGAGGATATGGCTTAGATTTTAAAATCAACAATGCCTCACTCAACACCCAAGTGGGAAATATCTCTCTTCACTACATATTGTAGAAGTATAGTTGTTTGCATCACTA
Organism: Vicia faba; assembly: GCA_948472305.1. Lineage (NCBI taxonomy): Eukaryota > Viridiplantae > Streptophyta > Magnoliopsida > Fabales > Fabaceae > Vicia > Vicia faba. Next base: position 1,455,225,304 of record OX451739.1, read on the forward strand.
CAAGGATTGACAAGAGTCTAATCTTTTAAGAAAAGTTTAAAGGTAAAAGCCAAAGTGGCAAAATGGTTTGAAATGAGATTGGTTGACTTTTAGTCTTCTCACAAAGATGTCAAGGTATTATTAAATAGATTGAAGTTTATTTATGAAAATATTTTGAAAATGCATGGACCTAAGTCCAAGTTTATTATGAAAGTGGTTTAAGTTTCAAAACAAGAAGAGTTTTCAAAAGGAGGGAGAAAGTCTTTGAAATTAAAAAAGATGGGAGGAGAAGAAGAGACTATCCTAAAGCATAAGATAAAAGCTAAGGATAAGAACCATCTAACCAACAAGAAGCCAATCCTTGACATTATGAGCCAAGATAGAATTCCAATTCTTTGGATTGAAACCAAGCAAGCAAAGATACTAGACATCTTCAAATGCATTAAGTCTTCACAAAAATTGGGCAGAGTAACGGCTGTATACAGGTGAATTCCATATTACAAACAAAGGAGGTAATCACAAAAAACCTGCACACAAAAACAAACAAGCAACCCAATGTCTTGAGGTAAACCTCAAGAGCTCCAGACAAAATAATCAGATAAGATCACAAGGTCTCCAAGATAGGCCAAGGTTTCTAATCCTAAGTCCAAGAAAAAGTCCCATGCTCCATAATGCCAAGGATAGTAACCAAATAGTCCAAATGCCATTAAGAGTATTTTAGGGTTTATGTTGATTATTAAGTATCTTGAGAAAAAAATAGACAAGCTCAAGTGAGCAAAGTAAAAATGACAAGAAAATAAATGCTCAAATGAGCAAAGATGAAAATGGCATGAGATAAAAAATGCTAAAAATAAATAGTACATAAAGTATAAAAAAAGAATAAAAGCATAAGATAAACAAGTCAATAATTAGTGGTTAGTTGGATGACCATATTGAAACTTGCATTTGGAACTCATTAGAGGATTGGTAGAACCAAAGTCTCCACACAACAAGTTGCATTTGCTTTTTGTCAAGTATATCATCCATTTGGAATTCTCATAAGTATCGTTTAATGATCAACGATGTTTAAGTGATCCGCATTGACCAAAAGCATTGTAGATCTATTAGAGGATTGGTAGAACCAAAGCCTCCACACAATGAATCTCAAGATTATTGTATCAAAGAGATCAAATTAACATACTTGGGCTTGCAATCATAAGTTTGGGCCACGGATGATCATTTATTTGAATCGGGACAAAATTTAGCGTTATGTTAAGCAATCGTAAGTGGACTTATATAGAAGTAGCACCTATTTTGAGGCCGGTCAATAGCAATCTATGCACTATTTGTTTTGAGACATGATATAGAGATCATGCTCCAATAACTTTTAGTGCAATGAGAAGGGTTTAAGATGAAGGGGATTTAGGGTAAAAAGAGAAACCACATTTGAATTAATATTTAATCAAACTATTATTAAAATCATTCATCCATTTTTTGTGGAGTTAAACTCAACACCATGGATCCAATGATGTTAATAAAGCCATGATCCAAAAATCAACCCAAGACAGCCAGAAAATAATCACAAGATAATAATATAATTAATATATACATTAAAGGGTTTAAAAATGTTTTAAAAAATGGAAAATAATGAGGAAAATGTCAATTATTTTCAAATTAATCAAGAAATGAAAAATAAGACCATAGAAAAATCAGAAAAGAGGCCAAGTGGTTTTATAAAATTTTTGGGAATTTCTAAAAGTCATAAACTATTTTTTAAAAATTAAAATAAATGGGTAGAATAAACAAAAATGGTAAAAAATAGTAAAGTCAGAAACAAAAATAAAATAAGGTCACCAATATTTGTCATAATATCATTGGATCATTCCATAATTTTTTCAGAATTTAAAAATGTGTAAAAGTATTTTTAAACATTTTAAACAAATCAAATAATTGCAAAATTTATAAAAAATACCAAAATACAAAATTAAATTGTGAAAATATAAAAATCAGAAAGAGAATAATCAAAAATATTTTTCATAATTGTTTCAGATTTTTTGGACTAAAAATGAATTTTCTATGATTTTTTGAAGTTTAAAACATTAAAAATATAAAAATCAGAAAAAGAAAATAAAAGAAAAAGATGTGGACCATTGGATGAGAGTCAAAACGCGTTAGTAATCAAATCCAAGGGATTTGGCGCGCTGTGCATATCATGGTCTTTAATGAATAATGTACATAATCATTAATAAAATCAGAATTTGAAAATAACAAATGGAACGCCTTCATTGGTCAAAAGATGACACGTTGGTCATCTTCAACCTCAATCCATCACGAATTGCAGGTCTCTCAAACTGTAAAATCAGAAGCTCAGACCTATGTCATTCGCTTCGTCTCTTCAAGACGAAGACAACCATACCCTCGCACCAAATTTATATAAACTGTAGCTCAAGCAATTTGGAAAGAAAGTTTTGAAAAGGGATTTGAAATTTCATGGTCAAAACGTGTTTCCAGTAAGAAGTAAGTGTTGTGACTAGAACTAGGGAAATGAGAGCAACACAATGATATCAGAGTTTTGAAGAATTGATGAAGGAATCTACCTATTGAAGTTGAGTTACAGAGCTCTGAAACTGGACTTCTATGGAGCAATATAGAGCATGATTCTTGAATGTAATTATATGGTTAGCTTTAGGGAAGATCAATGAAGGTGAATTGATGGAAAAATTGGATTGAAAAAGGCTTGAGAATAGAATTCGAAGTAGCTGAATTCTAGGTTGTGAAGCAAGTTTGGCAGGGTGATTCTGGCTATCTAAGCTTGGGAAAATGAATGGGGGTGACCCTCTATTTATAGGGAATCAAACGGAATGTTCAATCGTGTGAAATGATGAAGTTTGGAGGGAAATCATGTGAACCTGATACACGAGCTAAGGGTGATCTGATTTGCATCAAAACCCATCCAATCTTTGTGTTTCAAGGCGCTAATCCACTTTGGCAACTTGGTTAAACATATTTAGATCACAAACGCGTGCTAATTTGATGTTTAAAGGCCAAAACATGAATTTCAAATTCTGACTTATGGAGAAACTTCAATTCTAAGTTACCAAGTTCAATCCAATGAAATTTTCTCCTCAAGGGGACTTAGGGCAAGATTCTTGAAGCTTCGGAAAGATGAGGTTACAAGCTTTGCAATGGAAAAAGAATGGAATCAAATGGATGCTTGAGCTGAAAGTTACATGGAGTCAAAGTTGAAGAAAAATAATTGACTTTCCATACTTAGAAATATTTCAAATTCTTCTTTAAAAATGACCTATAATCCTTTGCATCCAAACATGGCCTTCCACTTAGAATTTTCTCTTGATCAAAAAATATAGAATGAAGTAGATCTCTTGAATGACATTTTGCAATTTGAACCACTCAAAATATCCAAAAATTGAGCAAGTTATGACTTGTTGAAGTTGGCCAAAAATCATGAAATGACCTATAATCTTTTGCATTCTTAAGGCAACTTCCAACCATTTTATCACTTTGCACATAAACGAAGGCATGAAGTACACATCCTTAAGATCATCATGGAAAAGGAATGGGCTCAAGGTGATAAAAATTGACCAAGTTATGACCAATTGAAGCCATATATAGAAAATTGGGGATTCATCTGGATGACTTGTAATATTTCTTCTTCACCAAGTTCCTTTCATATGAAAACTCCTTGGAAATTTTGAAGTGATTTGTTGATAACTCTATGGAGAGAATAATGCTTTTTGAATTACTCAAAAATACCAAAAGATGAGCAAGATATGCTCCTTTGAAGTTCAAAACCATAGCCTCTAGATCAAGAGAATGCTTTGTGGAACTTTGCCAAGTTTGAACAAACTTTTTGTGCCAATATTCTTCCTTTGCGAATAGAAATTGTTGAGTATGATGATGAGGACTCATGGCAACCAAAACCACTTCCATACCAATTCTTCCAAAACAACTTCAATGGTGAGTTTTGAATTTCTCAAGCTATTGGCTAGGGCATGGAAATAAACTCATGAACCCATGAAGCAACATGTTAAACCTCATTGCCTTTACCTACATTATCAACAAGTAAGACAAACCAATATTGCATTTTGTTAATTAGAGTGAAAATCAAAGCAAAATATCCATGATCACAAAAGAAAACAAGTTAAGGTGCTTGGTAACTCCTCATAGAGCAAAGCTAAAGATAGGTAGAAGAACCAAAAGCCTTAATGTGATCTTGTTGTGATTGAAATAATGTGGTATGATGAAGAAATCTTAGGGGGGGAAATTGGGGTACAACAGTCATAACATATGCATACCAAATGGATGTAGCATCGTCTCATTTATTTTGAGAACATCATTACGCAATGCATTTCATACATCATGACATTGCATACAATTAAATATTTACCTTTTCAGGAAGAATCAATCAACAAACCAATATCATCAACAAATCCTTAAAATAGATTATAGGTCATTTCCTGAAACAAGACTGGGAAAATATCTACATGATGGATACTCTCTTCAAGCATCTGCTGGCACAGATTAAATCGACCAAAGATTTATTCTGATACTTCTCTCAGTACACCTTTTCTGGCTCAAATTAAATAGACCAAAGATTTATTCTGATGCTTCTCCCAGTTAAAGATTTAAAGACCTGTGTTGGCTCAAATTAAGTTGACCAAAGATTTATTCTGACACTTCTCTCAGTAGACCTTTTCTGGCTCAGATTTAATCGACCAAAGATTTATTCTGATACTTCTCCCAATTAAAAATTTAAAGACATCTGCTGGCTCAGATTAAATTGACCAAAGTTTTATTCTGATACTTCTCCCAATTAAAAATTTAAAGACATTTGTTGGCTTAGATTAAATTGACCAAAGATTTATTCTGATACTTATCTCAGTAGAACTTTCCTGACTCAGATTAAATCGACCAAAGATTTATTCTGATACTTCACCCAGTTAAAGGTTTAAAGACCTTTTCTAGTTCATATTAAATCGACCAAATATTTATTCTGATACTTCTCCCAGTTAAAGACTTAAAGATATCTTCTGGCTCAGATTAATTCGACCAAAGATTGATTCTGATACTTCTCTCAGTAGACCTTTTCTAGCTCAGATTAAATCGACCAAAGATTTATTCTGATACTTCTCTCAATAGACCTTTTTTGGCTTAGATTAAATCGCCCAAAGATTTATTCTAATGCTTCTCCCAGTTTAAAGTCGAGCGTTGAATTAGTCTAATTTCTCTATCAACAGTTAATTTGGATGGAATCTATAAGCCCGTCTCCGAAAACTCTTCATTACCTCTCCAAATGGCATCTATAAGCCCATTCCCGATATAATCAACAAATAGTTTACTTCATGCACAAGCGAGTGAAAATTTCTGGGCACTTAAGTGTTCAATCATCTTCTACCTTCAAATCACGAATGGCGAACGATCCAATCTAACTCTTCAGGTTTAAGAAGATTGAACAGGGGCAGCTGTTGTACCCCAAAATTTCCCTCCCTTTTCCTCAAAACATGTCTCATAAAAGATCTCAAATGCTCAAGGATTCTTAAGAGTTTGATCAAGCAACCTCGCCTCCTAAAGCACTGAGTCCACAAATTAGGGTTTTGGTTTTCTCAAAGAAAATTGGACTTTTGATGCCTCAAATGACTTTCATGTTTCATTATAGGTATCTAAGAATACTCATACCAAGTTTCAAGTCTTGCACCACAAATGTGCTAAGTCAATTGCTCAGATGATTGAAAATTAGTTGTGTTGGGTAAAAAGTCAATTATGGTCAACATACAGTCAAACTTCATTATTTTTGGCCAACATCAACATTTTGAAGTGATACTTATCAATTTACCAAGGGTTGATCATATTTCTTCAATGAAAAGCATTCAAATCACCAAAGGGACAAAATTGTCAAAATTAGGATTTTGACTGAGAATGACTGATCATTGAAATTTGAACTAGTACATGACCTAATGGCTTGAAGTATGATCTCAAGTACACACCATATTGACCTAATTTCTTGGCTCAAATCATTTCTCAAGATCAAAGGATTGATAGTTGAAATTTGGATCAATTGATGAAAAGTCAATTGATACACAAAAAGTCAAACTTTGACTTTTTGGTCAACATTGAATTTCAAAGATCAAGATTCATCAAGATATTCAAAAATATAAAACTTGATCATCAAGGATCAAGAAAGTCAAGAAAATTCCACAAAAATATACAACTTTGACCTTGATAATTTCACTACTTCATGACCATTTTTTACCAAGATGCAAGATGATTCAAGGAAAACTTTCAACATGAAAGTTATAGATATTGATGAATTCTACAACTATTTCCTTGAGGTTTGATTTCCAAAAAAAATCTTAGATTTGAAGATATAGGCTCATGAAGTCATGACATTTTTGTATAAACACTTAGTGAAATTTTCAACAAGTTTAGACAGATTTTTATCCTAACTTCTTGGCCAATTTTCATCAAGTTCCAAGTTGATTTATCCAAAGTGGTCAACATGAAGGTTGTATACAATGTTTCAAGCTTTCCAAAATTTCCAAGAACTTGAAGAGATCATGCTTAAGCTAGAAGTTTCAAAGAGAAGAAGATGGCATCACAAACTTAAATTTTAGGTCATTTTGTGATGAACCTTATGATCCAATCTTCAAGCATGTTGCATAATCTTGCTTTGCAGGCCTTCAAACTTGCAAATCACTCAATAATTAAATGTTTACACAACTTATTGAGCCATTGTCCAAGAATTTGAGTCATAGTCCAAGTGATTTTGCCATTAATGGAACAAATTTCACACTTCCATTTTAGAAAAGCCAACTTTAATCACAATGTCAACTTCTTGAGCCTTTCACTTGCTCCCTCTGCACACACACACCATGATACTCATAAGCAACATACCTAGAGCCTATAACCACCCTATAAGCCCTTGTACTATGCATTGGAATAATATGTTTCAAGATTGCTTCAAAATCAAGTCACGTAACCATAACATATGATTTTTGAAATCTGATTGCTACAGCCATCAAAACCTTTTCTCTATAAATAGAGAATTTATTTGCAAGCTAACACACTAGTTCAAGAGCCCTCTAACCCCCTCATACTCCCTCAAACTAGAATTTGCACCAAAACCTCCATAAATTGTCATTTCTGACCTTAAACTTCAAACTCACAATTCACTCGTGTGTTTTCACTCTAAATCAATCACAAAGCTTCCATACCTCACTTAGAAACTATCCAAGACCTTGATACACAACTGTAACACCATTTGCACCATCCTCCATTTCCAAAAACTCAAACCTGTAACATGACTTCTCTAGAAAGATCCAGGAACTTTCAACTCAAAGTAAGCATTGTAATAGCTTCCTAGGAGTTTAGTGAAGCTATCCAGATCATCACAACATCTCCAGGAGGGCTCAAACTTCAAACAAGATTTCCAGTTTTGAGGTAAATTTTCTCAACTTTGAACTCTCTATACAAGCATCATTAATGATTACTTTGTGAATGAAAAATGTAGACATCATTGCCCTGAATCTAACCATGCCTTTAGTTTTCATTATGTTTAATGAGTGATGTGAATTTTGAAGATGAACTTTCTGAAAAATTAGGGTTTATTTTGGTACCAACAAAAATTCATGCTCATCTTTGATTTATAGCTTTAGTTATTTATATGGTTTAATTCGTGTTGAAAAATGGAGCAAGTTTCATGTTTACACTTTTGAAAATGGTTGAGAAATGAGCAAGTTTGGAAATTCAAAAATGTGACAATGATGATTGGGGAAAGGTTAGGGATGAAGTACAGTCAAGATCAAGTTTATTTTAAGTTTATTTTAACTTGTTTTACTATCGGATGAAACAACCACCTCAGTGGCAGAGAAGCGTGCGCTAAGGCATTGATCTATAGGGACCTGGTTCGAGCCCCATCGGTACCCTTTTATTTTTCACATAATTTCTTATTTCAGATTCTATGCATACAAGTCACGCGCGCCTACCATGGGCTTCATAGCAACACCATCAGATGAGCCAAGCAACCAGATCAAGCGCTCCACATGAGTAGGACCATGATGCACTCCAAAAGGCTGGCCACACTGGATCTCATAGGTGTTGGACTTTTGTTTTGGGGCTTGACATTTATTCTTCATTCATACACCCTATTTATTAAAAACAACCAAGCCCACTCCACCTTTTTTTATTTTTTCTGATTTCAAACAAGAATATATTTGGGCCCAGTGCCTCAGTTTTCTTTTTAACCCCCCTCTTTACTTTTTGACACCCAGGCCCATCTACTTTTTATACCTTTTACATTTTCTTTATTTATTTTTTAACCAAAAAATACAAAAATATATTTTTCTTAAATTAAAAATATTTTAATTTAAATACTTTATTTCCTTTTTTAATTAATTTAGATTTTATTACTCTTTTTTACATAATAAAAACATTTTCTTTCCAAATTAACATTAACATTCAAATTATTTTCTAAACAAATTATTTAGACTTAGGTTTCGTTCTCTTAAATTCAACTAACTTAGATTTTAGGTTTTGTTAAAGGTTAATTAAACTTCTATAGTAATTAAAATTAATTAGTTTAATTATGTTAACTTATCAAATCTTTTCTCCATCAAAAAACCCTAATAACAATTTCTTTTTCTTCTTCTTCATCGTTACATTTTGTATATTTTATTATTATTCATGATTCAATGGTTGTAATAGATAATTAGGCTTTATTACTTTCCTCCCCATTTCACAAACTTGTACCCCTCATTCCCAAAGAGTTGTAATAGCGTAGGATATTTAAATTTCACAATTTATCGATTTCCTTATTATTGTTAGTCATTAGGGTTTGTATGAACAAGACTTAGAATCAAAACATTAGAAACCCTAATCCAAGACAAATAATTGAATCAAAAACACCTTGCACACATGCACCTCTAGGTTAACCTCACTTGTTGCCTCGGATTAAAACAGTCATGTCCCTCGAATGAGGAATTTTTTAGCAAAGACCCTCTATTTAAAGATCGTAGTCCCTCGATGACCTTTCAATGTTGCATTGATAAACGATCTTAGTCCCTTACGACGATTGCTAAAACATCTTACAAATTTCCTTCTATGACTATACGATGACCCACGCTCGTCCCTCACACCAATGATAAGGCTCCTTACCAACCAATGGTAAAATAGCACTATCTAAAGAAGGAGGAAAAGATCAAGACTTTTTGAGTAGGTAGATTTCTCGTAATTTCTTGCTCACAAACAAAACCATTTCCACACTTCACACTTTCAAAATACTTTTCAAACAAACATTTTATATACATTCTCAATGATACGAGAATCATTACAAAATTGCCTTACATTGACATTTTAATAACATCTTTTCAAAAACTCCTTTTCAAACAAATATTTTCAAAAACCAACACTTTGTATACATTCTCAACGATACGAGAATGATTACAAAGTTTGCCGCACAAAGACATTTTCAAAATATTTTCAAACATACACAAAACACAAAGCATTTCAAAGTGAGCTAGCAATTAAGAGCCCATAGATAACTACGGATGAAAAGGGTGCTAACACCTTCCCTTTTCATAACCTAACCCTCGAACTCAAGAAAATTCTCAAAAGGTCTCTCATGTTCTTTTCACCCTTTCCTTTATTGGATAAAAGAAAAGTCGGTGGCGAATCTTACTATCCGTAACATTTGTGATAAAACGCAAAACACCAAGTCAGTTCTCCCACTGTATCAAATTTACCAACTACCATGGTAAAGTAGTTGTGGATCCAACGTAGACCGCAGTCATTTGCTTTTAAATCCCTAACTTTTGCCTAGATCTCTCTTTCGGATTTTTGATCCACTGAGATACCCTTTTTTACCTAAGTATCCCTTTTCGGGTTTTCAACTTAGCGTGTGTACTCAATTATTATGATTAATTCTTTTTATCCCTAGTCTTTTCCTGAACCTTTTCCTTTTTTTCATTTTTTTTCTTCGTCGGGATACCCATTTTTGCCTAAGTCGTCGACTTAGCAGTTCTGTTTTATGCGAAGTATTTTTTTATTGCGTCAGCATTCACATGGAGTGGACAATCTTCTCCATTCATAGTTTTAATCATCATAACTCTTCCTGAGAAGACTTTCTTTACAACATATGTTCCATCAGAGTTTGGAGTGCACTTTCCTCTGGGATGTATTTGAGGAGGTAGGATTCTTCTTAACATAAGGTCACCAACCTGGAAGTCTCTGGGTTGAACCCTTTTATCAAAAGCTTTCTTCATCCTTTTCTGATATACCTGCCTATCATAAATTGCGGCCAACCTTTTCTCATCAATGAGGTTCAACTCATCAAGTCTCGTCTAACCCCATTTTGCTTCATTAAGCGTTAAATCCATCATAATCCTTAAAGAAGGAATCTCAACTTCCACGGGCAGGACTACTTCTATACCATAAACCAAGGAAAAGGGGGTTGACCTTGTTGTGGTACGTATCAAAGTACAGTAACTATGCAAAGCAAAATGCATAATCATATTCCAATCTTTATAGGTTAAAACCATCTTCTGCACGATCTTATTGACGTTTTTATTATATGCCTCAATAACGCCATTCATTTTTAGACTATGCGGAAAATAGTTATGATGCTTGATCTTAAAATTCGCGCACGGCTCTTTCATCATCTTATAATTGAGATTTGATCCATTGTCAGTAATGATCTTCTCGGCAACCCCATATTGGCAAATGATTTGATTTATGTTGAAACGGGTAACCACTTGCTTGGTTACATTTGCATATGACGCAACTTCAACCCACTTGGTGAAGTAATCAATGGCCACCAAGATAAAGCAATGTTTGTTAGAAGCATTTGGTTTGATCCTTCCTATCATATCAATGCCCCATATTGCAAAAGGCCACAGAGAGGTCAAGACGTTCATGGGAACCAGAGGCACATGTGACTTGTCTGCATAGATCTGGAATTTGTAACAAGTTCTGACATGATTATAGAAATCAAACTCCATAGTGGACCAATATTAACCTGCTCTCAGGATTTTCTTCATGATAGTATGTCCACTAGAGTGCATCCCGAAGGTACCTTCATGAATCTCTTCTATGATATTTGTTGCTTCGTGTCTATCCACGCATCTGAGCAACACATAATCATAATTTCTTTTATACAATACACCACTGGTCAGAAAGAACTTGGCCGACAACTTTCTCAGAGTCTTCCTGTTTGTAATTGATGTGTCCTATAGATACTCTTGCTTCTAAAGATATCTTTTGATGTCATAAAATAACTACTTTTCATCAGTTATTTCTTCTTCCGCTTTGAAACAGTGTGTTGGCTCATCCAACCTCATGATGCGAATAGAGGGGGGCTCATTCGCCCATTTAACTTTACACATGGATGACAAAGTAGCCAAAGCATCTTCTAGTTGATTCTCCTCTCTTGGTATATGGTTAAAAGTAATCTGATCAAAGTAGTTGGCCAACTTCAACACATGACCATAATATGGTATCAAATTTGGGTGTCGCGTCTCCCAATCACCAATGACTTGGCAGATCATTAAGGCATAATCTCCATAGATATCCGAAATTTTAATTCTCATATCAATATAAGCTTTTAAACCGAAGATGCATGCTTCATATTCAACAACATTTTTGGTACAATTAAAACAAATTCTTGTTGTGAATGGGATATGAAAACCTGTAGGAGAAGTGATAATTGCCCCAACACCATTTCCTAAAGCATTTGAGGCACCGTCAAACACCATTGTCTATGGTGATCCCAGTCCGGGTCCTTCGTCTGGTCCAGGAATATTACAATCCCTGACATACATAATATCTTCATCTAGAAATTCAAACTTCATTGGTTGATAATCATCCTCAAAAGGCTGGTGAGCAAGATGGTTCGCCAATACACTACCTTTGATGGCTTTCTGGGTAGTACATTGTATATCATATTCAGTCAAAATCATTTTCCAACGGGCTTCTCTTCCTATGAGAGCTGGATTTTAAAATATATACTTGATAGGATCCATTTTAGATATCAAGAGAGTAGTATGAGTCAACATGTACTATCTGAGACATTTTGCTGCCCACGTGAGTACATAACATGTCTTTTCTAGAAATGAATAACAGGACCTGCAATTTGTAAACTTCTTGCTCAGGTAGTAGATGGCATGCTCTTTTCTACTTGTCTCGTCGTGTTGATCGAGTACACAGCCCATAGAGTTTTCTAACATTGTTAGATACATAATTCAACGCTTTCCCTTCACTGGGGGCATGAGGATCAGAGGTTCTTGTAGATATTATTTTATTCTATCAAACATTGTTTAACAGTTCTCTTCCACCTGACTGCTTAATCTTTTCTTAGCAGCTTGAATATTGGTTCACATGTGGCTGTGAGATGAGAGATGAATCTAACAATGCAGTTCAACCTCCCCAAGAAACCATGAACCTCGTTTTCAGTTATAGGCTCATGCATCTCTTGAATTGCTTTTACCTTCGTAGGATTAATCTCGATACCTCTTTCACTAACGATAAAGCCCAACAGCTTTCTTAACCTCACCCTGAAGGTACACTTGTTTTGATTCAACCTCAGTCTGAATTTCCTCAATCTTTCAAACAATTTCTGCAAGTGGATAAGATGTTCTTCTTTTGTTTATGATTTGGAGATCATGTCATCGACATATACTTCAATCTTTTTATGTATCATGTCATGGAAAAGAGTGACAATTGTCTTCTGATAGGTTGCCCCTGCATTCTTTAGACCGAAGGGCATTACTTTATGACAGAAGGTCCCCCATGTGGTAATGAAAGTAGTTTTATCCATGTCTTATGGCTCCATAATTATCCATAAGAACATCAATATGGGATAATAGGAAGTCGTCTTGGGGGCTTGCTCTATTCAAGTCCCTATAGTCAATGCACATGCGTGTACCTTACTGTCCTTCTTAGGCACGGGCACAATATTAGAAATCCACGGAGGAAAAGAGATCACATTTAGAAAACTCACATGAATTTGTTTTTGAAATTCCTCTTTAATATTTTTAGACATTTTAGGATGAGTTCTTCAGAGTTTCTATTTAATTGGAAGACAATCTTCTCTCAGAGGTAGCTTGTGCACAACAATTCCAGTATCTAAACCTGACATGTCTTCATAAGACCAAGAAAAGATATCCACATACTCTCCAAGCATTGCAATTAACCTCTTCTTCACACCCTCTTCTAAAGTGACCCTAATCTTGACCTCTTTCTTGACCGTCTCAATGCCCAAGTTAACCACTTCCATAGATTCCTAGTGTGGTTGGATGACCTGTTCTTCTTGCCTTAGCATTCTACCTAACTCTTCATGAACTTAACAATCTTCCTCACCTTCTTCTTCGGCTTGGTAAAATTGCATTTTTGAAGTCATGAGAAGTCATGAGAAGTCATATCAGAATCGTTACTGATGTGATCCATGACAATTGCAGAAGTGGATTTGCATGTTTTGTTGATTTATGTTTTATTTTAGAATGCGAGCAAAAGGAAGATAAATTGCATTTCCATTTTATTTAAAATGTAAAAGTAAAAAATAAAGACATGGAACATACTATTTGAACAAAAAAATGTCCTTTATTGATGATCAACTTTGCAAATGATCAAATGAGTCCCTACAAAGGTTCACTACACCTTGGGCAGAGCATAGGAATTATTCATTATGAAAACAAGAAAGAAAATTACTCGTGATAACGAGTGATCGAGACGATGTTTTCAGAATACCAGTTCATAACCCTCCACTCTGGGACTATGGGATGGAAAAAATTGTCTATATCATAATCATTGTCGCTTTATCTTCGACAACATTAGCTTCTTCTCCCTGAATTGTACTGATGAATTTAATGGGACTAGGTGCCCCTGGAATTCTCGGAATCACTTTCTGAACTACCTGGCCTGCCGTGTACCCTAGGCCACCCTTATCATGTTTGATGGGTAAATCACATACTTGTACCCAACCTTCAAGATGTCCTGACTCCATAACTGCATGTGCTTGTTTCAAAGATGCCATAGAGGCTTGTGGCCTTGCCACCTCATGACAGGAAGCTTTAACAACCTGGATTGTCTCAAAGGCCTGGAATGGAGTTTCATGTACTTACCTTTCAACCTCAACATAGTGGAACGAACTCAAGTGACTGACTACATAGTCTTCTTCTCCATACACGGTAACCACTTTCATGTTGAGTAAGTACTTCAGTTTTTGATGCAAGGTGGAGGTCATTGCACCGGCAGAATATATCCACGGCCTCCCAAGGAGGAAACATTAAGCGGGTTGGATATCCATGATGAATAATGTGATGTTAAAAACTTTTGGCCATACCCAAATGGGAAGATCCACCTCTCTAAATATCTCTCTCTTGGAGCCATCAAAAGCTCAAACTACCAAGTCACTTGGCCTGAGTATTATCCCGTTATAATTAATCTTCATTAAAGCGCTCTTTGGTAAAACATTCAGGGAGAATCTCGTGTCCACCAATACATGGGAAAGACTTTTTCCTGCATATTCAATCGAGATATGCAAGACCTTGTTATAATTCCTCCCCTCAGGAGGCAGATCTGAATCAATAAACTCGAGTCCATGACTAGCAGTGATGCTAGCCACTATATTAATATTTCTTATGGCACGAATGATGTATTCAGAAACTTCATTATAATATTTATGTCTGCCTCAGAAACCTTTAGAAGAGACAAGATGGATATCTTGGCCGGAGTCTGGTTCAGTTGATCGACTATATGGTAATAACTTTTTCTAATATATCTCATTAACTCTTCAACATCTTTGGCAGATGGTAAATCAGAACTCGACTTCTAAGTCAGAGGATTCGGTACTAGTTCTTCATTTTCAACAACAACCAGTTTGCCTTTAATCTTAGCTCGGGCATCAATATTTGCATCTTGGGAAACTTGTGGAGGAGAGAATATCTTACCACTTCTGATCATTCTACTCGGCCCAACAATGTCGTCTACGTCAGAAGTTTCTGCGACTGATGACTTATCTTCAAGTGTCTGACCTTGGTATATGAATTCACCCCAATAGCACCAAGGCAAAACTTTATCACTCTGATAAGTGAATGGCCCTGGAAAAGTGATAGTCAAATGAGCTCTCTTGGAAGGAGCAGAGTTTTTTGCTGGAGTAAAGGGGATAGTAATCACATACATCTCTTTATTGTCATCCATTCTGCCACCGAAGTTTCGGTCAAACTAAAGGACGCCATCATCAATCAATCTTTGTACCTCGAATTTTAACATGTCACAACCATTTGATAATACTCAACACTCTTCACAATCTGCCAGACAACCCAAGTAGACACCCTTATTCCCCAATTGTTCTTTTTCAAAAACGCAACAGGGTTTGCAGCTGGTTGATATCCATAACCAAGTTTAATTCTTCATCCCTAAAGATGGAATTGATAGTACCCAAACCATAAGGTGGCATGGGGTTCTGAATGACGTTAGGACCATTATTAGGTGCAAAGTTGATGGCCTACGAATCGATAAAATTTTTCACCTTGTGCTTCAGTGATATACACTTTTCAATCGGGTGGCCAGGAGCACCTGAATGGAATTCAGAATTAGCATTAGAATTAAAATTTGGAGGCAATTTGTTGGGGTTAATATTCACGACCTTCAACGAGGGAGAAGTTGTGCGTACGACATAGGCAACAAGTCAAACTTTCTTGAAGGTGGACTGGGCTTTGGCTGATAGTTTCCCTGGTGGGGCGCATATGCCTGTTGGTATTGTTGGGGTTGCTGCTGAAGAGATGCAGCCGAGATGGTCAGAGCTGCAACCTATTGGTATGACTCCTGATGGTCTTGGCCCTTCCCTTTTTCGTCCATACAGAGCACTGATTTCACCTTCCTTATTTTTTGAATACCCATCAAATGGCTTCTTGCCACCACCAAATGAACTACTAGTTGCAGCGACTTCAATCTTGCCCATTTTGAGACCCACCTAAATTCTTTCGCCAATCAGAACCAAGTCAGAGAAGTTACTCGCAGTGCTTTCTGATGTGAAAAATGGTCCTCTCAAAGTGCTAGTGAACATATAAATAAGTTATCTCTCCATCATAAGAGGTTGAAGTCTTACTGCTAGTTCACGCCACCTTTGCGCATATTATTTGAAGGACTCATTATGCTCATGGACCAAGTTCTGAAGTTATATGCAATTAGGAGTAAGATCAGTATTTAAATGATAATGTTTGACAAAATCTTCTGCAAGATCCCTCCAACTGCGGAAATGTGCCCTCTCCAATTGCATGTACCATTCTAGAGGAGCACCAACTGGACTATCCTGGAAGAAAGGTATGAGAAACTTCCCATCACTAGAATATGCAGACATCTTCCTGTAGTAGGACCTTACATGTATCCTAGGACAAGTAATGCCTTTATATTTTGGCAAATCCGGTGTTTTGAACTTTGGAGGGATCTTCACCTCGGGGACCAGTCCCAAATCATCTATGTCTAAACCTATGCGCCTTTAGATTCCATACCATGCATGTGTTTCTCAAGCATAAGGAGCTTATGATCAACTTCAGTGGGATCATAATTCATAGAATATAGGTCTTCATAGTTATCTTTCTCTAACTGTCAAGCAGGGATCTGAATTATTTTTTGAGGCTGTTGTTGTTGCTGTTGTTGGGAAAGAATGTGCTCAGGTGTCAGATGCGGAGGATTTCCAGTTAGAATACCTTGATGCTGATTGACTCCTCCAGGAAGATTCCCCTAATTGCTGTTGGGAGGATTTGGTTCATTGATCTCTTGTTCAACTTCTATAGTAGGCCTTTGCACCATATCCCTAAGCTCCTCTTGGCCCATGGCCATATTCTCTATGATATCCATACTCTGAGCCACGCGGGTACCCATACGGGTACCCAAGACAGTCAACTCGACTTGCATTTACTCCATTCTTTGTTGTTTGTTGTGGCGAGTGGAATAACAGTGCAGATTCATATTTGCAATCTTTGTTGATAAGAAAATTTGAGAAGATAAGAAGACTAGTTTGAACACATGTTATGTATGCAGTGCATGTGTGCATGAGTATATGCAAATGTCTTACCATTTCCATGGAAACCTACAGTTTCATCATTCATTAAGCATAGAAACAAATAAGGTAAGAAAGTAAATGAAGTGTAATAGAAATAAACTGCTCATTTCATTAAATGGGAGAATAACCAATAATTTTTTATTTAAAAGATACCACAAATACAAAAAAAAATCTACGCATATAATATGAAAATGATAGAGATCCCAACCAACATGTCTGGTGGTGATCGACAAAGAGTAATACATCAAAGCATAAAATTTAGGTATCATCTTATGTCTCCATTGAATCAAACACACTTTAGTTGAAGTAGGCTTTACTCAAATCTCGGGATTCTTTAAGGAGTTTTCTAGTATCTTCATGCTCTGGTTTTTGGACCAAACTCTGAATAAGAATATCATTCCCTATAATCATAGTTTCCAGGTATTGGCACATATCATTCTCTTCAGACTGCACTTTCATAAGATCTTTACCTTTCTCCTCCATCTGAGCCTTGAGCCTTTTATTTTCTTCAACCATCTCCTCCAATTGGACGTGTCTCTCTTGAAGTTGATCATATGCCTCCTTAGCCTTGGTGCCTTGATCTTGAAGTTGTCTTTTCAAAGCTTTAACCTCTTATCCGTGTCTGGCCTTTAGATTTTCATTGGATTCTTGGATATCTTCATGCTTCTATTGACTCTTTAAAAGGTCCTCCTTAGTCCTCTTTAGAGCTTCTGTCTAGTTGTTGATGGGGATAGAACTCTCAACTCTTGGCTTCTTCAGAATTCTGATATTTCCAAGCAAACCATATTTTTCAAACAACTTCTCTTTCATTTTGGCTTTATGGATCATTTTCTTATTTTCTTGCAGAGAAACGGAAAGTTCTATGTCTTTCTCCTGCTTTTCTGCTTGTAGCTTCTGATGCATGTTATTAACCTGATTGAACTGCTCGGTGGGTACAAAATTTGGCATCTTTCTTTAATCAAGATGTTGTTGATACAGAGGGGCCCTTCTTGGGAAAGGAAATAAGACCATCTTGGCTCGATCTTTGACCCAATCCACGTAGGGAGTTTCAACTGACCAATCCCCCGTTCCCAGGAAGACTCTTTCTTTCTTGTGGTTATTGCCCTAAGCTTCCTTTACTCTCTTCAGTAGTTCAAGATTCTCTCCCTTGTTAAAGAAGACAATATCCCTTATATTTTCGACCTTCAGTAGATTTTTCATAGCATGCCCTAACTGACACATAGGAAGAGTAGGATTATAATTGATCACTCCCTTGGTTCCCATGAGAGAAACGTTGGGGAACTCTCCATAAAACATGATAACCTCAGTACTGTCACATCTTGGATTAAACCAAACAATTTCATGGGATGTAAGAGCCACCAGCCTCTGCGCCCACATGATATATTCCTCAGTGTCCACAAAGTATCCTCTCTTTGGTAAGTGTGAAATAAACCACTTGTATAATAAATGGATGCAACAGTTGACAGACCCATCTTTCCCATATCTGGAATGAATAGACCAATAAGTATCTGCCACATGGTGGGTACTGGATTCTTATTCATGAAGACACAAATATCATTTATGTCCACAAGATTCTATACATTATGAAATAGAACAAATCTGTATATTAAAATGGCTAACAATGCAATAAAAGCTACCCAATTTCCCTCTTTGTCCAAGGCAGTAGCTTTATGTATCAGGAAATTGAGGAGACACCCCATGTGGTATCTCTAGCCTTCCAAACTTTTTTCAACTCAGACACTTTCAAGTAAAGAATCTTTGCAACCAACATTGGGTTCCCCTTTTTTGGAATGCTGACAAAAAGCACATTATCAATAATCTTAACTTTGATATGGTAGGCATACTCTTCCAAGGTGGGAGCAAGTTGGTAGTCCTGGAACGTGAGACATCGTAGCTGACTGTCATAGAACTGGAAGAGTGTTTAGAGAGCCACATAATCAACATTAAGTTTTAACAGGTAAATCAGATCTCCATATGCATCTTTGAAGTCATCTTAGTTCTTACCAACCACAAGTGTACTGAATTTTCTCAGTGCGGATATATCATATTTAAGAAAGGTATAGGTGGAAGTTCCCTTGATGTCTTTCTTACTTGGACCCTCTTTACTTGTCATATTTGAATGAAGATTAAAACCTTGGTATTCCTTGGAAATTATATTCATATTCAGATTAGTTTCTTTCTTCATATATAGATTTTTTGAATGATATGATGCAAGTGTAACAGTATAGGATCAAAGTTTCCATATGAACTGAATATCTGTTGCGCTGTTTCTAAATATCACAGGATTAAAAGTTTGACACCATCTCTGAATATATGGAAACCAAGTATCAAGAACATCAGCAATGGTACCTATTAAGATCAATTCCCATCCCATCTCATGGGTGAAAACTGGTCAAGGTAAGTTCAAAAGATACATATAGTCATGAGTCAGTATGAAAACACACCATCATTACGTAGCCACGTATGGCGATAATGTCCTCAACTAAACCTCATTTACGCGTGATACTTTATTATCACACTAATAGGGCCTTGAACCCAATAGGTGTCACGAACATTCACTCTAGTACCATGTGTTCCTAGGTATATCACTCTGGCCTGGGTATTGAGCCTTTTATCTCAAAGTATCATCCCACCTTCTAAGAAAATAACAACACATCAGCAATATCCAGTGGAAAGCAATAAAATGAAATGCAAATATAACAAGTAAGTTAATAAATACAATACGTATAGCAAATAAAGTACATATAGATAAACACCCAATGAATATAAACACATAAGAGCTAGGACTGACTCACTTAGGTGATCCACAATGAAGTCACCAGATGAAGCAACTAGGAAAATGAACAATAAAGTCTCCATCGAATTTTATTTATCCCAAAGAAGGGAAAGGAAAACATCGAGTAAACTTGAAGTAAGGGAGATCAAGGTCTCGCGACAAAGAAATGGGTATGGGAGTTGATTACGAAAAAGAAAGGTATTAGCACCCCTACGTCTGTGGTACTCCAAGGGATCTACTCTTGTTGTTCTAATCAAAGGGCGTGTCTATCTAAACTTACAAGCTAAAGGAATTCATGAATGCAAAAGAAAAATATAGGGAAAATAAATCATTTAAATAGTTGTGCTCGCTTAGGCCCAACAACCTAATGCATGCGTATCCCTTTTAAGGAATCTGAGTGTCGTAGTTCAGCTCAAAAGTTCCTGTTTGTTTTGTGTTTTTTAATGAACGATGTTAATTTTGCATTCTACTACAGTTCGAACTTTGGATACTCACGCGTTTTTTGTAGAAAGGAATTAACATGTTCTTACTTGAAAAGGTTTTGTTAAAAGAAAAGCTTGAATGCAAAAAATTTGAATTGGTTTAGTCTTTTTTACCTCGACAAAAGGATTTGGTGATTTGAACCACATTAAAGACTATGATTGAAAGGAAGCACAAGGTTCGGGAATGCATCCCCTCATACTCCCCCTCAATTCTTAAGGCTCATTCCACATGTTCACATCATTATCATTATGTGTTTTCAACATTTGATTAAGAAAAGAAGTTTTAGTTTTAATAGATGAAAAAGGGGAATGAAAAATATAAGGGAAATTATATTCCTAATGTTATCATATAATGGTGGTCCTAAAGTTAAGATTAATAAAGTTAGAAAATCTACCTAGTGTTAGCATACAAAGATAGTCCTAAGTGCAAGGATAGCAAATCCTATAGGGAACATGCAATAAGAGTGAAGTCGTAATCTCAATTCTATTTGAGTGACTCATCGATCGACAAAAAATAAAGGAAATCAATAAAGTCATATAGGGAGGATGCACTGAGAGCGAAGTCATGATCTCAATTCTAATTGAGTGACTCATCGATCGACAACAAATAAAGGAAAGTAATAAAGCCCTATGGGGAGGATGCACTGAGAGTGAAGTCGTGATCTCAATTCTAATTGAGTGACTCATTGACAATAATGAATTAAGTAAAGCAATAAAATGCTATGGGGGAGGATGCACTGGTAAGAATAAGAATGTAAACAATAAAACAAAGATGGCTTACAAGCCTACCAAACCCCTAAGTGTATCACCTAACAAGAAAGCAATGATCAAACAAGCCTAACCTTTAATTAATACTTCAAGTAATCAATCAAATTGCATGAATGTCTCTCACACAAATTGCTAATGTTTCCCTAAGGTTCATGCATAAGTGGTTCTACCCTAAGGCATTACAAACCAAGTTAAAAGCAATCAATAATTTCACTAGCACTAAAGGCTTAAAATGTAAAGAAAAAACCAATGCTTAACTTACAAAGGTGATATGACTTAGACATGGTGGAGACCTAACCAAGGCAGAAAGTACACATTCTTAAACTCACATAACCATATCCCAAAAATGGGGAAAGAAATGCAATATAAACATGCAAGGGAAATCCAAAGAAACTATACAAATGATCAAACTAGTTCCTAGAAATTGTACCACTAAAGGTTATAGCGTTAAGGATCACTTATGAATACAAGACAAAGTTATATTCAAGCAAGGATTAAGTTAGAACACATGATTTTAAATTTTCAAAGAAACACATGGCATTACATGCAAACAATACTCAAACCACTAATCAATTCAAGTGAAGAAGGAGAAACATCTTTTAATACATTACAAAGTAATCAAAACTTAGAAGACAAGTATGTTTCATGTTAAACAAGTTATAGAACATCACAAGTCAGTAGCTAATTTATAATCATTAATCTCAAACAAAACGTAAAAGGAAGATCATGATTAAAGCACACTATGTGCCAAAATCAGGTCAAAATTATCAAATTGACAACTTAGAGGTCAAGCATCATGATACAATAAGCATATGAATCAATTATGAGCTCAACATCAAGATAAAATCTACCTAAAAATGTTAACTTGTTAATCAAGAAGTCATTTAATCATTTGTCAAAGTATTGGAAATCATATAAAAAGAAACAACTCCTAACTAGATAACCAAGTAGACAATTATTCATTTTTGTGTGACCACAAAAGAAAAATTCAAACAAAGGTCTAAAGAGACCTAAAAAATCATCACAAGGCATGTCATGTATATCATCATGTCACAAAAAATCCCTAAGCTATTTCATAAATGCAAGCTTCAAGATCAAACAAATACACAAACATGATTATTTGATTAGGTAGGCATCGAGGCTCCTAAAACTAATTGGGAAATGATTCAATTCTCAACTAAAAATACCAAATTTTTTATATAAACCATGGAAACATAAACCTCTGACCGTGGCAAAAATATTGATTCAAAATAGTGAGAAATCATCATCAAACACAAGCCTTGATCAAAACATATGTTAAATAGAATACCTTTACAAAAAGGATTTAAAAGAAAATAAAAAGAAAATTGCAAAAATAAGGAAAAATAATATAAAAATCCCTAAGTCAAGAAAGAATTAGAATCATATTTTTGTAGGTTTTAATTGTCAAGAAGTGATCAAAAGTTGCAGCAAAACATGCAAGGTATCATAGGAACATCACTCCATAACATATTGATAAAAAAAATTAAAAGAACATGAAAACCAAATATATAAAAATTCACAAAAATCATGAAGAAATTCCTAAAACACTAAAGATTCATGAATGTATTTTTTGTTTTGTTTTTTATAAGTCAAGAAAATCAATATTACAAGAAAAATTGCATAAGTAACAAAGTTGTAAAACAACAAGACTGGGGGATGTATTGTGGAATCTCAGGAATTGAAGTAATTCCAGTTTTGATGGAACTCAAGCCTGGTTAGAGGGGGTCAGAGGTAGAAAATTTTGCGAGGCCAGCTTCAAATTCTTATCTAAGCCCAATTCCACACATTACCTCATTTATATCCTAATTATTATTATGGATTTAAATGTGTGACATAGAAACTATGTGTATTCAACTAAATCGGTCAGTTATTTGTTAAGTCACTACGTGAAAAAAATGTAGTTATAGCCAAACACAATTTCCCATTTATTATGAGAAAATGTAACGAAATACTACTAAAATCTGATTGGTTGAGATCAAATAACATGTGCCAATAAATAAACACCATGCCTAGTGTTACACAAACACAGTCGTTGGAGTTGGAATTTCCGGTCATCTTCTCTGGCACCTCAGGTGGCCGGAGTTGATGAATCTCTATAAAAGTTTGAGACTCGTCCTACTCTACTCAATTTTCTATCCTGATTCCAAATATGAACTCCATTTTCAACGAAACATTCTCAAACATTAAGAAAACTTAAAAGTACATAGCCTGAAAAAAGAATTCAAATGCAGCATACGTGTCCACGACAAACATTTGAGTCTAGCTCCAGCCTCCAGTGGTTTGGAGCTCACAGATGCATGTATGAACCTAACATGGCAAACTAAGCATGCTTAGAAAGGTTCAAACAACTTACTTGTTTGAAGCTCGCAATATATGAAAGAAAACTCTACGATTGCATTCTTGAGACCTTGAAGATGAAGATGAAAGTTTGAGGATCCTTCAGGTTTCTGAGAAATAAACTCAGAGGACACTTGAATCTTTGAAGGAGAACTCGATCAGGACCATGACGGAGCTAGCTTTAATGGATGAATAGCATGAGAAGATATATTCTTCTTGCTCTCAAAAGAAGAAGAAGAAGAAGAAGCAAAGAAACCTCTGAATAAGGCTCGAAGTTAAGAGTATCGAGAGGGAGATTTCATAGATGATGAACGAAAGGGAGAGAGAGAGAGAGTGAAGATGAAGAATGAGGAAGAGAGAGTGAGAAGATGAATTTTGTTTAGATTTATCTAACTGAAAACGTAACCGGTTGTAGTTAAATGGAGCTGAATGAGGAAGCTCTAATTTATAGTAGAGTTTTTTTTTCAATCCCAGACGTGTGTTATGTAATCAGTTTCACAAGCTTGTTCATTTTTGTTGAGTGAATAACAATGTGTGGGTGTCATGAATTCTTAGGGTGATGGCATATTAGTGTTTCTATGATTTTTGATTCACTGTGAGGGAGTGTATCATAGTGGTATGGTGTATATCAACAAACTTAGCTAACACGCATGCTCTTCTATTTTAACCAATATGTACTAACATGTGTGCATAGTGTAAAAATGCATGTCCATATGAAGTATGATTAGGCTATATGATGCAGCGTGCGTGCTTGCTATAATAACCGACAAACAAATATAGGGTCTCCACCATTAATGTTTATCCTAAGATGTGAATATAACAGAATAATCTTAATTGGTGATACAGAGATTCTAAGTTCTTGACTCACTTTAGACGAAGGGAAGGTGTTAGGCACCCTTCATCTACCTTGTTCACAAGGATATTAGGGTTTAGATTCACGGCTTAGGAATCAGAGTCCCAATTCGTAGTTCGCAGTTGTTGGTTGGTGTTTTTTTATGGATTACGAAGATGTTTTGAATTTTCCTTGTACTAAGTCTAGATGTGTGAATAGAGGAGTTGTTAGACGAAGTTCGCAGTAGACTTAAAATATTTTCATAATCCTTTTTGAAAATTGTTTTACATTAATTAAGCTATTTAAAAAATAGATTTGATATTGGTTAGGTATTTTTTAAATGTATTAATATATAAAAAACAATTTTAATGCATGGCCAAAAATAATTTTAATGCAATAAAAAATAATTATGAATTAGTAGAAAAATATTTGATTTTTAATGATAATAGTAAAATAATATTGGAATTTTTAAATATATTAATTTATAAAAAATCATAATTATAAAAAATAAAAGAAAATAAAAAAAAAACGCAGGGGGTGTATTTTGTGTTGAGCTAGTAAAATAAGGGGGGGTATGCGAAGTAGGGCCTTGAATTCAGATGTTGAATTCAGCCCCAAACGCATAGGGGGTGAGTCTTTACACATGTTAGTAAAATAGGAGGGTTTAGTCAGCAGGGGCCCAAGTCTAGATGTTGGACTTGGCCCAAGAGCGTTAAAGGGTGAGAATTAAGTTGGCTTAGCAAAAATAGACAAACTAAGGGTGTGAGTATCATGGGCTTAGGCCCAAAAAAACATAAGGTCTGTTTAGGCAACGTGTGAGAGGGGACACAGTGTTATCATAGGCGTGCAAATTAAGAACGTTTGATGATGATCTTAAGGTTATGGTAAGGAGCGCGTGGTACGGGTTATGGGCGCGCGAACACAGGATCAGGGGGTGTCTATAAAAACGAATCATTGGGCTGAGAGCCCATTTTTTCCTTTTCTTTCTCTCTCTTCAATGAAACAACGAAACCCTTTTGTAAAACCTAGAGAGAGAGAGAGAGGTTCTGACCTCTCTTTCTCAGGCAGTCAGAAATCGCCCTGGCCGCGCCGTCCTCCGTCAACCACCCCCAAACACCCATTTTCTCCAATTTTCCGGTTGATATTCAATCAAAAACTTCAAATTCAAACCATCCATCATGAATCTTCATTTGGGCTCATAGAATCCTAAGAACCCTAAGGGTTGGTGATGAACCCTAACTGTCCCAAAAACCCAGAACACCCAAAAATAAAGAACCATAACCCTAATCTTCAAACAACCCTAAGAACCCTAAACATAGGATCTAATATCCCTAACTCTAGGTTAGAAATCTAACCCTAGGAAAACCCCAAACTTTCCAGAAATGAAATATTCAAACATCAATCATGCAATTAAGAGCCCTAAAGCTAAGTTATTTGTGTTACCTCTCCTGCTATGATATTGGTCGTATATTGATTTCTTGAATCCTCCTTCTGATCCCTCACTCCTTCTTGTCTTTGTTTGCAGGTACCAGAGTGGTGGAACTGTAGCGGCGGTGCGGCGAAGATTTTTAGGGTTTCAGATATTAAAGCCCTAAACCGTTTTCCTTCTCCTATCTATCAAATGCGTTCTTCTATTTTTTCTCCTCCTTCTTAGAATTTTTTTAGATTAATTTATAGGTTTAGATTTTAGACAAATTCGGAAATTCTTATGATTTGTCGTTACATTTGTAATTGCATTAAGGATTAAGAAGATTTTATTCTATTTTTTGGATTCAATTTGATTTAGTGATTGACATAGAAAAATTTTGTTAGAGATTAGTTCTTTGTAATCTGTATTTGGACTTGTTATTGTATAGGTTCGTTTTAATGAATAAACATGAATATTATTTTTCCATACTTGATTTGATCCACTGAAGATTTTGTTTTGTTTTAGTTTCAAAAAGCGTTTTTCTTTCCAAATCTGAACAGTACACGTTTTGGCCTTGGGTAATTGAAGAACAGGGTTGTTGTTGGGGCAATTAGGGTTTCTTAATCCCTTGCGTTGACTTGGGTCAACAAAAAAACTAAAATATAATTTTAATAAAAATAAAAAACATTAATAATAATAAAATAGGTATTAATAAAATAGATAAATAAAAAAACAATATAGGTCCTTAAAAAAAGTCCAGACTGGGCCAGCATTGTCCAGTTATTGGGCCTTTCAAAATGCACCCTCCCTCTTTTGTCAAAGCGCACCAACTCCTATATGCGCCATCATATTTTGATGGCCCCAAATGTACTCCTTTCTAACTTGGACCGGCCCAACAAAATTATCTTAATGAGTCATCAGATTTTGATGGTCCATTTAAGATAATACACTCCTACTGTAACAATGCCTCCCACTTTTAGAAAACCCATAAATTATTTTGTTAAAACATACCCCCTTGATAATTTTGACAATAAAAAGAATAACATTAATAAAAAATAATTTAGTTAGAAATCTATAGGGAAAATTTGGGGTATGACGGTTCATGGGAAAAATAGCAAGTGTATTATTTTGCCTCTTGTAATAACAGGGAAAATTCCCCGAATGTCGATCTCAAGGACTGCACAGAATTACCGAGTTTAATGCGAGGATCAATTAAACAAAACTCAATTTGGGGTTTTGGTTTGGTAATTGTACTTAACAATAATTAAAAATATGAGGAAGGTAAATTATGAATTTTTACTAGTATGAATACTATGCTAGGGGTGAGTGTGTGGTTTTCCCTGTAATGACCTTCACTATTTATCTCTTCTACAAGTTCATTACCTTGAACTATCGGCCCTTTAGATTACTTTCCCCTAATTCCTTTGTGATAAAACCTTTAACAATCCATCCTAAATCCTAAGTCCTTAGAAATATCTGATGGAGTCAAGCCTTTATCTTATCAAAGGTTAAATCCGGTTACTATAGGGTATCCCTTGTCCTAGGTGATATCTACTATAGTCTAATCGTACAAAAACCTTAACAAACGCGATCCAGTTGGTTGTTAACCATAAATCAATCCTAATTGGTCCGATCAGGAAAGCATTAAAAATCTTGAACAATTAAATTGAAAGGAAACTACTGTATTAAAAATCAATAATTCATAGTCAATACATTTGCAAATCAGGGACACCCCCTAGCATTAGGGGTTTATCCGCACATAGAATTCAAAAGTAAAATAATACAAATATTAGATGTAGACATTACAAGAAGTTTGGATGGTTCGATCTTCAATTGCTATCGCGCATGAAGAGTTCTTCATTCCCAAAGCTCCTCTAGATCTCCAATCTTCTATCGCGAAATTCTTTAATCATTCAAAAAGTCCTTTTCTTCTTCTCACAAACAGGTTTTTATAGCGTTCGGTCAACCTTTAACGATACAAAATGTCCAAAGTAGCCTTAATGATCCACGAATACATCAAAATCTCAAAATTGGACAAAACTCGACTCGACAATACTAGAAAATTGAAGCTTTCTAGAAACGAGTTCCAGGAAAAAACAAACTAGATTTCACACACGGGTAACAAGGCAAAACTCGACCTAAAATAAAGTGATGATAGTGCATGTTTCTCAGAGCACCTGTTGGTCTCCAACCACGGGTAAACAATAAATAAAAGTTGACTAAAATCCGAATAGGTATAAAAGAGACATCTCAAGTCAATGGACACAGCAAACAAAATCCATAATACAGTAAACAAACACTGTCAAAGGTTCAGTAATCAAAAATTGGTAGACGTCCAAAGATTGAGATAGGAGTTTCGACCAAGGACACGATAAGTGAACACCGATAGAAGAGTCCAGGGAAAGAAACAAAACGAGATGACACTCGACTCATTATAACTAGTTAGGTGAGACAAACTAGATGAGTACCTGGGCAAAAATTGGATTTCATGCACAGATGACGAGATCAAGACTCGACCCAAAGCAAAATGATAAGGGCGCATGTTTCTCAAAGCACTTGCTAGTCTCGGACCATGGATAAACAGTAAATGAAACTTATAGAAGAATCCAAAGAACAAAGGAGACTGATTTCAACCAAGGACGCAGTTAAACGAACACGGCAAAAAGACTCGATAAACGAAAACTGATAAAGGATTTAGTAATCAAACACTGATGGAAGTCCAAGGTATGAAAACAAAACGATATGACACTCGACTCATTATAACTAGTTAGGAAAAACTAAACTAGATGAGTACCATAGCAAAAATTGGATTTCATGCGCGGGTGAGGAGACAAAACTCAAAACTCGACCCAAAGCAAGGTGATTAGGGCATACTACTAAAACCTGTTGAAATTAATATTAGGATAAAACTGATATTCAAAAGGTACATCAATAGACATTGAAATGAACCAACGAGGGTAGTAAAGACTAAACCCAAGAAAACTGTGCCAGGGTAAAACTAAACTACAATCAAGAGTAGACACTCAACCCTTCAAATGATTAACATCAACAGGATATTTGTATGGGGTGAAACTAAGATACTGAGGATGAAGACCTCACTGGGGATATAATCCAAAGTTTTAGCAAATTCACTAGGGCAAACAGAAACAGTAATGACTTATGTTTCAATGCATGTTTGAATCATTTCTCTATGGAGTAATGTTCCAAGAGAATGGAAACAATAAAATTTAAGGATGGAATTCGACGATGCATGTTTAAATGTTTTACTGGGGAATGGCCAATCGAGAAGCCAACAACCAATAGATCAGAACCTGACAGGACTCGCAAAAATAAATTGCAAAAATCTGCTGGAGAAGAGAAAATATAAGGACCTGTTTAAAAGAAACCCGTGAGGAGATGAAACTCTATGGGGAATAAAAAAACGAGTAACCGATAGAAACAGCCTACAAACACTGAGAGGAGTTACAAAAATAAATTGTGAACTCTGCTGAAAAGATCGGGTCGAAACTGTAGTATATGAAAAGAGGTGCCAATGAAGATTGGATGTTGTCAGAGAAGATCAGGGCAAGACTGTAACTTCTGAAGGAGAGTACCTAATAGAAATTGGATGTTAATGGAGAAGATCAGGGAAATACTGTAATCTCTGGAAAAGACGGCATGCATCCATGTTGAGGATGATGCCAAGATGACAAACTAGATGTGAGAAGCGAAAACCTCATTGGGAAATCAGATAAACTCTGTCAAGGCCAACCTTGTCGGGGATGAGATGTTCTTCAATAAGAGAACTCAATCAAACATATTACTGTTAGGGTACATAAATCCTAGAACAAAAAATATAGTTAGAACCACACTGATGGAGACTGACGATACTCTTCAAAAATGGCCAAACCTACTGAGGAAACTTCTGTCAGAAAATCCTTTACCGATTATCAAAGATTAACAAAATCTCAATTAATCGACCAGCATCAACTATATTAGGGATAAGGAAAGATCCTTAAATAAGGATGCCTCAATCAATAAATTAGCTGGGAAATGAGAGATCAGGATGAGGAATCTCTTATTGGAAACTCCGCTAGGTAATTGAAACTTCTTCAAACTGTGAATTATCATCTAAGCAACTCCACTGGGGACATGAGATGTCCTCAAATTTGAAGTCTCAAAACTAAGCCTTTCTCTTGAAAAAGATTTATGGGCAATAAAACTCTGTTGATTTGACAAAACTCCACTGAGGAAACAAAACTCTATCGGGGAGTATTTTGATGGGGATTCCAGAATCTTGGGTGCCAATCTCTCGAGAAACATCCTTTTGAGGAAAACAACTCTATGGGGAATTCCTATGTGAGCTCTCAATCAATTAAAGTTGATGCTGGGGATAAGAGATACAAAACTCTAAAAATGGAAACCCCTGTTAGGAATGCTTTTTCCATGGATTTCTTCACAAAGAACCCGACTGTCGGGGATTAAAGGAACCTTGGATATGCAGTCATAAAATAGATCATGAAGATAGTCAAATAGTATCAACTCTATTGGGGATACGACAATCTTAGCCGGCATCAACTCTACTGAGGATGATAAAAGATTATTTTGATAAAGAAATGCCCCAAGTCACAACTCATATGGGAAAATGAGAATTTCTTAATGTAAACTTCAATGATAATTCAAATCAGAAGGTAAACTCCACTGGGAATCGTCTTTATTAAGAAACAAGATAATGCTCATCAAGACTTGGTTGGGGAATGAAGGTATCCAAAAACCTTATCCGCCTCAAGAATCCCTCATATGACAATGTTGGGGAGAAACAACTCTGCGGGAAATTCCCTATTCCAAAGTTCAAAACTTAGGGGTAAGACTCTTGCATAGGTGGTGACAAGTTGTGACTTACAGAGTGAATGACAATTCCTCGAGAGGACTTCATGGGATATGTATTATCATTGATATGCTGCCCCAGAGTAGCGCAACTTTGAGAGATCAATCCTTAACTTGACTTCCCCAAATTGGAGAAACTTTGATTGGGGAAACATCTTGCACAATTCTCAAAGGAATCTTTAGGCACCATGCCTTTTGATACTATCACTTCTCGTGAAACAGTTGGCCTTGTATTCAACAGAGTGATAAAATCTTTCTTCTTTGACAAAATTAAGCTTTTCACTAATGTTCATTGTGTAAGCTCTTTTGATGTTAAGCAATTGTTTTGCATGCATAAAATTGTTTATTATGAGAATGGAAATTCTAATGCAACAGTTATGTAAACCTTGAAGTTGAAAAAATTGAATGGAAAAGATTTCGCAACTCTGTTATGAATGAATCTCTAGCTAGAGTGCAACATTTGAAAATCTTTTTGAAATAAACACGATGCAAGCATAAGATATCAACATGGATATGTAACACATCTTTGGGAGTTAGGAAATGATATCTTGTTGTAGTATGCCTTCGAGTTAAACCCATGTTCCAGTTAGGACTTTTAAGGGTTGTAACATGGTATGGTTCATGGTTTTAGAAAAAATAGATTTTAAGGCTCAAGTTATTTGGTATCCACCCCTTTTGTGATGTTCTCCAGTCCTAAGTTCAGCCAACTCGACACGAGCATTCATCTCTCAAAAGGAACTTTGATATGGTTGAGAAAACCAAACGGATTTACTTTGGACATGGCAGTAACCCACTTTCTTATCTATCAAGTTTATTTGGTCTAACCACACGATCTTGTTCTTACTCATGCAATTTTACTACATTCATTTCCCATTTTAAAAACTTCAATACTTCCATTTTTTTTTCTAAGTCACCTTTTTCTTCCTTTTGTTTTATTATTATTATATTTTTTATGTTCTTGACTTGTAGGCTTTTTCCTATCCCTTTCATTCATTTCTTTAACTTTCGAATAAGTCGTGCGATCCAATTATCTTCAATTTATCGGAAGTGATTATGATTTCCTTACTTCCTCGATTGATGGGGAATAATCAATATTACACCATCATTTGTTGATTGCCTCATTCTTCAGTTGATGAGAGATAACCATTATTGTATCGTCATCAATCGACCTTTTGATGTGTAGAGGATAACCATTTGCAGTTTGGACTTGCTATTTGGCCTTTCCTCAAACTTTTGAAGGATAACTATTATTGTATCCTCAGATGCACACTCCTAATGAGTTTTGAGCGCTTGATCAAACTAGCTGAACACTACCCTTCCCCAGGTTAAAAAAAATAAGGGTTTTTCTGAATAGAAAAAAGAAACTCCTACTTCGAAGGCTCAGAAGGGTTAACGAGGGTTTCACTCCCTTATATCTCCAGTGTTTAGGGATTTGAAAAAAATGCATGTACATCGTCAATAAGGTTCTACTCAAAAGAATATAATCAGAGACATTGCATTTAACTATCGTCATCCTCCCTTCAATCTTTGACTAGGCGAAAGAGTTGGTATCAAAATGCCAGAAAATCATTTAAAGAGTGATAATGAATGGATTAAGTAAAACAAAAGGGTTACTTCAAGGAAAACATACTCATTGCATTAAGATTAACATTCAAAAGCAAACAGGTTTCTACATGCAGACAATTTTTAAACAAACAAGCAAGATACATATGAAAATGCAGTAAAGAAACATAAAAATGCCATTGTAGAGGAGACTTGACTCCATTTGGACTTGTTGATCATGACGATGCACTGTAATCTTAATGCTTATTCTGGCACATGATTTCCATTATCTGGTGTGAACATAATGCCCTTTGAATAGTTCCAAGCTTGGACCTTGTCTCTAGATGACATAAAAGCTTTAATTAAATGGACAAGTGCCCTAGAATGGTAGTCACGTCTATTGAGGTCATAAAACTCCTCGGGAAATGACAGAGAATAAACATCACAAATATTCTGAAAGACTTCAGAAGAAGAAACCAGATGTTGAAAAACAACTGTGTGAAGTATATGATAGATATCAGTAACTCAAGGCTTGAAAATTCTCGTCATGAGAACAAAACGCGATACGGGAGTCGAAACACGACACGAAATTCCGAAAGGAAATGAAGTGCGACACGAGAATCAAAACACGATACAATAGTCGGAAAGGAAATGAAGTGCGACACGAGAGTCAGAAAGGGACCAAAGTACGACACAAGATTTGAAACACGATACAAAAGTCGGAAAGGAACCGAAGTGAGACACGAGAGTCTAAACACGACACAAAGTCAAAAGGGACCAAAGTGTAACACGAGAGTCGAAACACGACACGAGAGTCAGAAAGGAACCGAGAACACATCTCGAGGATAGAAACTAACAGTTGAAAACTTACAACGCGAGAGTTGGAGAATAAAAAAATTTGACAACACCTCAAGGGTTGATTATATGCACAAGGAAAAACTACTTAAGCATCCCTCAGACTGAAATGAATGTAATATCTTTCCAGATGGACCCCTTAATTCTCAGGACCTGGGATAAGCAATAACTACTGGAATTTAAATTCTAGAAGTGAAGGTTGTAGAGGAGGCTACCCAAGACAAGAAATAGAACCTAGAAAGTGAGAGGCAATTACCACCTTCCTTGCCACAATTCAGAAAAGGATTTACTTGCATGTCCTAACCATCTAGAGCAAGCATAAATGCCCATGCATCGAGTAAATCCTGACTCGTATAATTCAACACCTTGTAATTCTCGACGTCGTGACTAAGTTCCCCAGAATGGAAAACATAATTATCACTCGCACAAAGTACAGGGCTTGACTAGCTGAAACTCAAGCAAGCGTGGAAGCAACTGGGCATAAGACGAGGAATCAAATAGAGTTGTCCCTTAGGCCTCTTCTGTCTTTGTGGATAAAACGCTACCCCCTTGAATTTACTTAAGGGGTAAAGACTAGTTGTTGATGAGGAAATTCAGAAACCACCAGGTTGTGGAAAAGATCCACGGAGTTCTCTATGGTTTAAATGAAGTACCAAAGGGTGAGGAGAAAAAACTCTCATTGCAACAGAAGGTGAACAATCGTCTTCATTTCCCAAGACTATCCTCGAAAATTACATGATTAGGCTTATCCAACTAACTACTTTCCTCTCTTAAGAATCCCTGAGCACGGGTCCCAACTTGCAAGTTTGTCCTAAACAAATTCAACTGAACTATCTTCTCAGTCAAATCCCCATTAAGTTATTCTACAATTGGTCTCTGAGCACACAATAATGGTGTGTCAAGTCTAATTCTGAAGAAAATACCAAGTTTGAATACGAAATCCCCAACTCTGGTCATGTAACAGGGGAAGTCACATTTGCAATTCTGTATAGAACTCTGAAGTTGAATAAGAAATCCCAACTCATAACACTTGTTATGCATGAGATGTATGGAATGCATGGTATGCATGCAAAGACATGTTCATTTATTTCTAAATAACCCTCGTGCTTTGATTTTTAAAACAAATAAATGGAAAAGCTTGGCACGAGGCTCAAAGATATGATTCCTTGGAAAAGGAATGAACATGTATGCTAAAATGAAGTTAGCAGTGCTCGTGAACATAAAGATGCAGAATCATGGTTTCCATCATGATAGATAACCAATGCACTATCTCTAAACTAGGTAAATATCACCAGATCAAAGGTTCAGAGCCAAACTCGGAACACGAGAGAACCAAGTACCATGAAGATCGGCAACAATATGGCATAAAAATGTTCCCATCATAATAGATAACTACTTAAATTACTTCTAAATAACTGGACAGAATAGGATCAAAGGTCTGGAACATACACCAAAATAACCATAGTTACCATCAGAACCATAATCACCATCAGAAACAAAGTCAGCAATGATACATGTACTTGTAAGAATCAAAATTCCCTCCCCACTCACAGGTGTAATCTAGGTCAAGGTCAAGTCAAGGGCAACTCAAAATCATGGGTACGCCTGAAGACACTATTGTTGAAACACCTACGTGAAATGATAGCACCTCATTTGTAATCTCATTTAGCATGGACGACATGACCATACTAGCAAAATAAAGTCGACTAGCCATTCATGTTCCACTATATTCCTAGGGTTCCTATTGTTGTCACTTGGTCGGGGTATTGGACCTTTTACCTCTTGTAACACTCGCCCAAAATGGAAAACCAACAGAGCCAGCATAGTAGATAATTAATATGGAAAGCGATAAAATGCAATTCAAACATATGCTCATATAATCATGTATAAATGAATAAACCGAAAGAATAAAAATAAACAACCAAAGAAATAAAGCAAGAGCTAGGAGCGACTCATGGATGGACCAGCATTTGGTTAACTATTCCCCAGTGAAGTCGCCAGCTGAAACAACCGGCCGAACCGTCATCTGATATAAAATAAATGAAGTTGCCATTGAACGTATTTTATTTTGTAGAAAGGGATAGGTGAAAGTTAGGTAAACCTGAAGAGGTTGAAATCAAGGTCTTTCGACTGAGAGATCGGGTAAGGGAGTATGTTATGCGAGGGGAAGGTATTAGCACCCTTCACGGTATCCACTCTTATTGTTCTAATCTAATGGGTGTTGTCAAAATCTATGTCTAAGGCTTAAAGCTGAAAAGGGAATGCATGCAAATAAAATATAGGGAAAAGAAAGAAATATTTATAAAGATATGCTCGATTAGGCCCCACAAAAGCCTCCGCGTGCGTATCCTTTTTAAGGAATCAAAGAAGTTGTAGTTTGGCTCATATGTTTTGGTGGGTTTGTGTTTTTTAATTGAGCAATGTTAAATTCAATCATCCTACTGTTGTCGACCTTTGGAGACTTACAATCTGTAGTGGAAAGGACTTAATATGCTCTTAGAAGAGAAAAGTCGATTGGCAAAAAGAAAGGAGTTGGTTAGTGTTTTTTACCATAAGAAAGGGTTTAAGTTATTAGAGAGTGTTTTTATTAGTTTAAGGAAAAAGAAAGTTTTAGTTTTAATGAGATGCAAAAGGGAGGAAAAAGTCTAAGGGGAACCTAGCAAAATAGCCCTAAAGTTGTCATGCATTGTTGGTCCTATAGTTAAGGATAAGAGAGGGGCACATCTACGTAATGTTAGAATACATGGATACAAGCCTAAATTCTATTCAATTCACACTTGGAAAAGAGTGAATTGGAGATCCTATGGGAAGCATGGCAAGAAGAGAATCAAGAAAAGATATGAGAAGTAATAACAAAATATGACAAGACATCAAGAAGCATGTATCAAGTATAGATGATGAAACATCTAGCATGGATGGCAAAACATCATGCAAAAGTGAGATGATAAAACATCATGCATGTATCAAGATGGAATGTATTAAGTATAGATGGCAAAACATCTAGCATGGATGGAAAAACGTTATGAAACATGTATCGAGATACGAGAATGAGAAGTAAAGTGGGGTATGATGATACCTAACAGAGATGGGTCATTTCCTCTTCAATGCGTCTGAGATAAGAAAACTCTACTGATCTCCTCCTTGAATTTCCTCAATCAGCCAAAGATTAGGCATGCCCGGGTCACGTCAACAATCGATCACAAAATCATAGCACGAGCGTCCACAAGATAAATGGAGTGCTGGGTATAGGGGAGTTAAATCGGGTTATGATTAACCAAGGGGTGTACTGGATTAATCTCGTGAGAGTAGGTACTCCTACCCTTAACCATGAGACTCTTTATGCATGGAAACACTTGGTATAAGGACCAAAGTGGTTGATTCGGGTTATGATTAATCAAGGGGAAAAATTGATTAATCTTGTGAGATTGGACATGCCCAAACTCAACTATGATACCCTTTAAGAAAAGCTTGGTATGTGGACCAAGGAGGCCATGTGCTCTAATTGGATGATTATGCATAATCACGATGATTAAAACATGTAAAAGAAATAAAATTCTAAACTACATAGAAATAAAATTCTAAGCTATTACAAACAATATGGGAATGGGGGTACAAGTTTATAAATATGGGTGTATCAAATCAGAAGTACGATTAAAAGTCTAAATAAACATACAATACAACCCAATCAAAATGTTAAATAACTAATTAAATTGAATTATCTTATTTAATATAATTAATTCTATCAAATATTATTTTCCAATCTAATTAATTATTTAAAACAAACATTTTATTATTATTATTTATTATTTTCTGTTGCTAAAAGTAATACGGTGGGAGAACTGACTTTTGGTTTGCATCTTATCGCAAATGTTGCGAATAGCAAGAGTCGACATCGACTTTTCTTTTATCTAATAAGGAAAGGGTGAAAAGAAAAGGAAAGACCTTCAATATTTTTTTGAGTTCGGGGGGTAGATTATGAAAAGGAAAGGTGTTAGCACCCTTTTCATCTATAGTTATCTACGGGATCTTAATTGCTAGCTCACTTTTGTTTTGAAATGATTTGTGTGTACGTGTTTGAAAATATTTTGAAAAATAATGCTTAAGTATGGCAACTTTGTAATGATTCTTGTATCAGTTAAGAATGCGTACAAAGTGTTTGTTTTTTAAAATATTTCAGTGAAAGTGTTTTGTGAAAAAGATGTTTTGTTTTTTGTGAGCAAGCGATTAACAGTATTCTACCCTTACTCAAAAGTATTTCGTATTATTTTCCTCCTCCTTTAGATGGTGCTACCCTACCATTAGTTAGTAGGAAGCCCTATCGTTGAATGTGTAGGGACAGAAGCGGGTTATCATACAGTCATAAAGGCAACTCATAGGGGCGCTTTAGCAATTTTATCGTAAGGGACTAGATCGTTTACCGAAGGCAGAATCGAAGGGTCATCGAGGGACTACGATCTCTTTAACCGATGGTCTTTTCTAAAGCGTCCCCACGTTCGAGGGACATGACTATTTTTCGAGGCAACGGGTGAGGTTACACTAGAGGTGCGTGTGTGATGAGTGATTCATGTTTAGTTATTTTAGTCTTTGATTAGGGTTTTCTATGTTTGCTTTTAAATCTTGCCATACAATCCTATTAAGCTAAACAGTTATAAGAAAAGCGGTAAATGCTGAAAGTAAAGGCAAAAATTAAAGGGTCTTACGCTATTACAAAGCTTCAGGAAAGGGGATCCAAATAGTAAAATAGGGGGAAATAGAATAAACCCTAATTAAACTATTACAACCGTAAGCTGTTACATAATGATAAATATACTGAAATATGCGACAGTAAAATACGCGAAGCGATAAAATAAAGAGAAACGGGGAAAGAAATTGTTTTTTGTGATTTTTTTACAGACAAAGGTTTGATGTTTAATCTCAAAACCATAATTAATTTTAATTAAGGAAAAAAATAAATTGACTAAAAATCCTTAAATTGATTTTAATTAAGAGAAAATAGTTAATTAGTGAAAACCTAAAAAACTAAGTTAATTAATTAAATGAAAAAAAGTTAAATTAATTTAATAAAAAAATGATTAATTAAGTTAATTAAAAACCTAAGGTCTAGATTAATTTTAATTAAGAAAAAAAATTTAATCTAATTATGTTAAAAAAAAGGATTAAAAAAAATATTGGACCTGTTATGGAAGCAAACAAGGGGTGTAAGAGTAGAAATTTGCTAGGCCCAAAACAGCAAGCCTATTATGCCTGCATTGGGTCCAGCGTGGCTTCCAGGGAGGGTTCACCATGGTCCAGCAGATCTGGGGCGTCGGATCTGAACTTGTGAAGATGTGATGGTGATGAGATAAGGTGCACGGTGGACGCATGAGGTTTTGTTTCGCTGAATCTGTAACAGAACAAAAATGTGAAAAAAAACAAAATACCAGAAGCAAGGATCAAACCCGTGCCTTGGTACAATAATGCTTTATCATGCGTGCTTCTATCGCTAGGGTGACTATACATCCATTAACTAAAACACAACCATATCATTAAATAATAAGACTAAATTTATATTTGAATTAAAATAAAAAACTTTCGCGCCAGTGGGACCCTACATCAAGGGTTAACCAATCGAAATGTTCTAAAATGCCACGCCATCACTCATGGAGGTCAAACCACTGTGGAGGCTGGAAATCACCATCATATCTGATGGGTTTTTTTCTCAAAAGCCTGCAAAATCCATCAAAAATAACAAAGAAAAAATATAGAAAAACTATATTGGACCCTGTAAATTCAATGGTGGGATCAGTTTCATCCGACACGGCTTGTATCACCGAGTATGAAGGTTCACGAGTTTTTTGCCCTAGGCATGGTGAAACTTGACTCCTGCATTAGAGCTTGTAACTAAAGGTCCTAAGCAGTCAAAAACATGATCATGTACATGTACACATGTATCAAATCGATTAATAATATGTAAACTAAAAGTTTGAGTTTGGAAATTCTACCAATAAAGGCGCGACATGGGTAGCCTGTTCTGGACACGTTTTGGCTTAGAAAAGGATCTGGATGAACTCCTGGAAGTATCAAGAGGATGATTGGATCGTTTGCTTTGAGTGAGAAAGGATGCAACAGGGGTTTCGAGCTTTCCCTAATTCTTGAAATTTTTGTAATCTTTAGGGTCGTTCAAAGAGGCTGCATGTGTTCTCCTTTTGATTTGATTTTGTTTAATACATATAGGAGAGTGTATTAGGTTAACAAATATGAGAGATATCTTTATGCATTATGAGGAAAAGATTTTCTTTGAATTTTTGCATGGAAATTTTCTATCTTGAGCCAGTCATATCTTTTCATAACTTCACATGAGTTTCTAGTTGTATATGAGCTTCTTGGGCTTCAAATTTGGCCCAAGGCCAAAGCCATGCGCCTAAGTCCAATCATTTGATGTTTATTTAATTTATTTTTGAATTAATAATGCATAAAAAATCAAAAATAAAAGAAGTTAAAGGTAAAAGGGTGCGAGAGTGAAATATGAGGTGTATGAGGAGTATAGAACACGTTTAGACTCTTAAACAATGGCCTAATAGTTCAAAATATCAAGCTTGCTCAATTTAAACTTCATGGATTTGCTCAAAATTTCCCAACTTGCACTGGTCATAACTCACTCAATTTTCATCTTTTGAAGGTGATCTTTGACATTTTGGAAAGCTCAAGATGTCATCTACAATCTTCTTTTTATCATTTTTGCATTTGGAGACTTTATCTTGATGTAAGTAGCCTTGACAAGAAGTGTCTTCTTGTTGAAATGACTTGTAATGTATTGGCTCATATCTCTTAAATGAAGCATATTTTGTACTTGAACTTATAGATACAAAGTTGTTTACCCAATACAGTTGATTTTCAGTCATCTGAGCCATTGACTAGGCAAACTTGTGATGCAAGACTTGAAATTTGACATGAGTATTCTTAGGGGAATATGAAGAACCATGAAAATCACTTGAGACGTTGGAAACCCAATCTTCCTTGAAAAATACATAACCCTAGTTGTGGGTCCATTGAGCATTTGAGAACCCTAGGAGAATGTTTTGAAGAAAAATGGGAGAGCAAATTTTGGGGTACAACAGTTTCCCCTGTTCAATCTTCTTAAACCTGAGGAGTTGGATTGGCATGTTCGCTATTCGTGATCTGAAGGTGGAAGTGGATTGAACACTTAAGTGCCCAGAAATTTGCACTCGCATGTGCACGAAGTAACACTGTTGGTTGATAATATTGCTTGAATGGGCTTAAAGATGCCATTCGGAGAGGTGACGGAGTGTCGTCGAAGATGGGCTTATAGATTCCATCCAAAGTAACTGTTGATAGAAATATTAGAATGAGTCTATGCTTGACTGTATCTGGGGAATGCTTTTCAAAATGAATATATCAGGTCCTATCTGAGGGAAATGCTTTTCAGAATGAATCTCTGAAGGAAATGTTTGTCATGTAGATACTCGCCCCGTCTTGTTTCAAGAATTGATCTACAATCTGTTTTTGTTGGTAAACTTGTCCTGTTTCGGGAATTCATACCACTTGGTGATAAAGATAGTCGCCCCGTCCTGTTTCGGGAATTAATCTTCATCTGGACATAAAGATAGAAAGATAGTTTCCCCATCCTGTTTCAGGAGTTAATCTTTGCTCGATTGTATAGATAGTTTCTTTGTCCTGTTTCGGGAGTAAACTTCAAGTTGTTCATGTAGATAGTCACCCCGTCCTGTTTTGAGAATTGATCTACAATTTGTTTTCATAGATAGTTACCATGTCTTGTTTCAGGAATTAATATGTGTCTGGTAATACAGATAGTTGCCATGTCTTGTTTCAGGAATTAATCTGCAACCTGTTTGAAAGTTGTTGATGATATTCATTTGTTTGTAGACTTTACCTAAAAAGATAAAGAGTTAGCTATATGCAATGTCATGATGTATGAAATTTATTGTGTAATGATGTTATCAAAGTAAATGAGGATGTGATATATGCGTTTTGTATGCATATGCCATGATATTTTTAAATGGTGTATGATTGTGAAATGTCGTGGAAGCGTATTGGTAGCTTAGTATAACATCCTCGATTGGGAAAATAAATCCCTGACTGTTACTGGGGATGACGAATATGTGTAATCCTCCATCTTTGTTTAGAATGTTTCCGCTGGGAATTCTTGCTTTCTGTTTGAGGGTATTCCATTGGGGAATATTGATTTCTTCTTGGGGAGAAGAGTTCAGGAACATTGGTCGTTCACCGCTCTACCGGGGGATTTAATTCTTATATACCCTGGATGGGGATAAAAGAGATGGATAAACTTCTGAAGCGATGTCTGACCGAGTTTTTGATATGGATGTAGACTCGTTTGGGGAGGATAAGATTAATTAATATCTGGTCTGGTTTAAGATTCATTAGTAACTCTCTATGGATAGCAGCCTGAACCGCCCTTTGCTGGAGAGGAGAATTTTGCCGGTGATTTGCAGTAGTCAAAGGAATAGACTCAAGCTGGGGAGACTGGATTTGTTAGGGAAATAAACCCTGTCGAGGAAATAAACCCTGCTGGAGAAATACTCTGTGGATGAGATGCTCTGCTGAAGAATATTTTGCGGGGGATTTTATAGTGTTGGAGAAATAAACTCAATTACGGAAGAGAATACCTATGAACTATGTTGATGTTATAATCTCTGATGAAGGTTAGGACTTTGTAGGTTGGCGACATTGTCAGGGAAAAGATCATACTCCTTTGTCCACTATGGGGATCTGCTAGTGAATATGATAAGGGTATTTAGGACTTGCAGGGAATGTGTCGAGTTTGTGAAGATGACCTTGTGGGGACTATTCCATGGAGGTTGTTCTATGGGGACTTATGGACGACTTGAATGTTATCGCATCTCCTAGAGTCTTGAATAAATACTTATTCCTGTTTTTATGCATATATTTGTTAACATCAATTGTATTGATATACATATGTTCATTAAATTTAGTCATTGGACGTTTTTTCAAAACAAAAAAAAAGTAAAACAAAATTTGAATTTTGAAATTGTGTTTATATTGATAGTTTTCCTATAAATAGGCGATTGTTGTACAAAGAGACAGAAATCCTAGTAAGAGGAAATCGCCATGAAATGAAAGGAGTACAAAGTAAAACAAAACATATAGTTGTGTGTAAATTATCTCGTCAGGTTTCAACTCTTCTATTTCCCCTATGTCTTCGAGCATCTCATCCCTTGTTGTAGGAAGATGTTGGCGGAATTGATTTGTACCCTTTGAACTTGCCATTTGGTAATAAGGATGGTTGTAAGTGATCCAATGGGACATATTCGTACACTTTAATCCCTAATTTTTGCTTGGAATTCCCTTTCGGGTTTTCAGTCCACCGGGATACCCTTTTTTTCCCAAGTCGCCTTTTCCGTTTTTTGACTTGCCGGGTGTACAGTCTTTTATATATACATCCCTGATTTTTTCCCGAACCCTTTTGGTTCACCAGGACGCCCTTATATTTGCCTAGGCGAGTCAACCTAGCGAGTCATTTTTTTATTCGTAGTATCTTTTAAATATGTCTGCATTCACTTGGTGTGGAAGATCTTCACTGTCCATGGGGGATAGTATCATAGCACCGCCTGAAAATATCTTCTTGATCATGAATGGACCTTCGTAGGTAAGAGTCCATTTGCCCCTAGGATCACCTTGTGGCAGGATAATTCACTTTATTACTAAATCACCGGCCTGATATACCCGATGCTTGATTTTCTTATTTAACACTTTGATCATACGCTTCTGATATATTTGACAGTGACAAACAACTGCAAGCCTCTTCTCATCAATCAGATTCAATTGGTCCAACCTAGTCTGAATCCATTCATCTTTGTCTAAATTTGCATCCTTCATAAATCTCAGAGAAGGAACCTGAACTTTGACAGGTAGGACAGCCTTCATACCATATATCAGAGAGAATGGGGTTGCCCTAGTTGACATCCAATCTGAAGTGCGATAGCCATGAAGAGCAACTAGTAACATCTCATACCAATATTTATACATCACCTTCATCTTCTGTATAATCTTCTTGATGTTCTTGTTGGTGGCTTCCACTGCGCCATTCATCTTTGGTCGATATGGAGAAGAATTGTGGTGCTTGATCTTGAACTACATATAGGGTTCCATGATCATAGTGTTGTTGAGATTGGTACCATTATTTGTGATGATTCATTCGGGGATGCCATACCGACAAATAAGGTTATGCTTAATGAATAGGGCGACCACATTCTTGGTAACAAAGGCAAACGAGGTTGCTTCAACCCATTTGGTGAAATAATCAACGGCGACGAGGATGAAGAGATGTCCGTTAGAAGTAGTGGGCTTGATTTCTCCAATCGTATCAATGTCCCACATTGCAAACGGCCAAGGAGCAGTCAAGACATTCAGAGGTACTGGAGACACATGTACTTTGTTAGCATAGATCTGGCACTTGTGACAAGTTCTTGAGTGGTGGTGACTGTCGGTTTCCATAGTCGACCAATAGTAACTCTCTCTCTAAATATTCTTAGCTATAGTATGTCTACTGGAATGAGTACCAAAGATACCTTCGTGCATATCTTCGATAATCTTATCCTCCTCTTTCTTGTCCATATAACGAAGCATAGTCGAATCGTGGTCGCGCCTGTATAGAATTTTGTTACTCAGGAAGAACTTAGCAAAGAAACCTCTGTAGGAATTTCTTGTCATTGATAGATGCTCCCTTAGGGTACTCTTGAGCCTCAAGATATCTCTTCACTTCATAAAATCAAGGCTTCTCTTCCACGCTGTCAGTGTCAACCTCGTAGAAATGTGTCGGTTTATCTAGTCTCTCAATAGTA
Source organism: Vicia faba (assembly GCA_948472305.1). Taxonomy (NCBI): domain Eukaryota; kingdom Viridiplantae; phylum Streptophyta; class Magnoliopsida; order Fabales; family Fabaceae; genus Vicia; species Vicia faba. Next base: position 1,455,269,064 of record OX451739.1, read on the forward strand.
ATTTGAGGAGCCTCGTTGTCCCATATGACTTTGAACATAGAGAACATGGTTGCCAATGTGTCTGCCAACTGGTTATCTTCTCTTGGGATGTGCTCAAAAGATCTCCTCTAAATATGGGATTAAGGTCAGCACATGCTCTCAGTATGGAATGAGATTCAGATGCTTCATATCCCATTATCTCTTAATCAGACTGATTACTAGGTCTGTGTCCCCGTATACACTCAAGAACTTGATTCTCAGATCAATAGCCGCTTTAATACCCATGATACACACTTCGTATTCAGCCATGTTATTGGTACAGTCAAAGCATAATTTGGCCGTGAAGGGCGTAATGAAACCCTTAGGAGAGATGATTTTAGCACCAACTCTATTTCCAAGTGCATTAGAAGCTCCATTGAAAACCATAGTCCATCGGGACCCTAGCTCAGGTTCTTCATATGGTCCAGGTTCTTCACAATCTATAACCAGCATAATGTTCTCATCCGGGAATTTGAAGTTCATAGATTGGTAGTCTTCTACGGCTTGATGGGCCAAGTGATCTACCAGTACACTCCCTTTGATTTCTTTTTGAGTGGTGTACTGAATGTCGTATTCTATCGAGACCATTTGCCATTGGGCTATCCTTCCTGAGAGAGTTGGCTTCTTGAATATGTATTTGATGGGATATGTGATACGGTGGTAGAACTGACAGTTATATATTGGTTTTGAATTTGTGTTTGCAAATGTCGCGGTAAGCAAGAGTCACCGCCGACTTTTCTTTTATCCAACAAAGGAAAGGGTGAAAAGAACAGAAAAATACCTTTTCGAGAATTTTCTGAGTAAGGGGGGGGGGGGGGGGGGGTAGATTATGGAAAGTGAAGGTGTTAGCACCCTTCCATCCGTAGTTTTCTACGGGCTCTTAGAGGTTTGCTCGTTTTGAAATACCTTTGTGCTTTGTGTGTTTTGAAAATGTTTGGAAAATGCCTTAATATGGTGATTTGCTTTGCGTTTAACTCTTGTATCAGTCCTCAAGAGTGTTAACAAAGCAGATGTTTTGAAAATTGCTTTTGAAAAGTAGTATTTGTGTAAGTGAAAAATCTTTTTTGAGCAAACTTCTAACAACTATCTACTTTTATACTCGAAAAGGGTCGTTCTTTTCCTCCTATCCTTTAGACAGTGCTATCCTACTATTAGTGAGTAGGTAGCCCTATCATTGGATGTATTAGGGACATTCGAAAGGGACGTTACAATCACGAAGGCAACTTGTGGAGACGCTTTAGCAATTTTGTTTAGGGACTAGATCATTTACCGAGAAGGCAACTGTAGGGTCATCGAGGGACTATGATCTTTTGATTTATGGGTCTTTGCTAAATCGTTCCTACCTCATGACTGTTTTATTTATGAAGGCAACCAAAATGGAGTACCCTAGAGGTGTATATGTGCAAGTGTGTTATGTTCAGTTATTTTTGTCTTTTTGTTAAGTTTGCTAACATTTGATTTCAGTCTTTTCATACACACTAGTTACTAGCAGTTATATTATACAGGAAAAATGTAAAGTGAAAAGATAAAACCCTAGGCTATTACATGGCTTCAGGGAGGGGGTTTACAATGTACAAAATTTGGGGGAAGAAAAAAAAATAAAGAAAGTGGTAAAAATCCTAATTAGTTTATTACATCCAGTATACAGGTACAATAATGAACAGAAATTGCAAAAATAAATAATGCACGCGGAAGTTGAAAATACGTCTAACAACTTAGTAAGAAAATCTTTTTGCTTATTTTTTTATTTAAGAAAGTAAATAACCTAAAAATCTATTTAGAAAATAAAATTAATCAAGAAAAATAGTCTAAATTCTTTTTTAGTTTTTTTTTATTATTTAAAGAAAATAATTAAACATAAATTAAGTCCTAAGTTCTAATTTATTTTTAATTAAAGAAAAATAGTTAAAATAGTTATTAATTAATTTACAAAATTAATTTAATTAAAAAACTAAAACTATATTTTTTGTGATTTTATTATTACATTATACTAAATAAATGAAGAAAACAAATTAAAAAAAAATATATATATATATATATATATATATATATATATATATATATATATATATATATATATATATATATATATATATATATATATATATATATATATATATATATATATATATATATATATATATATATATATATATATATATATATATATATATATATATATATATATATATATATATATATATATATATATATATATATATATATATATATATATATATATATAAAGCAAAGTGACAAAAACAATGCGAAATGGGTCAGGATAATTAGAAATTGGGGGTGTTGAAATTGAATTTTGCTAGGCCCAAGTGAATGTTAAGCCTAGGAAATGCTGGATTAGGTGAGATGAGGCCTTGAGGGCGCATGGTGGATCTCAAATTGAAGCCTTTAGATCTAGACCCCTTATGATTTGAAGGCTAGATCTGGTGGTGTTTGGTACACTTGTGGCCATGTAATGTATCGAATCTGCATGAAACAAGTTAAAAATATAAAAATGGAGCTTACTGAGGCGTTTTGTGATGTTTCAGGGCTTGGTAATGATTACAAAAGCTTCAGGGAGCCTCCAGGAATGTATTTGGATCTTTTGTTTGGACTTAGGAAGGCTGGAACCTAAAATGCGAATTTTACAACTTTGATATTTTTTGCAAAATTTGTAGAGCTTTTCCAGGCTGTATATCATGTATATTGAAGCTTGCTAATGTGTCCTTTATATAGAGAGGAGGGAGGAGACAAGAGAACAAAGGTAATAACAACCATAAACATGTGTTTTTAAAGCCATGAATGATGTTTTATAACTTTGCCAAAGACATGGAATCTTGTCCTTTTGAATTTGAATGAATGTGGATATTGCTTGAACGAAATTTTATGGGCCTAGGCTGTCCAAAACATCAACCCAAAGCTCAAAGCCCATTACCAATTATTTTATACATTTTATTTTATATTTATTAGAAATAAATTAAAATAAGTATGAATAAAATGGATATCAAATGCAAGGCATGGCAATAATAATTTTAGAGGTCCTCTATAGGCTTAGGAAGATGTTTGAACTCCAATAAATTAAGTCATTGACCTAAAACTTCAAGTTTTCTCAATGCATAATTCTTGAAAATTCCCAATTTTTCCCAACTTGGGAAAGCCATAACTTGATCAATTTTTATCTCATAATGATGATCTAGGACTTTTTGGAAAGCCCAAGATGCCTACTTCAATCCCTCATTTGATCAATTTTGAATTTGAAGAATTTATCTTGATGTAAATGGTCTTGACAAAAAGTGCCTTTTGTTGACTTTCTGAAAATGACCTATAATGTATAAGCTTGTATCTTTCAAATGGTGCATTTCTTGGACTTGATGAATGAATATAAGTTGTAGGGAATTGGATTCTATTCAAAATGAGCTTTTGTTGGGGGGAAATGGATGAAGTATGAGAAAGTTATGCCTGGTTAAAGTTTGGTTGACTTTTCCTATAGAAACCCTAATTAACAATTCTTGACTTTTGATGAATTAGGAGCATTTCTTGAGGGTCCATGATCAACCCTTGCCCAAATGATGGATATCATTTCAAAATATTTATGTTGACCAAAAATCATGAAGTTTGACTATATATAGACCATAGTTGACTTTTGACCTAGTATAGTTGATTTTCAAGCATTTGAGCAATTGACTGAGCAAACTTGTAGTGCAAGGTATGAAATTTGTCATGGATAATATTGAATACATATTAGGACCATGGAATACATTTGATACCTTTTGAGATCACACATCTTGGTGAAAAATGAAACCCTAGTTGGAAGGCCAATGCTTAAGAGGAGAATTTGTCTGATCAATTCTTGGTCAACCATGAGCAATTGAGGACCTCTAGGAGTATGTCTTGTGTGAAAATGGGAGGGAAAATTTTGGGGTACAACAGAATCCATTTTAGAGATCAACAAGGTAGTATGGGTCAACATATACTGTCTTAGTCGACGAGCATCCCATGCCAAAGCGCATCAAGTTTTCTCGAGCAGCGAGTATCTTGTTTCACAGTCGGTAAACTTTTTTCTAAGGTAGTATATTGCATGCTCTTTTCGACCAGACTCGTCATGCTGGCCCAGTACACACCCCATTGAATTCTCTAGCACTGTTAGATACATGATTAGAGGTCTTCCTTCAATAGGTAGCATCAGAATTGGAGGTTCTTGTAGGTACTCCTTGACTTTGTCAAAGTCTATCCGAAAATGCCGTTCCATTTTACTACCCGGTCTTTCTTCAGCAACTTGAAGATCGACTCACAAGTAACAGTCAAATGAGAAATGAATCAGGCAATATAATTGAGTCATCCCAAGAAACCTATAACTTCCTTCTCAGTACGGGGAGTGGGCATTTCTTGAATAGCTTTGACTTTAGTGTGATTAACCTCAATACCTTTACTGCTGACGACAAAACCCATGAGTTTACTGGATCTCACCCCAAAAGGTGCATTTGTTTGTATTCAACCTCAGCTTGTACCTCTTCAGTCTCTCGAACAGCTTGTGTAGATGGTCAAGATGTTCTTCTTCAGTCTGAGATCTGGCTATCATATCATCGACATAGACCTCTATCTCGTGATGAATCATGTCATGGAATAAAGCTACCATAGCACGCTGGTATGTGGTGTCGGCATTCTTCAACCCAAAAGGCATAACCTTGTAGCAGAAAGTGCCCCACTGTGTGACGAAGGTAGTTTCCTCCATGTCTTCAGGTGCCATCTTGATCTGATTATACCCTGAGAAACCATCCATGAAGGAGAATACCTTGTGTTGAGCAGTGTTGTCAACCAAGACATCTATATATGGCAGTGGGAAGTCATCTTTGTGGCTTTCCCTATTCATATCCCTTTAGTCTATACACATGCATACTTTGTCGTCTTTCTTCAGTACCAGAACCATGTTTGCAACCCATTAAGGATAGGATGTCGCTGCTAAAAACCCTATGTTGAATTGTTTCATAACCTCAACCTTGATCTTCTCTGACATTTCGGGATGCATGCGATGAACCTTCTGCTTTATCGGAGTATAACCCCCTTTCATCGGCAGTCGATGAACCACAATATCAGTATTGAGGCTTGGCATGTCTTCATACGATCAAGAAAAGATCTCAACATATTCATGCAACATCTGAATCAACCTGTTCTTGACACTGCCTTCTAAGCTGGCGCCTATCTTGACTTCTTTCCTGTCTACTTCAGTACCTAAGTTTACAATTTCAATTGGCTCTTCATGTGGTTGAATATCCTTTTTCTATTTCATTAACAGTATTGCAAGTTCTCTAGGTATTTCACAATCTTCCTCACCTTCGTCCTTGGCTTGGCAGATCGTATTTTCAAAGTCATAAGTGGCAATAGCATAGTCGTTACCAACGAGATCCAGAGTAGATGTGGATCTGCAATTTATTGTGTGGGTGTGTGTAAGAACATATAGCTATTTGCAAATGATAAAAGTAAAAAGAAAAATAGAATGCACAAAAATTTGAATTCAAAATGTCCAATGCTTTTATTAAATGAAAATATGTTTATGAAATGACAACCCTTAACAAATGAACAGATGTGCCCGGGTAAGGCATACGGCTTAAAGTCATTTTTTTAAATAAATTATATAACCAAAACTTTGAAAGAAATAAAAACAGAAAATAGCTATTACTCCTGACTAAAGGAGATTGAGATAACGTCTTCTGCCTTCCAGTTGTTGAGCCTGTTGCCAATGGTGGGAAAGATCCAGATGTCAAGGTTATAATCACTGTCAGCATCTTCTATCACATTGACTCCGTTGTTACTGACGCAGAATGATGGTCTTCCAGCACGAGCGTGAAGAACATCCCTTTCACCCTCTGTAGTGAAAACCAAACAAAATTTGTAATATTTATATGGAATATCAGGAAGCTGACCCCAAGTAGTACAAACACCTTCTTCTACAGCATCTCTAACATCTTTCAACGAAGCCATCCTGGATGGAACCCTAGTAACCTTGGGAATGGCAGAAACATCTTCAGTAGCGGCTGCAGGGATAACTTCAAAAGTCTGACAGTGAGTCTCGATGAATTCTCTGTCCATCTCTACATACCGGAATGAGTTCAGGTGGCTAACCATATACTTCTCTTCACTGCAGACAGTAACAACCTTTCTGTTCATAGGATACTTTAACTTCTGATGCAGGGTAGAGGTAACAAATCCTGCCCCATGGATCCAGGGGCCCCTCAGTAAGCAAGAATAAGCTGGTCGAACATCCATTACGTAGAAGGTAAATTCAAAGATCTGCGAACCTACCATGACCACAAGATCCACCTCTCAGTGTACCATCCTCTTTGACCTGTCAAAGGCTTGAACTATAATATCACTGGGTTTCAATACAACCCCTTCGCAATCAAGTCTATCAAGAGAGCCCTTTGGCAGAACATTTAATGAGGAACCAATATCAACCAGTACACGAGCCAAAGTAGTGCCCCTGCATTCAATGGAGACATACAGGTCCTTATTGTGATTTCTTCCTTCCCGAGTCAAATCAGCATCAGAGAAACCTAATCCATTGTCAGTCATTAAGCTAGCAACATAACATCCAAATTGGTCAGTAGAAATCTCTTGTGGCACGTGAGCAATCTTCAAAAAATTTACTAAAGCATGTGCATGAGCTTCAGAATGCAGTAATAGAGATAACATGGAGATCTTATATGGGGTCTGCCCCAGTTGTTCAACAATCTTGTAGTCTCTCTTGCGGATGATTTTTAATACATCTTTCAACTCTTGCCTAGAGGTGTCTTCAACTACAACTTCTTTAGGCTCCTCCGTCTGGGTAGACTCCGTTATTTGTTCTTTGCCCCGAGCCTCAAGAGTTGACTCGGTAGCGTAACTCTAATAGGTGTAGCGACAGTCTTCAGAGAGATTTCTGGGGAGTAAACACTTCCGCTTCTAGTAACCTTACTGGTCCTAGTAATATTGTCAATGTCGGGATCAGCAACTTCAGTAACTTCATCTTCAAAAATCAGTAGTTCTTGCTTGACGCCATGTTAGTAGATGTTGGTCACCTATTGTTGATTTACCTATTGTTGTTGTTGAACAGGCGCAGGATAAGAAATCAATACCGCTCCCACAGACTGATTGCGGTCACTTTTAACACGGCCCTTCTGGATATGAACAACATAGGTCTTCTTCTTACCACTGAATGTCTTCTTCACAGCACTTGAAGACGCAGCCACTGGAATTTTTCTACTCTTAATACCACTTTCGAAATGTTCTTTAGTTAGAATAAGCTCAGTGAAACCAGATGAAGAGCTTCCAATCAAATGGTTATAGAATGGCCCTATCAAAGTGCCCATGAACATATCCACCAGCTCCCTATAAGACAGTGGAGGTTAAACTTTTTCGGCTAAGTCTCTCCACTTCTGGGCATACTCTTTGAACCCTCATTCGAGCCCATAGTCATGTTTTATAATTGCACACAAGTTGGTGCAAGGTCAGCATTATATTGATACTGCTTGTAAAAAGCAGCAGCCAAGTCTTCCCAAGTACGAATGTTGGTTCCTTCCAGCTGATAGAACCACTAGAGTTGTGTACCATACAAACTTTCCTGAAAGAAGTGAACCCATAATTTTCTTTAAGCAGTATGGGGTTAGATCTTCCGAGCATAGGACCTTAGATTAAGTTTGGGACAAGAAACACCATCATATTTAGCAAAAGCGGGGACCTTGAACTTGTGAGGGATAACTGCCTCGGAATAAGATCCAGCTCTTCAAAATCTAATCCAGACACTTTTTGGATTTCCATGGTCTTGAGGCGATCTTCCAATTATTTGTATCTATCATTCATGGGAGGATATTGTTCATCAGAATAGTCTTCATCCTCTGGAATTTTCCCAGAACCTTGTTTGCTTCCACCTTTAGCCTTAACACTTATACCGTCTTCCTCTTGATTGTCATCTTCATCAGAGGAGATATTAGCAGTTTGAACCAATTTAGCGGGACCTTTGAATCTTCTCACCATATTAAGGATAGCAACTGGATTCTGAGTCTTCTTCTTTTTGGCAATGAGCGCCATCATCTCTTTCTGCGCCTGGGCTAAGTTCAAGAGGGTTTCTTGAAATTGGGCATTCTGTGCTTGGAGTTCCTTAACAGTTTGTTCTAGAGCCATCTTTTATCTGTAATAAATAGCGAGAAGATGAGAAAACCTGCTTATAGAGTTCATGTTATGTGATGATATGCATGATGTGCAAATGGTAGTGCAATGTTTTCAAGGACCATTACGGGATTTAAATTTGTTTGAACAAAAGAAATTTTAGTAACAAGCTCAAATTATAATTACTTTCAATAAAAAGATTTACAAAATATAAAAACATGAATTCAAGTCTCCCACTGACACTTCCTCTTTGTGTTGACATATGCATTAAGGCTTTGTTCTTTATGGAGTCATTTTGTCAGCTCCAGTACTTTTTTATCACTAGCATAGAACTGAGCCTCGAAGGTATCTCTTTCTTACTTGAGCTAAACCCAGGCCTTTTGTAGTTCTTCAAAGTTGGTAGGCATGTCGGAATGAAGAACGGTATGAGAAATATCACCTTCAACAACAGACTCTACGGTCACTGGTAAGATAGCAGGATATGGAATTTTAAGATTCTGAGCACGACACCACACCCATCTAAGGTAAGGCTCTAGAGGAATGGAATTCTTATGTCCCAAAGTCTTACAATTAATCTTTTTAACCGTACCCCAAGCACGTTTGAACCTTTGATGGTAATTTTGAGGATCGTCCTCATAGTCGAACACAATACCCTGGATGAGAATATCATGAGGATCGTCCCTTCAAGCATAACCAAACTGATGCAGAGCTAGAGAAGTCTTGTAAGTGACGCCCCCTCTTATACCAAGGAATGGTACATTAGGGAATTCCCCGCAGCGATTGGTAATGGTGACATCTTCCTGAGATCAAGAACACCAATGGATATCTGCATGAGTGAGTGACATCAACCTTTGAGACCAACTCAAACCTTGTTCGTTCTTTATCTCTGATCAGGGAAGGTGCGAAATAAATCCCCTAGATAATAGAGGTATACAACACATAAGAGTTCCTCGCTTCTTCATAGTACAGGTGTAGAGGGAATGCAAGACATCTCCGAGTAAAGTAGGTATTGGATTATGAGTGAGAAATATTTTGATGGAATTCATATCTATGAATTGGTCCGGATTAGGGAATAGTACCAACCCATAAATCAGCAAAGCCAACATATCCTCAAAAGCACGAAAATTCATGGCATCTAGAAACCCCTGAGCCTTCTCTGTCATAAATGTAGGAGAAAAACCCTTGACTCTATTCCTTGTTTCCCAATTAGATACAATGTCCGATCGTTTCAGATGTAAGGCTACTGCAATGTCTTCAGGTTTTGGAACTTTCTCTAGACTGGTGAAGGGTATCTGATCGAGAATAGGCACTTCGAGCAACTTAGAGAATTCTCCCATTGTGGGCACCAACTGATAATCCGAGAAGATAAAATAGTGATGCTTTAGATCAAAGAACTGGAAAAGAATGCTCATCGTGTCTTCCTGGAAGCCAGTGGTAACCAAACTGGGTAGATGACCATGTCTCTTGGTGAATTGAGAATTTTCGGGAACCTTTGAGACTAATTCCTTAAGCTTGGAAGGTATCCTTACGAAGTTGATCTGGATGGTATTCCTATGACTAGAAGCCATTATCCTAAAACACAAAACAAAGATAAATCCCCTAGATCCTTGAAATGGTTAGTCATGATATGATGTTATGATGTTATGATGTCATGATGTCATGTTCGAACAGATAATCAAACACAAACAAAGCACACAAGAGCCTTAGGTTTAAGTCTTGCATGGGGTTCGTAGGTAAGTACCCTCTTGAAGTTTAGTTGGCTAACCTATCCTAAAGAAGTAACTGGGTTCTAGGGTTCTCAATATCGCTGATTTTTCCCACAAGTTTTATCTAGCACGGCAACTGACTTACCACCAAACAAAACCCGAGAGTCGAATCTCAATGAGTGTAGCATCGAGTATCAACCAACTTTGGACTGCACCAAATCCGGCTATCTCACTATCTTCTAATGGCTACTTTGGGTCAATTAAGGTTCTAAAGGTTAGTTAGTGCATATGACACCACGTGGAATCCTAGTATTTTCCTCGACTGGATCGAGGGACACCAGTACCAACCAATGTGTCGCACTAATGTAGCCATCACTTAAACTATATCGGTATACGCCGTATAGTTTCCATGATCTATTGCTACTTACCTAAAATGCCCCCAGATCTGGGTGTAGGATCTTTGCAAAAAATAAACCCGAGCAAACCCCAAAATGTAAAGCACACAAGACAAACAAGGAAAGCATTTAAAAAATGATCTAACTCTAAAGGTAACTCCACTTTTAGTTATTCCCCAACATAGTCTCCAGTTCAATAATACAGTGGGAGAACTAACTTTTGGTTTGTGACTTACCGTAAATGTTGCGGAAATCAAGAGTTGCCACCGACTTTTCTTTTATCCAATAAGGAAAGGTTGAAAAGAATAGGAAAGACCTTCGATATTTTTCTAAGTTTGGGGGTAGATTATGAAAAGGGAAGGTTTTAGCACCCTTTTCATCCGTAGATATCTACGGGCTCTTAATCACTAGCTCACTTTTGTTTTGAAATGCTTTGTGTGTGCGTGTTTGAAAATATTTTGAAAAATAATGCCTAAGTACGACAACTTTGTAATTATTCTTGTATCACTTAAGAATGCGTACAAAGTGTTTGTTTTTGAAACTATTTCAGAGAAAGTGTTTTATGAAAAAGATGTTTTGTTTTTTGTGAGCAAGCGATTAATAGTATTCTACCCTTACTCAAAATTCTTTCGTATTATTTTCCTCCTCCTCTAGATAGTTCTACCCTACCATTAGTTAGTAGGAAGCCTTATCGTTGGATGTGAAGGGACGGGCATGGGTCATCGTACAGTTATAAAGGAAACTCATAGGGGCGCTTTAGAAATTTTATCGTAAGGGACTAGATTGTTTACCAAAGGCAACATTGAAGGGTCATCGAGGGACTACGATCTTTTTAACTGAGGGCCTTTGCTAAAGCGTCCCCATGTTCGAGGGACATGACTGTTTTCCGAGGCAACGAGTGAGGTTACCCTAGAGGTGCGTGTGTGAAGAGTAATTCTTGTTCAGTTATTTTAGTCTTTTATTAGGGTTTTTTATGTTTGCTTTTATATCTTGCCATACAATCCTATTAAGCTAAATATTTATATGGAAAGCGGTAAACACATAAAGTAAAGGAAATAATTAAAGGGTCCTACGTCGTTACAAAGCTTCGGGAAAGGGGGTACAAATAGTAAAATGAGGGGGAAATAGAATAAACCCTAATTAAACTATTACAACCGTAATCAGTTACATAATGATAAAAATAATGAAATACGCGAAGCGGTAAAATAAAGAGAAACGGGAAAAGAAATTATTTTTGTGATTTTTTGGCAGACAAAGGTTTGATGTTTAATCTCAAAACCCTAATTAATTTTAATTAAGGAAAACAAAATTGATTTAAAATCCTTAAATTGATTTTAATTAAGAGAAAATAGTTAATTAGTGAAAACCTAAAAAACTAATTTAATTAACTAAATGAAAAAAAGTTAAATTAATTTAATTAAAAAATTGATTAATTAAGTTAATTAAAAAACCTAAGTTCTAGATTAATTTTAATTAAGAAAAAAAAGGTTAAAATAAAAAAAAAAGATTGGGCCTATTATGGAAGAAAACCAGGGGTGTGAGAATAGAAATTTACTACGCCCAAAACAGCAAGCCCAATATGCCTGCATGGGATCCAGTATGGCTTCTAGGGAAGGTTCACCATGGTCTAACAGATCTGGGGCGTCAGATCTAAACTTGTGAAGATCTGATGGTGATGAGATGAGGTGCATGGTGAACGCATGAGGGTTTGTTTCGCTGAATCTGCAACAGAACAAAAATGTGAAAAAACAAAATACTAGAGGCAGGGATCGAACTCATGCCCTAGTACAATATTGCTTTGTCATATGCGCTTTTACCGCTTGAGCGGTTGTACATCCATTAGCTAAAACACAACCATATCATTAAATAATAAGGCTGCATTTTTATTTGAATTAAAATAAAAAATTGCAGCGCCAGTGGGACCCTACATCAAGGGTTAACCAATCGAAATGTTCCAAAAGTCCACACCATCACTCATGGAGGTCAAACCACCTTGGAGGGTGGAAAACAACATCATCTTCGATGGGTGTTTTTCTCAAAAGCCTGCAAAGAAAAAATATAGGTCAACTATATTGGACCCTGTGAATTCAATGGTGGATCAGTTTCATCCAACACGGCATGTATCACCGAGTATGAAGGTTCACGAGTTTTTTGCCCTAGCCATGGTGAAACTTGACTCCTGTGTTAGATCTTGTAACTAAAGGTCCTAAACAGTCACAAACATGATCATGAACATGTACACATGCATCAAATCGATTAACAATATGTAAACTAAAAGTTTGAGTTTGGAAATTCTACCAATGTCGGCACGACATGGGTAGCCTGTTTTGGACGTGTTTTGGCTTAGCAAAGGATTTGGATAAACTCCTAGAAGTCTCAGGAGGAGGATTGGATCATTGGCTTTGAGTGAGAAATGTTGCAGTAGGGGTTTCGAGCTTTCCCTAATTCTTGAAATTTTTGTGATCTTTAGGGTCGTTCAAAGAGGCTGCTTGTGTTCTCCTTTTGTATTGATTTTGTTCAATACATATAGGAGAGTGCATTAGGTCAACAAATATGAGAGATATTTTTATGCATTATGAGGAAAAGATTTTCTTTGAATTTTTGCATGGAAAGTTTCTATCTTGAGACAAGCATATATTTTCATGACTTCACATGAGTTTCTAGTTGTATATGAGCTTCTTGGGCTTCAAATTTGGCCCAAGACCAAAGCCATGCGCTTAAGTCCAATCATTTGATATTTATTTAATTTATTTTTGAATTAATAATGGATAATCAAAAATAAAATAAATAAAAGGTCAAAGGGTGCAAGAGTGAAATATGATGTGTATGAGGAGTATAGAACACGTTTAGACTCTTAAACAATGGCTCAATAGTTCAAAATATCAAGCTTGCTCAATTTAAACTTCATGCGTTTGCTCAAAATTTTCCAACTTGCACTGGTCATAACTCACTCAATTTTCATATTTTGAAAGTGATCTTTGACTTTTTGGAAATCTAAATATGCCCCCTACAATCTCTCTTTTTATCATTTTAGGATTTGGAGACTTTATCTTGATGTAAGTTACCTTGACAACAAGTGTTTTCTTGTTGACTTTTGAAATGACATGTAATGTATTGGCTCATATCTCTTAAATGAAGCATTTTTTGGACTTGAACTTAGTGATTCAAAGTTTTAGAGAATTAAATTTCCTTCAAAATAAGCTTTGGTTGGGGAAAATTTGATGAAGCATATGAAAGTTATGCTTGGTCAAAGTTCAGTTGACTTCTTCTACGGAAACCCTAATTTGGCAACTTTTGACTTTTGATGATTTGAGGAATTTTCTTGAGGAATCATGATCAAACCTTGATCAAATGATGAATATTACTTCAAACTATTGATGATGACCAAAAATCTTGAAGTTTGACTATATGTTGACCATAGTTGACTTTTTACCCAATACAGTTGATTTTCAGTCATCTGAGTCATTGACTTAGGAAACATGTGATGCAAGAATTGAAATTTGACATAAGCATTGTTAGGGGCATATGAAGAACCATGAAAACCACTTGAGACCTTAGAAACTCAATCTTCCTTGAAAAATACAAAACCCTAGTTATGATTCCATTAAGCATTTGAGAATCCTAGGAGAATGTTTTGAAGAAATGTGGGAGGGCAAATTTTGGGCTACAACACTAAAAAAAGTATTTAAACAAAAAATCACAAAAAAAAATTATAAAAAATATAGAATTTGGGCCTGAAATCAGTAATTTATAGGGTTGCTGGAAGAGAAAGTGCCTTAGGCCCAATAGAGGTGGTCCGTCAGATCCAGTATGGCACAGTCCTAGGGAGATCACGATGGAGGTACATAGATAGAGCATTGGATCAGATCTAGAAAGATCTGAGGGTTGAGAACTGAGGGTGTACCACAAGGCTGATGATGAGAAACGCATTGGATTTGGTGGATCTGGTGTGACCTCTTCATGGAGGTGTACCATAGGAACGCATTTATGAAGCGCTTGATGTTGATCTGTGTAAATCTGATGGCAATAGATGTGAGGGAGCATGGTATGGACCGCGAGGCACCTGCGTGAGATCATAGAAGAGCCACAGCAGTGGTGGAAAGTGTCATCTCCCGATTAGTGTTTTAATCAAAATTTAATTTTAAAAAAAAGAGATTAATGATTAATTTTCTTCCTCTCAACCATGAATCTCTCGTTCATATTCTCTCTTTGTTTTCCTTTCTCCAGAAATCGCCTTACGGCGGTGCTGACGGTGGTCACACGGCGGAGATGCTCCAATCTCAAATTTTCTTCCATTTTTTTATTCTTCTTCTTCTTCTAATCCTTAATCTTTGGCTCATTTTTGTAGATGTTCAATGATTTGTCATAGATCTGAAAGAGGAAGATCGTAACCCTAGCAACTCCGATGGTGAAAATTGGTGATGACGATAAGGACGATACGCTTTTGATATAGAAGACATTAAATCTGAGGCTTCTCTAGTGAGATATTTCCGATCCAAAACCTTTTCTTCTTCTTCTTTCTCTCTAATCAGAACGTGCAATTTCTGAGAAGGAAATTTTTTGAAAGGTTTGTTTATGGAAAATGATGTATAACTTAGGGTTTGACTGTTTATGTTGCTTGATAGCTTCTCTGGTTTTCTTTGATGTTTGTGAACGAAATTGATTTTTGAAAACCTTCTTTCTGGTTTTTGGAGATGAATTTTGTGGAAACTTTTTCTTTGATTCTTCTAGAAGTTGGAGAATGAGTCGTGATACCTGTGTTTTCTGTTTTTATATTTGTTATGAGTTGAGAAGTTAGTTATCACTTGATACAATCTTGGCCTTCAATTTTGAAAGTTTGTTACAAGAATTGGAGGGTGAGGATTATGTTTGAGTTCTAGCTTGCTTGAGAAGTTTTGCTGAGCTGGAATCAAAATTTTACTCTGAGTTTTGTTTCTTGATATTTTGATGTTCTGATTTTTGTTATAATATACTGAGTTGTTGGACTTGCGATGCTTTGGCTTGAAACTTGCAATTCGTATTTTTGGTTGTATGTTGAATTACTTTTGCTATGCTATGTTAGACCTGTAGTTTGCGGCATTTGTTATTGTTGTTGGGCTGGGTTGCACAATTGTTCTGCTATGTTTTCTGATACGTGAACTTTGCATTGGGCTTGACTGTCATTATGTAATTGTTGAATTTTATAACTTTTTTTCTTTTTATTTACATTTTTTGTACCGTGATGCTATACTGAGCTTTCAATAACTCGCTTCTTGGACTTCCTTTTGTGAACCAAAACTAGCTTTTAAATTTGCAATAGGAAAACTGGCCCATGATTAAGTTTTGAAATCTGATTATGTGAAACAAATCAAATGAGGCTTTGGTTGCGGCTTGAATGTGATTTAAAACCAACCCTATAATCTGATTCATTCACAAACCATCATGATGAATTGAGAAAACCCTTTTGAAAATTATTGTTTATGTTTAATGCTTTTGATGATTTTGATTGTCTGCTAACAACTTTCTTTTCTTTGATTCTTGAACGATAATAATGGTGAGGATGACAAGGAGAACTCGTAGCATGACATGGCATAAAATCGAGAATGGAGATAAGCTTGAAGAAGAAGAAGTCTTGGAACAATCAAACTCAAGATCTTGGAAATATTTAGACTTAGCAAAATTTTGACTTGTTGTAATTACTTTAATTCTTCAATGGAGACCTTGATGTAACTTTGAATTTGATTATGTTGAAAATAATTTTTGTAAACAAACTTTGAAACATTGAAATTTTCTTTGTAAGCCTTGTATGGAAACATATAAAATTTGATGAATGTGCCACTTAAATGTCTTGTAGAAGACTTTGTGAAACTTGTAGATTTGAAATAATTGTATTCAAGTTTATAACAACTTTGAATGATGAGAGGAATTACTTGAGTTGTAACATGAAATGTTCTTTGATTAATGAAACATGAGAGATATTGAAATCTCTTTGGTTAAAGTATTTGTAAATTGTAGCAATTAAACCAACCTTGTCCATAATTAAAAAGAATTCCTTGCTTCAAAATAAAAAACTTTACAATCTCTCTTCACTTCTAATCTTGGAAAGAAAAGTGAAAACATTCTATGTAGACAAAGGGACAAACTTTCCCTCCAATAACCTCTTTAAAATTCAAACTCTAAAAAGCCTAAAATGTACTCTAAAAAGCCTAAAGAATCTTCAATACTTGAACTTAAAAATTGAATCAACAATTAACCAAATATTCACTTGATCTCAGAAGTCAGATAAAATCCCTTCTTAATGAAAAGCCACATAGAAACTTGGTTGATGATTGAAGGTGTACTGAGATAAAACTCGTGATGCCAATGTTTTAAGAATTTTTATCAAAAAATGTCACATACTTCAGTGATCAAACCCTTGCACAAAGGCCAAAGGATGAGATAAAATTTAATTCAAGATTCAACACTTGTAATCCTCGATTCTTTGATGACACAAAGAACTAAATGAGATTTCCTAAGTCTTTGAGAAGCCTTGGTAGCCTGAATGATTAAAATAATGAGGAAATAAGATTCATCTTGAACTGATTGGAAATAAAACAACTTCCACAGCTTAAAGAAAAACCAGGAAGATAAGAATAACTTGATCCCGTCATAATGAATGAATATGTATGATGAAACATAAGCCATAACAAAATTTTGAAATCAAGAGGGTAAATTCTGGGGTGCAACATTGCTCAGCACCAAATAAGAGCTTTTGCTCCTTTTTAAATTCATATGAAATTTTCAAAACTTTTCAGTTTATATATTTTCCTTTATGGACCATGTTTAGGGATCAACCCCCTTTAGGATGAATAACCTAGTGAGGGCTACCCAACTTAGCAATCCAGTTGCCTTTTACCTCCTTTTCATCACTTGGTTTCAAATTTACTTCTTTCTTCTTCAATCATACATGCATGTGAATCTATGTTATGCCAGACTATGGGGATAAACTACTTCAGGAGTACTTCTCAGGATTCAATCATTATGGTACAAATCTACACGTTAGACTTGTATCCCTGTCATGTTATTCTGAACTTCCTACCCTCGAATAACCATTCCTTTCTTGAACTCTATGAGACTCAAGTTCTTGATCAAAATAAAAAATTTGGCCAACTTTGAGGACTTCAACTCATGGATTTACATAGCAATTTGCATAGAACTAACAAATAATGCAAAAAGAAGAAAAGCAATAAAACCCCCCAAACTTGAGCTAAACATTGACCCCAATGTTTCAGAACAAGCTCGAGAATATGACTCGCCAAGGGTAATGCAACACATGTTGCATAATCCTAGATTTCGCCAGTAAGGCTCCCTTTTTATTACCTGCAAACAAACAAAAAACAAACTAAGTTATAAGAAGCGTGGGTTGCCTCCCACGAAGTGCTTCATTTTAATGTCTCATGGCTTGGCATGTCATCCCCTTATGGGGGTACTTCTTCTTCCACACCTTGTTGCTTGTTTCATCTGTAATCCATAACTCATTCAGATCAAAAGTCTCAACCCATTTGTGCTCACAGCCACTTCCAACTTCCATCTTTTCAGTGTGGTGTTCCTTCTTCTTTCTCTTCTTTCTTTGTTGACTGCATTTATGAATTTTTATTGATGCCACCTGAGATATTTTTCCTGAGACTTCTTTTGTTTGTGATTTTAAACTGTTGCCTTCTCCTTTTATTTTTATCATTCCAATTGAAGATTTATCCTTTCCATCTGTACCTTGTTTCCTGATTTCTAACACCTTCAAGAATATCTCCTCATCAAATGATTTCAGTGTCATATTACTTGTCTCGATATCAAAATTGCATCGGATAATCAGCATAAATGGTCGACCAAGAATGATAGGAGTCTCTTCATCTTCAGGTATGTCCATGATCTGAAAATCAACTGGGAAAACAAAATTGTCAATTTCCAGTAATACATCTTCAGTTATCCCATATGACTGCTTGATGGTGTGATCAACAAATTTCAATTTTGTCCCACTCCTGCTTATCTTCTCAATACCGAGCTTCTTGAAAATAGATAAAGGCATTAAACTCACACAAGAGTCAGAATTAACTAAAACCCTCTTGAAAGTCCTGTCTTTTATGATGCATGGTATTGCAACTGGCCTCAGATCCTTCTGCTTGACAGGTATTTTTCTCTCGGGTGCAATTTTACACAATTTCTCATTAACGGGTACCTGTCCATCTTTGGTTGTTCTCTTTTTTTAAAGTACTTCTATCATGAATTTCTGGTACAGTTGCATTTTCTCGAGTGCTTCAAAGAATAGTATGTGGATCTCTAGCTTTTTGAAAATTTTGACAAATTTCTCAAAATCTTTTTCTTTCGTGTCCTTCTTTGCAACTCGAGATGGATACGGCAACTTAATTTCTGGTTTGGTCTTCTCTTCAACTAGTTTTATAGGTGATGCCACTTCTTCCTGTTTTTTCTTGTTCTCTCTCACTTCCAGCTCTACTTCTATGATATTGTCATCAAACCTCACCTTATCTTCTTTTCTCTAGCAAATTTCTCACTCCTTGTTTTGACAGCATTCACATTCTCATGACTTTTCTGATTTTCTTGTGCTCGCAGTGCTACCTG
Source organism: Vicia faba (assembly GCA_948472305.1). Taxonomy (NCBI): domain Eukaryota; kingdom Viridiplantae; phylum Streptophyta; class Magnoliopsida; order Fabales; family Fabaceae; genus Vicia; species Vicia faba. The sequence goes on from OX451739.1 coordinate 1,455,287,914, forward strand.
TTGTGAAATCTGCCCCATTTGAACTTCAAAATTTTTTATTGTTGTTGTGGTATTTCTATGATTAATCCTTGTCTCTTCTTGAAACTAAGAGGTATGGGCAGCCATCTTTTCAATAGCCATCTCCCACTCTGCCTTCTAAGGAGCTTGTTATTAATGATCTTTCCAAGAGAAGTTAAAATGATTCTTCCACCCAGGACTATGGTGTTAGAATATGGATTATTTTGCCTCATGAATTTTATCTCCTCAATTTGTTCTGGTGTTGCAATACATTTCATAGTACTATGCGGTCCATTACAAATTTCACAAGCTACCTTCTATACCTGTTGAACCTGAGATATCTGTTGAGTATCCATTTTCATTACTTTCAGCTTTTTCTCTACTTCTACAACAATGACTTCTTCAATTTTCAGTTGCTTATTAATTTCCAACTTCAAATCAATCACTCCCTCTGGTTTTCTTACAACTCTTTCATATAGCTCCAAATGATCATTTGAAGTAATTGCTTCAATAATCAGCTGCTTTGTCTTTATTTGGAGGTCATTTACAAACATCTGCATTTTCTAAGTTTGACTCATGTTGTGCGTGGGACAAGATACCAGTAACCTCTTGAACCTCTTGTAAGCATCACCTAGTGGCTCTCCTTCTTTCTGCTTAAAATTAACAATTTTATGTCTTTTGCGAATGTAAATATCACCAGGGAAGTATTCATCAAGAAAAGTATTCTCCATTTGTTCCCTAGTTGTGATACATCCAGCAGGCAATGAGTAAAACCACTCTTCATCATCTTCATACAGCGTGAACAGGAACATCCTTAATTTCTTGGCATCTTCAGAGTGCCCCTCAATCTTCAAAGTAGTGCTCATGGTGAGAAATCTCTGCAAATGCTTATTGGCATCGTCATTGATCTTTCCGGTGAAAGATCTGTTCTCGAGCTAGCGAATGGTTGAAGGATATAGTTGAAAATTTGCAACATAGATCGGTTGATTCACAATAGTCAACCGACATGCTGGAGCATTTTCCCCTCTGTAATTTCCAAGAAGTCTCTTAGGTGGTAGTGGATCTTCTGCCATTGGTTTTTCCTCTTCAGACTCTGAACCTGAATGATCTGATGAACCTTCTGACTCATATCTAACTAACCGAGCTTGTTTGTGCCTTGTGTGAAAATTTCTTCCTATTTATGCATCACAAGGAAATTCAAATGAGGATTTTCCTCGCATGCAAAGGTTAGGAAAAATCATTAATAACAAAAATATGGAAATTACAGAAAAGAAATTTTAGTTGCAGAGCAACAAAATTTTAATTTAACTCAAATTAAACTCAATGATTAGGAAGTCCCCGGCAACGGCGCCAAAAACATGATAGGAATAATAGAAAGTGTACTATTTCGCCTCTTATAATAACAGGGAATACTCCCCAAATGTCAATCTCAAGGACTACATAGAATTACCGAGTTTAATACAAGGTTTAGTTAAACAAAACTTAATTTGGGGTTTTTGTTTGGTAATTGTACTTAACAATAATTAAAAATATAAGGAAGATAAATTATGACTTTTTTACTAGTATGAATACTATGCTAGGGGTGAGTGTGTGATTCGCCCTGTAATGTCCTTCACTATTGATCTCTTCTACAAGTTAATCACCTTCAACTACCGGCCTTTTAGATTATTTTCCCCTGATTCCTTAGTGAGAAAACCTTTAATCATTCATCCTTAATCCTAAGTCCTTAGAAATATATGATGGAGTCAAGCCTTTATCTTGTCAAGAGTTAAATCCAGTTACTATAGGGTATCCCTAGTCCTAGGTGATATCTACTATAGCCTAATCATACAAAAACCTTAACAACTACGGTCCAGCTGGTTGTTAACTGGAAATCAATCCTAATTGGTTCAATCAGGAAATCATTAGAAATCTTGAACGATTAAATTGAAAGGAAACCATTGTATTAAAAATTAATAATTCATAGTCAATACATTTGCAAATCATAGACACCCCCTAGCATTGGGGGATTTAGCCGCACATAGAATTCAAAAGTAAAATAACACAAATATTAGATGTAGACATTACAAGAAGTTTGGATGGTTTAATCTTCAATTGTCTCCGTGCATTAAGAGTTCTTTGTTCCCAAAGCTCCTCTAAATCGCCAGTCTTCTATCGTGAAATTCCTCAATCATTCAAAAATTCCTTTTCTTCTTCTCACAAATAGGTTTTTATAGCGTTCGGTCATCCTTCAGCAATACAAAATTTCCAAAGTACCCTTAATGATCCACGAATACAACAAAATCTCAAAATTGGAATTTCAAGTGCCTAGGCTGACACGGGTCGTGTCACCGCACACGGGAACCCGTGTCAACATCTGTGATCTGCTCTTTTCACACTTTTTGGTTCCAGTTGAATTGACACGGGTCGTGTTAGTGGACACGGGCACTCGTGTCAGCGCATGTGATCCTTCCTCTGAAATTTCACATTTTAGCTGACTTGACACGGGCCGTGTCGTGTGACACAGGCCGTGTCGTGTGACACGGACGCCTGTTTCTCCTTTGGCCTTGCTTCCAACTTCAACTTTTTCCAAGTCTTCCCCATGATACGGCCCATGTCAGGTGACACAGCCACCTATGTCAGAAATCCTGAAGCATTTTTTCTGAAACTCTGAATAATGCATTTTTCTGCTCCGATTTGTCCTATTTTATTCTTTTGAACCTGAAATCACAAAAACACAACACCAAATCATAAAATGCGGTAAACTGAAATAAAACACCCATCAATTAAAAGAATCGGTAACTAAAATAAATGCTAAATTCCTGTATAAAAACCATTGATCAATAGCTTCCCCTTTTTAATTAGTCTTCGATTGAATAGTGCGAGAATATGCAAGTCTCACACATTCGAATTGGAGGTTTATTAAATAATGGTAGACCCCCAAAATATGTCTGAACTATTTTATACGAATACATTGTACAACGTTCCCATGAGGATCAAAAAAGTAGGTATAGATGATGATGTATCATCTCACCAAAGTTTAAACAGAAACTTTTTGTTTTGACTTAGATATGACGACGTGGATAACTCGTCAATATCTAAAGAGATTTTAGATTTTTGCATATTTACCATAACCTAGGAGGTAAAATAATACAACTTTGAAGAGTTGACTTACTAATGCTTTAAGACTAACATAGTAAGTTTATAACACATATTTCGTCTATTCATCGCAACCTAGGGGATGAACAGAATTTGATAACACATTGTTGCATGGAGACTGGCATAAAGAACTATGCAGATTTCATCATGCTTACTACGACCCAGAGAATAAACAGTACGATGATGAACCTGTGCATTTATCACAACCTAGGGGATAAAAGACAACAGGGATGGGGTTATGTTGTTCATCACAACCTAGGGAATGAATATTATAACCCTGAAAATTTGCATACCTATCACAACCTAGGGGATAGATATTTGAATAATTTGTGTTTTTACCATAACCTAGAGGACAAATGACACAAAGTTGAATTCACGTATTCATTACAACCTAGGGAATGAATAATATGAATCCGTAAATTCGCACACCCACCACAACCTAGGGGGTAGATGATTGAAAAGTGTTTTTTGTGATAAAATCTTAGATGACTAGATCAAAGATGAGATCAGATTTTTTATCGATTGTGTCTGTTCTCAATCAAGGTAATTACTTATTTTGATAATCTTCCAAAGGGCCCCAAGATATTGGTTTTACCCAAAGTGTGTTTGAAAAATTCCATGTATGATGTATATGCATAATGTCCTAGATTGATATGGAACCCAAAATGTATATGCATCATGTATTTTGTGTATGCTCCAAATGCACCAAATGTGTGTATATGCCCCAAATGTCTATATATGCCCCAATGTTTGTTGTAAATGTCTTAATGTCCTCTTCTTTTAAAACCATGGGTTTTGTGTCACCAACTCTCCAAGGTTGTATAATGCATTGTCATGGTATTTTGAATTGATTTGAATAACAGGATTTTGATATTTGTATTGCAGGCATAGGCGTAGTTGCGGACGTAGGCGTAAATATGGCTATGATTGCAGGCATGGATGTAGACGTGGATTTTTCTTACGGTGTTTTTCGAACCAAAATGCTTTTTGATGTTTCATCAAAAAAAATTATTTGTCAAATACCCAAAATGATTTCAACACAATATTCATAAAAATAATCATAGTATTTTACAAACAAGCTCGAAAAGGAAAACGCAATTGAAAGATTTGAAAAAGTCAATGTTTTATTGATAAATATGCCTCTAAATAGGCGAGAGTACAAGATGCAATTCCTTGGAAGAGATAATTACATAAAGTTTTAAACATGAAAATGGAAATGAAAATGATAATTGTTACTACTGTTTCTCCAATGTCCTTTTGATAGCTCCAATCTCCTTTGCTTCTAAGTTAAATGATTTGGATCAATCTCTTCCTTTGTAGTTTGCAATCATAGTTCTTAGATCACAGTCTTTTTGTTCTTTATTTCTGAATAAGATCCCTAACTTTTTCCTGGATCGCCCTTTCGAGTTTTCAATCCACATGGATAAAAAAATTTTTGTGTCTCTAATTTTTACCTGGATCTCCCTTAAGTGTTTTCAGTTCATCAGGATGCTCCTTTTTGCCTAAGTCGCTTGTTTTAGGGTTCAAACTTAGCGAGCTTTTTATACATAGTATGTTTTGACTACGTCTGAATTCACCAGATGTGGTAGTTCTTCCCCATCCTTTATTGTGAGGATGAGACCACCACTAGAGAATACTGATTTTACCATATATGGACCTCCGTAGTTGGGTGTATATTTACCACGTGAATCAAGGTGAAGTAGAAGAATCTTCTTGAGCACCAAATCCCCTTCTTTGAAAACTCGAGGATGAACCTTTTTGTCGAATGGTTTCTTCATCCGCTTTTGGTATAATTGTCTGTGGCATAAGGCTGTCAAGGGTTTCTCTTCGATGAAGTTGAGCTAATCAAATTGCATCTGAACCCACTCTGCTTCTTCAATATTTGTTTCCATTAGAACTCGAAGTGACGGAATTTCTACTTCAACTGGGAGTACTGCCTCCATTCCATATACAAGAGAGAAAGGAGTTGTACATGTTGATGTACGTACGAAAGTACGATAGCCATGTAAAGCAAAGGGAAGCATTTCATGCCAGTCTTTGTATGTCTTTACCATTTTATGAATGATTTTCTTGATGTTCTTATTGGCAGCTTCAATGGCCCCATTCATCTTAGGTCGATATGGTGAGGAATTATGATGCTCAGTCTTGAAATTATCGCATAACTCCTTCATCATTTGTTATACAAATTAGATCCGTTGTTCGTGATGTTTCTTCTTGGAACCCCATATCTGCATATGAGATTTTTCTTAATGAATCGAGTAACCACTTGACTTGTTACATATGCGTAGGATGCCCCTTCTACCCATTTGGTGAAGTAATCAATGGCAAATAGTATGAACCGGTATCCGTTAGATGCTTTCGATTTGATCATGCATATCATATCAATTCCCCACATTAAAAATGGCCTATGAGAGCTCATGACATTCAGAGGACTTGGTGGCACATTTATTTTATCGGCATAGATTTGGCATTTGTGACATGTCTTTGTATAATGGTAGCAGTCGGCTTCCATTGTCAGCCAATAATAACTCGCTCGCAGGATTTTTCTAGCCGTGACATGTCCATTTGTATGCGTTCCGAAAGCACCTTCATGGATTTCTCTCATAAGTGTATATGCTTCCTATTTCTCCACACACTTGAGTAACACCATATCATAGTTTCTTTTGTATAACACATCACCACTTAGAAATAGTTTTAAGGCTAGCTTCCGTAGAGTTCACTTGTCAATGATAGAGGCATTTTCTTGATATTCTTGTTTCTCAAGGTACCTCTTAATGTCATAGAACCAAGGTTGGTTATGCGGTCCCTCTTAAACAACAAGGTAATATACACACTCTTTAAAATGTTTGATTGTAATGCACGGTTCGTGGTTTGGCCAAGTTACTTTGAACATGGCTTATAGAGTTTCCAAGGCGTCTGCCATTTGATTTTCTTTTCGTGGGATATAATTGAAGGTAATCTCAGTGAATTCTGTAGCTAGCTTCAAAACGTGATCCCGATATGGAATCAATCTGGGATGTTTAGTGTCTCATTCGCTGTTGACTTGGTATATGAGTAGCATGGAGTCTCCAAATATTTCAAGATGTTTTATTCTTAGTTAGATAGAAGCTTCCTGCCCCGGGATACAGGCTTCATATTCAGCGATATTATTGGTGCAGTCAAAACATAACCTTGCAGTATAAGGTTTATGAAAATTCTTCGGAGAAGTCAAAACTGGGCCAATGTCGTGCCCCAGTGCATTTAAAGCCCCTTCAAACTTGAGTGTACAACGTGCCCCTGGTTCAGGTCCTTCACCGAACCCTGGTATTTTGTAGTCACCTATAACCATGACATCTTCGTTTGGAAAGTCAAACTTCATTGGTTGATATTCTGGTAGTGGCTAAAGAGCTTGATGGTCAGCTAGTATGCTACCCTTGATGGCCTTTTGAGTAATATATTGGATGTCGTATTCTGATAGTAACATCTCCCATCAGGAAATCCTCCCTGTAAGAGCTGGTTTTTCGAACACATACTTTAAGGGATCCATTCTTGCTATTAACCATGTGGTATGAGTTAACTTATATTGCCTCGGTCTTTTAGTATCCCAAGCCAATGCACAACAAGTCTTCTCGAGGAGTGAGTACCTAGTTTCACAGTCGGTGAATTTCTTGCTGAGGTAGTAGATTACATGCTCTTTTTTACCCGTTTCATCATGTTGTCCCAATACACATCCCATTGACCCTTCAAGCACTGTTAGATACATGATGAGCCCTCTCCCGGGGACCGATGGAATTAAGATTGGTGGATCTTGTAAATATTGCTTTGTTGTCTCGAAAGTTATTTTGCAATCATTATTCCATACCACTTCCTGATCTTTTTGCAGTAATTTGAATATAGGCTCGCATGTTGCGGTTAGGTGATATATTAACCTTGAAATGTAATTTAATTGTCCTAAGTAACCTCAACCCTCTTTCTCTGTCCTCAGAGCTGACATTTCTTGTATGGCTTTTACCTTGTCGGGGTCTACCTCAATACCATGTTGACTTACAATAAAACCTAATAACTTGTCCGACCTGACAACAAATGTACACTTGTTTGGGTTCAAACTTAGTTTGAACCTTCACAAGCGCTCGAATATCTTTTATAAATGTATGATGTAATCCTCCTCCGTATGATATTTGGCAATCATATCATCTACGTACACCTCAACGTCCTTGTGAATCATGTCATGGAATAGTGTGACCATAGCCCGTTGATAAGTTGCCCATGTGTTTTTTAGACCAAACGAAATTACCTTATAACAGAAAGTACCCCAAGGGGTCATGAAGATAGTCTTTTCCATATCTTCAGGTTCCATTTTTATTTGATTATAGCCTGAGAAACCATCCATGAACAAGAATACCGATGCTTGAGTTGTATTGTCCAACAGAATGTCTATGTGAGGTAATGGGAATTCGTCTTTGGGACTTCCTTTGTTCAGATCCTGATAATCTACACACATGCGTACTTTGCCATCTTCTTGGGTAATGGCACGATGTTAGCTATCCAAGGTGGATAATCCACTACAACTAAGAACCTTGCATCAAATTGTTTAAGGACATCTTCCCGAATCTTGTCGGACATGTTTGGACGAGTTCTTTTGAGCTTCTGCCTAACAGGAGAGCAACCTTCTTTGAGAGGTAGTCTGTGTACCATAATATTTGTATCCAAACCTGGCATATCTCTGTAAGACCAGGAAAATATGTCCACATGTTCATGTAGCAACTTGATCAGTCTTTCCTTGACGCTTTTCTCCAATGTTGCCCCTAGCTTAATCTCTTCGGATCTTCCTTTGTGCCAAGGTTAATGGTCTCCATAGATTCTTGGTATGGTTGTATATTTTCATATTTTTTCTCTATCTCCCTCGCCAATTCTTTAGAAAGTTAAAGATCTTCATTATCTTCCTCTTCCGCTTGGTTGATCGGTGCATCAAAATTATATCGGATAGCAGCAGTAACATTATCGGTGATTTTAGGCATGGATCTGCATATTTATCATGTTTTGGTGCAATCTTAGTATGTGAATTTGGAAAATACATATGAAGGAAAGTATTATCATTTTTAAATATAAGAGATAAATGCAAGAGAAAGACGGGGATCATAATTTAATGTGAAATATAACTTTTATTAATTATGATTACTGCCTGAAACAAATTGGGGGAACCTTACCAGAAACCCCTATGCCTCGGGCTTGACATAGGTTCTTTCAAAAACAATGAAAATTACTTTGGAAAGAAAAAGATCTTCGGAATCTCCACAGTTGTCCAATTCTTGAGTTCTTTGCCTGGGGCACATTTATGGATGAAATTGGATGCCTTATTGATGTTTCTCTTGTGAGATATCATTTCCAAATGGCTTCCATACTCTACTCCTTTGTTGACAAAGGTCTCCTGGATTGGAGGAAACTGTGCTTTACCTTTCATAGCATCCTTTGATAATTCATAGCCCAAACCAAAATGATTCTTCTTCTCAGGTATTTCTGGGAGTTTACCCTAACCCTTTAAGGTACCATTTTCCATAGCTATTTTCATATCTCTCCACAAAGTCACAATAGGTTTCTTGATTATTTCCACCAGTAGGGTTACCATTGAGGCAACCTCTAAGACTTGAAATGGTATGGCTATACAGTCTACATCAACACTAATATACCTGTAGGATTCTATGTGACTTACAAATATGTCCTCTTCACCGTCGATTATGACCAATCTTCCTTCAACGAAGAACTTCAGTTTCTGATGTAAAGTTGAAGTGGCTGCCCATGTTGCATGAATCCAGGGTCGTCCAAGTAAACATGTATACGCTGGTTCTATATCCGTGACTTGAAAAGTGATATAGAAAATATGTGGGCCAATCTTGACAGAAAGGTCCACTTCTCCGAATACCAAACTTTGAGAATGGTCAAAAGCTTTAACTATTGTGGAACTAGGCCTTATCACAACATCATCAAGTGATAATTTCATAAAGCTAGATTTTTGTAACACATTGAGGGCAGAACCAGTATCGGTGAGTACCCGGGATAGACTTGCAGTACCTATATGAATAGATATGTGCAATTATTTGTTGTGAGCTCGGCCTTGTGGGGGCAGTTCACTATCATTAAAACCCAGATATGATCCAGATGTCAGATTTGTTACGACATTGTCAAATTGGTTTACAGTAATTTTCTCTGCGACATGAGTAGAACTCAGAACCTTCATTAGAGAGTCTCAATGCACTTATGAATTAATGAGCAAAGAGAGTATATAAATTTTGGATGGGTTTTGGTGAAGTTGATCCACCACCCTATAATCACTCCTCTTTATTATTTTCAAAAATTATTCCGCTTCTTGATCAGTAAAATTATTGCTCGGAGGCTCTTGTTCTTGATTTGCCTCCAACAATGCTTTTCCTTTATCTTTCATCAACGTATCATTTTTCGCCATATCAGCATTCTTTTTTGAGGTTCGGAGTCAAAGATTCGACCACTGCGAGTCATGCCCCTTGTTCCTGCTATATTTGAGATTGCAGGTTCTTGACTTGTTGATGGCTCACATTATTGCTTTAAACCATTGATATATATATGGTAGAATCATAACTACATGGTACTTCTTTGTCACTTTTGTAAGGGGTAGGAGATGGTCCCCTAATTACCATCGTAGTCTTTGGAACTACTGGTATCCTCATAGTTTGTCTTGGTGTTATTACGGGTGCTTTTGTTGATTCTCGCCATGGAATCACAAGAGTCTTCTTATTAAGGTTCAGCCCTTGGCGAGGAATTACCAATCGCTTCTTTGTACTTATTTCAATCACAGCTACATATTCTCCTTTAGGGTATGATCCAAATTGGACAATCCCCTGGTCTGCCAATTTTTGCAATGTCTTTTCAAAAGATTCATTATGTTCCAAAAGGAACCCACACTCCAACAAATATTCCTTCAACAAATTTATTGGGGCCTTTACTCGCCTAGCTGCCTCAAAGTTAGTGACTACTTCAATTGCATTTATTGCTGGTCCACCATGTGGAGTGCATGGGGTTTGACTTGATATTCAGTTTATCAAAGGTGATTTCATGGGAGTCCAACAAATCTTGAACTTTATGATTGGAGGCCCAACATTTTACTATAGTATGCTGGGAGAATTGGCATAATACTCACATCTTGTATTGGCATCGTACCTTGGTGGGGGTGCCCCGATTGGAGGAGCTAGAAGTCTTAGCTCTACTAAAGACGCATTGACCAAGTGTTGCAATAATTAACTATGTGACATAGGGAGCGGGTCAAACTTTCTTGCCGGCCTTTAAAATTTGTTCTATTGTTGTTCTCGTGTAATTATTAATGGTTGTTATGCCCTTGGTTGTGAGGCTACATCATTAATCTCTCCCTCCTTCTTTTTCAAGAAGTTAGGAACATGTATTTTTGCATTATAAAGGGAACTAGATGATCCCCCTAATATCTTTCCGCTTTTTATTCCAGCTTCAATCCTTTCACCAATAGTTACTAAATCATAGAATCTGGAAGAGACTCTCCCTACCATCTTTTCATAGTATAACCCTTGAAAAGTTCCCATGAACATATCGACTAATTCTTTCTCCAGAAGTGGTGGTTGTACACGAGCTTTCATTTCTCTCCACCTTTGGGCATATTCCTTGAAGACTCCTCCTTTTTCTGAGACAAGTTCTGGAGTTTCATGCGGGCGGGCGCCATGTCCAAGTTATATATGTATTGTTTCAGGAAAGCATTAGCAAGATCTACCCATGTCTGGACATGCACCCGTTCCAACTACATATACCAATCCAGGGATGTCCCACTCAAATTGTCTTGGAAACAATGTATCATCAGCTTCTGATCTTGAGCATATGCATGCATCTTCCTGCAATACATGCGTATATGGTTCCTTGGACATGTGACTCCCTTGTATTTCCAAATTTAGGTACTTTGAATTTTGGCGGGATCACCACATCCGGAACTAGACCCATTTCGAGAGCATCTACATCGAAAGCATCATAACCCTCCACAACATTTAACCTTTATTCTAGAGCTTTGTACTGGTTAAGTTCCAATGGATTTATTAGTAGCGTGATTATGGGTTGTTCTTTGAGGTGCTATATTGACATCCTCTAAGTCGTGGTCTCCATATTACAAGTCTAAGTAGTTGTCTGTGTTGTTAATCAGAATTTGGAAGGTATGAGATGCCCCTACCTTTGGTGGAGGTGGGACAAACCCTTCAGTATCAGCTTGTCTTGTTTCCTATTGAGCCATAGTTGACTTTTGAGGTCCTGCTTCTGGTTCTCTTCTTGGTTAGTGACTGCTTGATGCACCAATGGTTTGGGCTACTTCTTCGAAGGCTGCCCGGGGAATTTGTTCTTATCTTTCGATTATATTCTTCAGGGCAAGCAGAACTTGACTCATATTTGCTTTCATTGATTTGGTGTTACCCTTGAATTGTTCAAGATCCTCCTTGAATGCAGCTTGATTTTCTTCAATTTGTTTCATTACTTTTTGTTGACGGGCTCTCGTTTGATAGGGTGGTCGAAGAGGCGATGTTTTTCTTCTACCAATGGTTTAACTGAAGAATGTTTTTTTGAAAAATGATGAGTTTTTTTTGTATGAGCTTATGAAACGTAAGTGTTTATGAATGCATGAATGCATATGAACATGCTAAGGATTTCACTTTTAAATGTCTTATTCACTTGGATATACATTTATATTTATATATATATATATATATATATATATATATATATATATATATATATATATATATATATATATATATATATATATATATATATATATATATATATATATATATATATATATATATATATATATATATATATATATATATATATATATATATATATATATATATATATATATATATATATATATATATATATATATATATATATATATATATATATATATATGTGTTTTTCTTTTTATTGGTGAGTATCTAAAAAAATAAATACGCAAATGAGATATGAAAATAAAATGCCTTTATTAAAATAGTAGTTGTCTTTAAAAAGAATATAATTTAGATATTGAAAAATATTCAAACTTAAAACATTAAAACTTGCTAAAAGAAATAATCAAAGGGAAACAAAAAGTCTTCTAAGTGCGTCTGCGGATGTCTGCTCTGAAACCATCGACCATTGTCCTACAAAGCTTGAGGAAGTCTTCAACATCTTTCGGAAGAGGGACCACCATGTTTTAGGCATCTCTCAAGCTTCTAGTGATGTCTTCAATGAGATTGTTGGATAAGAAGGTGAGTATTGCATGCTTGTCCTTGTAGAATTGGTATTCTCGATAGAGATCAAGAATTATCTTGTGACTATCTTGCCATGCTTTTGTGATCTTTACATACTGCTCTTCCTAATATAACTTTCCAGCCCTCATCTCTGTATAGAGTTTTTGTTGTATTAGGAAATCCTTTTGGAGGTCTTCTAACTCAAGACACACTTGCTCGTATTCCTCAGTCTTCTGGGAGAGAAATCTTTCTACCATCATCCTTTTGAGGCATTCTCCTACCTCCGGTTCTTGGCTATCTCGAAGTCTTGTGGTAAGATACTTCATTTGTTCTTCTTGATCTAAAGAAGTTTGCTCCAGACTTTGGATTTGAGCCCTCAAACCTTCTTCCATCACCTTATTGTCTTGCATTACCTTTTCATACCACCTATTTAATCTCCCGATTTCATTAGCAGCATCCTCCAACTGTTGGTTGTAGGAATCCAAGTTGAAAGTGACACTTAACAATCCTTCAGTTGAACGCTGCTGCTTAAGACTCTCCTTCTCAAATGCCTCACGATCTTTCTGAATATGTTGGTCTTTTGATTCAAGTAGGTGTTGCATTTTTCTTTTCTCCTTAGTTAAGTTATCGAGGTTAAGCTCCAATTCTCCCTTCTCCCTTTGAGCTTGTCTCAAATCATTCTTCAAATCGTCTATTTATTTTAGGGACATAGGCGGAGAATAAGGAACATTTTCCTTGTACTCAGAATCTACGTCAAATGATAACTTAACAACTCACACCCTATCCAAAACCCATCGAGCGTAGGTCTCTTTTTCCATAACATTCTTCCTTTCGGCCTTTCTTTTATTAACCATACTCTAAGCTCGGATGACCTTGTTGAGTAACTCTTGGTCGTTTTTGCCCATGTCCTAAATGATCGGTTGTTGGAGTTACTCATTTGAGGGCTTATCTTCCAAAGGATACCCCAGTTGTCGTAGGGCCAAGGTAGGGTTGTAATTGATGCAACCATGAGATCCAATTAACGGAACATTTGGAAAGTCTCTGCAACTATAGATGATATCTCTAATGTCTAGCTTCCTCGCATACCATAATACAGAATTAGCAGTAAGAGACCTTAATTTTTAAGGCCACTCATATCTTGTCATATTTGGAATCATGTAGTCTTTCTTATAGAGATGAGTCATAAACCAAGAATATAAGAGTGGGATGCAAAAAATTTATAGTACCCCTCCCCTTTTCATACCGAGTATGAAGTGCATAATAAATATCAGCAAGTAAAGCGGGAGTTGGGTCCGTATTAAAAACTTTTGCGCCCCAAAATACGTTAATAGTTGCAGGGTCAATATAGTCCAAAGTCCATGGAAATAAGATTACACCAAACACAAGCAGTCCTAAATAATCAATACAAGACTCTTGTTCTTTGTTATTGGCAAAATCAAAAGTCTTAGTCTCCAAATAGCATCTCTTAATCCCTCTTACGTCACCTTCTTTTTTGTAATTAAGTGACAATTCAGGATAAGGGATCCTTAAACCCTCTGCCAAGATTCTGACGTCCATAGTTTGCCCAATTCCCACATAAGATTCCCCTTTAGAGAAGTTCAAAAGTCTATCAAATTCTTCCAGAGTCAGTGCTAGCTGAAATGCTTGGAAGGTGAAGCACCTCAATGGAGGGTCGTAGAACTGAATTAGGGCAGAAACAACATCCAATTGTATCTCTACTTTTGTTAATTCAATGGTATCCTCATAACAATGAGCAAACATCTTCGGAGCTCTTTCAGACAGTTTCCCTTTTATAGCTTTGATTTTTGTCATATCTGGCTTGACGGCATTGATACAGACAAGTTGTTTCCATTTGCCATTCATTTTTAGGACACTTCACCAAAAACTTTTAATTATTATTTTTTTGACCCTGTGAATAAGAGAAACACTTAGAAATATTATAATGAATATATGGAATGCAAGATGTACGAATGCATGATTGTGCAGCTTAATGATGGGATTTTATGAAAGGGACCCTTAAAAGGTAGGCTCCTAGTTTTGGCCTATGTATATTCTACCCTCCCCATAAGGTGGTTTCCTTAAAGGTATCATGGATAACACTAGAGGGAAAGGCACAAGGGCCTCCCTTAAGTGGAGCCTCTTTGCAGACCGAAACTTTCGTCTCTAGGTCATGAAAGGTCTCACCATTAAATTTTGGTTTAAGGGTTATACAAAGAGTCATAGGTTTCATTCCAAAGTCCTACCCCCCAAGAGGACGTATATTGAGACGTATTCCTTTTTCAGAATTCCACCGGCTTTAGGTGAATTCGTCACATAAACTCATAGGGCTGATGTATCTCTTTGGCTAATAGACGAACCTTTTTTCTAAGGTTTTTTTGAAAAATATTTTTTTTAAAAAACAAATGAAAATTCCCATCACAGATGAATATAATATAAAAATAAATAAACCAGAATCGTAGATGAAAGCATATAAATAAATAAAAGCAAAATCTAAAAACAAACCAAAATCCTAAACCTAAGAGGAAGGCTTATAAACACTAAGGTTGGGTCCCCAACAGAGTCGTCAACTGTAATAACCGGGAAAAAAATATAGAGTCGTCACCATAATTTTTTATCCTAAGACCGGAATATAACAAAATAACCTTAATTGATGATACAGAGATTCTAAGTTCTTGACTCACTTTAGACGAAGGGAAGGTGTTAGGCATCCTTCATCTACCTTGTCCACAAGGATACTAGGGTTTAGGTTTACGGTTTAGGAAATGGGGTTTTAATTTTTATTTGGGGAACTCGACGTGATTTTAGTCGTATGCCTAGGTATCCTCTTATGAGGAATCAGAGTCTTAATTCGTAGTTCGCAGTTGTTGGTTGGTGTTTTTTATGGATTACGAAGATGTTTTGAATTTCCCTTGTACTAAGTCTAGATGTGTGAATAGCGGAGTTGTTAGACGAAGTTCGCAGTCGACTTAAAATATTTTCATAATCCTTTTTGAAAATTATTTTACATTAATTAAGTTATTTAAAAAAGATATTTGATGTTGGTTAGGTATTTTTTAAATGTATTAATATATAAAGAAAAACATTTTTAATGCATGGCCAAAAATAATTTTAATGCAACAAAAAATAATTATGAGTTAGTATAAAAATATTTGATTTTTAATAATAATAGTAAAACAATATTGGAATTTATAAATATATTAAATTATAAAAAATAATAATTATAAATAATAAAATAAAATTTAAAAAAATGCAGGGGGTGTATTTTGTGTTGAGCTAGTAAAACAAGGGGGTATGGGAAGTAGGGCCTTGAATTCAGATGTTGAATTCATGCCCAAACAAAGAGGGGGTGAGTCTTTACACAGGTTAGTAAAATAGAAGGGTTTAGTCAGCATGGGCCCAAGTCCAGATGTTGGACTTGGCCCAAGAGCGTTAGGGGGTGAGAATTGAGTTGGCTTAGCAAAAACAGACAAATTGGGGGTGTGAGTATCATGGGCTTAGGCCCAAAACAACATAAGGTCTACTTAGGCAAAGTGTGGGAGGGGACACGGTGTTATCATGGGAGTGCAAATTAAGAACGTTTGATGAGGATCTGAAGGTTATGGCAGGGAGTGCATGGTACGGATTATGGGCGCGCTAACATAGAATCAGGGGTGTCTATAAAAACGAATCATTGGGCTGATGGCCCATTTTTTCCTTTTCTTTATCTCTCTTCAATGAAACAACGAAACTATTTTGTAAAACCTAGAGAGAGAAAGGCTCTGACCTCTCTCTAAAACTCAGGCGGCCGCAAATCGCCCTGGCCGCGCCGTCCTCTGTTAACCACCCCAACCACTCCTTTTCTCCAGTTTTCCAGTTGATATTCAACTGGAAACTTCAAACATTCAAACCCTCCGCCGTGAATATTCATCTTGGCTCATAGAACCCTAATAATCCTAAGGGTTCGTGATGAACCCTAACTGTTCCAAAAACCTAGAACACCTAAAAATGAAGAACCCTAACCCTAATCTTCAAACAACCCTAAGAACCCTAACCCTAGGATATAATAACCCTAACCCTGAAAAACCCCAAAATTTCCAAATACGCAATATTCAAAGATCAATCATGCAATTAAGAGCCCTAAAGCTAAGTTATTTGTGTTACCTCTGATGTCGTGATACTGGTCGTATATTGATTTCCTAAATCCTCCTCTGATCTCTCACTCCTTCTTGTCTTTGTTTGCCGATACCAGAGTGGTGGCACTGTAGCGGAGGTGTGGCAAAGATTTTTAGGGTTTCAGATATCAAAGTCTTAAACTTTTTTGCTTCTCCTTTCTGTCAATTGTGTTCTTCTAATTTTTCTCCTCCTTCTTAGAATTTTTTTAGGTTAATTTATAGGTTTAGATTTTAGACAAATTAGGAAATTCTTATAATTTATGGTTACATTTGTAATTTCATTAGGGATTAGGAAGATTTTATTTTGTTTTAGGGATTCAATTTGATTTAGTGATTATCTTAGAAAGATTTTGTTTGAGATTAGTTCTTTGTAATCTGTATTTGGGCTTGTTATTGTATAGGTTTGTTTTAATGAATAAACATGAATATTAATTTTCCAGATTTGATTTGATCCACTGAAGATTTTGTTTTGTTTTAGTTTCAAAAAGCGTTTTTCTTTCCAGATCTGAACAGTACACATTTTGGGCCTGGGTAATTGAAGAACAGGGTTGTTGTTGGGGCAATTAGGGTTTCTTAATCCCTTGCGTTGACTTGGGTCAACAAAAAAAACTAAAATGTAATTTTAATAAAAATAAACAACAATAATAATAATAATAATAATAATAATAATAATAATAATAATAAAATAGGTATTAATAAAATAGATAAATAAAAAAACAATATAGGTCCTTAAAAAAAGTCTGGGTTGGGCCAGCATTGTCCAGTTATTGGGCCTTTCAAAATTCACCCTCCCTCTTTTGTCAAAGTGCACCAACTCCTATATGGGCCATCATATTTTGATAGCCCAAAATGTCACTCCTTTCTAACTTGGATCGGTCCAACAAAATTGTCTTAATGGCCCATTAGATTTTGATGGTCCATTCAAGACAACACACTCCTACTGTAACAATGCATCCCCCTTTTATATGTAAGGCTAAAACCGAACAAAGCTCACATGGGCCTTTTTAGAAAGCTTATTAATTCTTTTGTTAAGACATACCCCCTCGATAATTTTGACAATAAAAAGAATAACATTAATAAAAAATAATTTAGTTGGAAATGTATATGGCAAATTTGGGGTATGACACTTGCAACCTTAATGCTCCATCTTAGCAAAAAAAACTGCCTCCTAGTATGCAATTTGATCAAGCTTTCGTGCCAACTCGTGACCAAATTTCCAACTTCATGATCTTCTAAATTGACATCCAAACGTCCCAATGATATGATCTTAGGGTCAATGGAAAGAGAAAGTTTCATAAAACAATTTTTGTTTTGATATCAATCTAAAATAAGGCTTCTAACAATGAGTAAGTTAGACTTGAAGTGACGCTATCCAAGTATGATTCGACCTTTGAGTAATTTCTATAAGTATTGGTATAATTAATTCATTGGAGAACCTGACTTCTTATGTACATATCTCTCTATCCATATATATAATTAAAATGAAATCTTCTACAAACTTATAGATTGTGGGAAGCTGAGCAAACTTGGTGTTGGAGATGTCTTGAGAAAATGAATGGAACGTTATTAAAAAGAGATATGAAATAATGGCACTAAAGTTGAATGAGACAGTAGAATCTCACTAAGTTAAAATGTTGATTTTACAACTTCATATGCATCACTTCAAGACTTTATAACTCCTTCTAAAGTACACCAAATTGAGTAACCTTTGTAACATGGGAAAGAGCACTTGCGATAGAGCAAACTTGAAGTTGAAAGTAAATTGAAGGGACAGCTGGATCATCATGAAAATTCTATTCAAAGTCACATACTTGGTAATCTTGTAATGTTTCAGTCTTTATAAATATTCAGGATTTCAAACTTGACAAACTCATGACTGTAGCGGTAAAAATGTTGAGACTAAGCCATTGGATTGACTTAACTCGTACAGATCAAATAAAAATCACCACCACGCTTTATTGTTTCTAAAGGAAATGGGAAAAGAGCGAATAACCCCCCCCCCCCCCAAAAAAAAAGAAGGGGAGAATCTAGGTATGGGGGTTAGTTATGCAAAGAGAAGGTATTAGCACCCAAAACATCTACGGTACTCCACGGGAACCTCTTTGAAAATCTGTGTATTTTGGCTATAAAAGGTGTATACAAAATATGATGGTGGAGATGAGAAAAGAAGTATTATTTTTTTTACAATTTTTCACCCATCACGGTTGTGAACCTTTAATGCCTAAGTACCACCTTTTATGCAATAAGGGATCAGGGTACTCGTAGTTCACCTCAAAAATTTTAAAACACGTGTGTGTTGGTTAATTTTAAGAGAAGAGACATCATCATCATATCCGAGTGGACAATATACTTACTACCAACGATTATGAGAAAGGAGAATTTGCATCATCTCAAAGTTGAGGATATAGCTTGTATTTTAAAATAAACAAAGCCTCACTCAATACCCAAGTGAAAATATCTCACTTCACTACATATCGTAGAAGTATAGTAGCTCGCATCACTACAAGAATCGACAAGAGTCTAATCTTTTGAGAAAAGTTTAAAAGTAAAAAGCCAAAGTGGAAAAATGGTTTTAATGAGGTTAATGACTTTTAGTCTTGAGAAAGATGTCACAAAGTATGATTAAATTGATTAAATTTTTATTAAGAAAATATTTTTGAAAGTGCATGGACCTAAGTCCAAGTTTATTATGAAAGCAGTTCAAGTTAGAAAATAAGAAGAGTTTTTTGAAAATGAGGGAGAAGATTTTTGAAATTAAAGAAGATAGGAGGAGATGAAGGGATTATCCTAAAGAAAAAGGTAAAAGCTAAGGAAAATAATGATCTAACCAACAAGAAGCCAACACTTGACATAAGAAGTCAGTGTAGAATTCCTATCCTTTGGATTGAAACTAAGCAAGAAAAAATAGTAAACCTCTGAGGAATACCAATATTCAGATGAATTAAGTCTTCGCAAAAATTGGGCAGAGTAATGGTTGTATACAAAGGAATTCTTAATCACATACAAAAACAAGATAGAATCTAAAACCCTAAGAAAGTAAAGCTAATGAAGATCACTCCACACAGTGACACTTTCCTGTGCATCTTGTGATATGAGCCTTCAACCGCTTGTTCTCTTCTGCATACCTGTTAACAACCACTTTCCAATCACCAAAGTCGGGAAGTGAATGACTAAGCCCTAACTGAGTTCTAGAGGAAAATAAATACTCTGGCCTCTCCATCATCTCTACAGAACGACTCTCAAGAATCTCAATCAATTCATCTTTCTCCTTCAAGTCTTCCCGGTAGGATATCTCTAAAGTCTCACACTTATTCTTCCAAGATTCTTTCTCCTGCTGCATCCTGACTAGGGCTAGCTGAAGCTCTTCCACGTCATCCAAAAGGGGAGAAGTGGTCTTTACAAACAAATCAGGCATAGGTGCGTCACAGGAATATGGCATCTTCAACTAAATTTCCCTTTCTTGTACCCACTGAAGATAAGGCTCCAAAGAAATAGCCCCTCTAGGTCCCAAGACCTTTCTGCTCTTCCTGTGAATATGATGTCAATCCTTTAAAATTTTCTCCTTAGCTTCCTTATGATTATCTCCCTCTCTAAGAAAGAAACCACTCAGATGAATAATATTTGGCTTATCCCTCATCAGATATCCAAGTTGTCGTCGTGCAAGAACAGGATTGTAGTTAATTCCTCCCTTTGTACCAAGAAGAGGTACATTAGGGAAACTACCACAACTATCGACAATATCTACATCATGGTAAGCCTGATGGTACCAAACAATATCTGAATGAGTGAGGGCCATAACCTTTGGAGCCTAACGAGGTTCCTTTTTGACATCCCAGAAAGCATCAGACCGAGGCAAGTGAGAAATAAATCACTGATACAACAAAGGCATGAAGCATATTATCATCCCTTCATGATAAGAATTTCTAAGATGAATGGAGTAATAAGAATCACCTAATAATGTAGGGACTGGATTCCCTATCAAAAAGATCTTGATGGCATTGACATCCACGAAGTTGTCGATGTTCGAAAATAAGAATATCCCATAGGCAAGTAGGGCAAAGATGGCCTCAAAAGAAACCGTACTCTTCATCCTAGCAAAGTAGAGAGCTTTCTCTAATAAAAACTGAGCGGGTGAGCCTCTGATTCCTCCTTTGGTAGTCAGGTGGGCTTCAACCTAAGACTTCCCCATATGAATCAAAGCAGTAATCTCATAAGATTTTGGCTCCCCCTTCAAACTAGTGAAAGGAACATAATCAGTAACAGGTAAACCAAGTAAATAATAATACTCCTCTAATGTAGGCATCAACTAATAATCAGGGAAAGTTAAACATCGATACATCGGATCATAGAATTGGACCAAAGTCGATAGAATACCCTCCTTCATCCTAAGCTTCATGAGAGATATGATGGATCCATACTTCTTCCGAAAATCTGCAAAACTCTCAATCTCGGGAATTAGATTCACCAAATCCTCTATCTTGGGATTCTTGAAACTATACTTCCGAGTCTTTCTTTTTCCAAATCCATGTTTAAAAGTACCTGAGATATTCACAAAGAGACAACTTTAAGTCCCTTGAACCATAATGTCTTAAAAGATGCTCATGGGTGCATGAATGCATGATGCAACAATCACACACAAGATCACAAACATGGGGGGTTCATAAGTTTGACGTCACGAGCATGGAGTCAAAGGTACTACCCACAAGGTATGGTCTAATAGTTTATCACCTACTGAATAAGGTTCTAAGAGATTCCTAGAGTCTACATCCTTCCTTCGGATATTACCAACATTTCGATTGACTCGGTAATTAGTAATACTCTCAAGAAAAACTCGTCTGAGTATAGTATCGCGTGATAACCATTTTCGGATTACTCCGTCATAGTTACCGCACTACACCTAAATATCCAAGATGGGTTAAAGGTTCTACAGTCCTTAGTTTCAGCAGGCTCCCAGGTCAAAGCAACACGTCTTCCCGATTACACGGTAAACGATACTACAGTCAAAGGGGCCTCCACTGAGTGGGGGATCTCATGTCTCCTTTTTTGGGATTACTCCCTCAAAGTTAACATGACTATACCACCCATCCTATCTTAATTTTGTCCAAGTCTAGGTAGAGGACTTATGAGAAATCACCAAGCACCCTAAAAACTAGGAAAATCTAGACAAACATATATACAACACATAATATACAACAACCAAAAGCATATACACAAATAAACAAAGATAGGTTTAACCCACTTAGGGATGGACCAGTAATAGGTCGATCTTTCCCCAGTGAAGTCGCCATTTTTTCTATAGCGGTAGAAATGTTGAGATTAAGCCATTAGATCGAATTAACTCGCACAGATCAAATAAAAATCACCACCGCGCTTTATTATTTCAAAAGGAATGGGAAAAGAGTGAATAACCCAAAAAGAGAGGGAGAGAATCTAAGTTCGCGGGTTGGTTATGCAAAGAGAAGGTATTTGCATCCTAAACATCTACAGTACTCTGCAGGAACCTCTTTGAGAATTTGTATATTTTGGCTATAAAAGTTGTATACAAAAATAGATTATGGGGATGAGAAAAGAAGTATTTTTTACAATTTTTGCACTCGCCGCGGTTGCAAACCTTTAGTGCCTACGTACCACCTTCCGTGCAATAGGGGATCAGGGTAATCATTATTCACCTTTAAAAATTTTAAAACACATGGTGTGTTGGTTAATTTTAAGAGATGAGACATCATCGTCTTATCTGAGTGGAACAACATACTTACTACCCACGATTATGAGAAAAGAGAATTTACGTCATCTTAAAGTGGAGGATATGGCTTGTATTTTAAAATCAACAAAGCCTCGCTCAATACTCAAGTGGAAAATATCTTACTTCACTACACATCATAGAAGTATAGTAGCTCGCATCACTACAAGGATTGACAAGAGTCTAATCTTTTGAGAAAAAGTTTTAAGGTAAGAAGCCAAAGTGGAAAAATTGTTTGAATGAGATTGATTGACTTTTAGTCTTCTCACAAAAATGTCAAAGTATTATTAAGTTGGTTAAAGTTTGATTAAGAAAATATTTTTAAAATGCATGGATATAAGTCCAAGTTTATTGTGAAAGTGGTTAAAGTTTAAAAACAAGAAGAGTTTTCAAAGGAGGGAAAAGGTTTTTAAAATTAAAGAAGATGGGCGGAGATGAAGAGGCTTCCCTAAAACAAAAGGTAAGAGCTAGGGAAAAGAACCATCTAACCAACAAGAAGCCAACATTCGACATAATGAGTCAATGTAGAATTCACATCCTTTGGATTAAAACCAAACAAGCAAGGATAATATAACCTCTTGAAAATCAAACTCCAAATACATTAAGTCTTCATAAAAATTGGACAGAGTAACGGCTGTATACAGATGAATTCCCAATCATAGGCAAAGCATGTAATCAGAATAACCTGCACACAAAGAAAACAAACAACCAAATGTCTTAGGGTAAACCCTAAGAACTCCAGACAAAATAGAAATGAAAGTTACAAGGTCTCAAGGTAGGTCAAGGTCTCTAATCCTAAGTTCAAGAAGTCCATCACTTCATAATGCCAAGGATAGTAACCAAATAGTCCAAGTAATATTAAATTTTTTATGGTTCAAGTTGATTATTAGATATCTTCAAAAAAAGAAATGAAAAGCTCAAGTAAGCAAAAAATGAAAATGACATAAAAGTAAATGCTCAAGTGAGCAAAAGATGAAAATAGCATAAAATGTAAATGTTAAAATAAAATGGTGCATAAAGTAAAAGCATAAAATAAAAGCATAAAATAAAGGGCATAAAGTAAAAGTCAAATGTTAATGAATTAATAATTAGAGGTTAGTTGAATGACCATCTTGAAACTTCCATTTGAAAACTCATTAGAAGATTAATAAAATCAAAGCCTCTCAACAACAAGTTTCATTTGCTTTTTGTCAAGTATGTCATTCATTTCAAGTTCTCAATGTCACAACATATGATCAATAATGTTTAAATGATCCACTTATACCAAAGTTTATGAAGATTCATTAGAGGATTGATAAGACCAAAGCCTCCTAACAATGAATCTCAAGGTTATTGGATCAAAGGTTTCAAATTAAACATCCTTGGGCTTGCAAACTAGGGTTTGGGCCACGAATGATCATTTCTCAAATCGGGACCGAATTTAGCGCTATGTTAAGCAATCGTAAGTGGACTTATATAGAAGTCGCACCTATTTTGAGGCGGGTCAATAGCAATCTATGAGTCATATGTTTGGAGAGATGATATGTAGATCACCCTCTAACAACATGTAACAAAATGAGAAAAGGATAAGATGAAGAGGGAAGGGATATATTTGAAATTTAAATTTAATCAAACTATCATTAAAATAATTCATCCATTTTGGTGGAGTTAAACTCAACACCCAAAATCCAATTATGTTAATAAAGTCCATAATCAAAGTCACATAGTCAGAATATGTACAAAAATAAAAATGCATTTAATGAATAAAAATAAAAAAAAATAAAAATGATTTTTAACCTGTTTTTAAAATGAAAATAAAAGGGAGAATAGCACACTATATTCAACATATCAAAGAAAAATTAAAAGAGACCATATAAAAAATCAGAAATCATCTCAAATATTTTTATAAATTTTTTGATAATTTTTTAAAACAGGAAAGTATTTTTAAACTAATAAAAATCTCTCAAATAAGTGAAAAAAGATCAAAAATAGTAAGAATCGAAATAATATTCTAGAAAAGTTTCAAAAGGACAGAAATGAGTAGAATAATTTTTATAAAAAAATTCAGAATTTAAAAACATGAAAAAGTATTTTTAAATAATTATAAACAAATAAAAATAAAGGGAAAATCATAAAAAATATCAAATCTAAAAATAAATATATGAAAAAATAAAAATCAGAAAGAGGATATTTGAAAATATTTTTGCGAATTTTTCATAACTTTTGAATCAAAAATGAATTTTCTATGATTTTTTGAAGTATAAATCAATTAAAATAAAAAATCAAAAAATAAAAATGTTAAACAAAAAAATATGGGCCATCTGATTATTGTCAAAATGTGTTAGTAAACAGATCCAGTGGATCTGGCGCGCTGTGCATGTCATAGACTTTATTGGTTTTCACACTGAATCAATTTTTATTAAATAAAAATAACTTAAAATATGGCACGTTGGATGGAGTCTGACTCACTAAAGTAATCAGATCTAAGGGCTCCTGAGACGTGTGCATGATAAAATAAATGTACCGGATTTAATTTAAAAAATCACATGTCATGCTTTCATTGGTTGAAGCACGACACGTAGGTCGTCTTCAACTTCCAGATGCCCTAGATTGGGATTCTTCAAACTGTAAAATTAGAGTACCAGACTGGTACCATTAGCTTCATCTCTTCAAGAAGATTCTAATGGTACCATCGCGCCAAATTTATATAAACTGTGCAAGGCTGAATTTGAAGAAAACCAAGAAAAATAGCAAGCACGAAAATCCCAAGTATCTCCCTCAATTCTTAATGAAAATGAAAATTGTAAGAAGTGTGAGAATCAGGAGGATGAATAGAGTATAATAGGACTTTCTTTGGTTCAAATTGATGGAGAATTCTACCTGAATGAAGTAGGTGAAAATTGTTCTGAAATTGGACTTGGTTAGCACGATTTAGGACACCTTAAGACTTGATTCTTCTTCTGTTAGCTTCAAGGAAGTTTAAGGATGAAGGATCAATGGAGAAATTGGATTGAAAAGTGGGGAAAATAGGAATTCGAAAAATCAGAAAAGTGAACTATGCAGGAAGTTTGGCAGGGTGATTTTGGCTCTTCAAGATTGAGAAAATGAGAGGAGTAAGGTCCTCTATTTATAGGGAAGTGAATAGGATGCTCAAGCGTGTGGAATGATGAAGTTTGGAGGGAATTCGTGTGAAATTGCAAGCATGAGAAGTGTGACTTCTAATTTTCTCAAAACTCAACCAAAACTTGTGTTTCAAGGTGCTAATCACTTCCAGAAGATTGCTAAACATGATTAGAAGTAAAAACATGCATAAATTTTGTGTTTAGAGGCCAAATGATGAATTTGAAATTTTGACATTGGAGAAAACTTCAGTTTCAAGTTACCATCTTTGACTCAATGGTGTGCACAATTTAGGGAACCTTAGGATTTGATTCTTGATCCATTGAAAAGATGAGATCACAGACTTTATGGAATCAAATGGATACTTGAGCTAAAAGTTGTGATGAGTGAAAGTTGAGAAAAAGATGCTGACTTTTATACTTAGAAAAATTTCAAGTTTTCTCTTCAAAAATGACCTATAATGTTTTTATTCCAAACAAGGCCTTCCTCCAAAATCTTTCTTTGATCAATGATTATAGCTTGAAGTAGACTTCCCAAAGAGAATTATGAAACTTGAATCACTCAAAAATACCAAGTATTGAAAAAGTTATGGTCTTGCAAAATTGGTGAAAATTCAGGAGATGACCTATAATATTTTGCATCCTTAGGGCATCTTCCATCCATTTTCAAGCTTTGAACAAATAAGAGTTGAAGTTCATATCCTTAAGATCATTGTGGAAAAATAATGGGCTCACGGAGATAAAATTGATCAAGTTATGATCTTTTGAAGTCACATAAGGGAATTTGATGGCATATCTAGAGGACTTGTATTCTTTTTTCATCATTAGGCATCTTCCACCTCAAATCTTATTGAAACCTTTGAAGTGATTTGTTAATAACCCTTTAAAGAGAAGCGTGTCTTTGGAATCACTCAAAAGATCCAAAAGATGAGCAAGATATAGCACTTAGAAGTTCAAAACCCTAGCACCTAGAGCACCAAAATGCCATTTTGACAAAATTTCTTGCACAAATACTTTTGTATTATAAATAGAACTTGTTGAGGATGATAATGAGAAACCATAGCACCAAAAACAAACTCCAAATAGAGTGTTGTTTGTGAAGGAAGTTTGGTGAACGGAGTGGTGTGGTGGTGAAATGAGGGAGCTTTTTAAGATGGTGGTTATGGATTTTTTTAGAAAAGGATGGGGAAGAAGAAGAATTAGGGAAAAAGAGAATAAATAGAGAAAAATACTATAATCTCATAAATCCACACGGGCCCCACAGTTTTTTTTTTAATTCGTGGCCCAGTGGACCGGACACGGGCCGTGTCCCATGACACGGGCAGCCGTGTCTGGTGCACTTCTCGTTTAACAAAAACAATTCCAGGATTTCTAACACGGGTCG
This sequence comes from Vicia faba, assembly GCA_948472305.1. Lineage (NCBI taxonomy): Eukaryota > Viridiplantae > Streptophyta > Magnoliopsida > Fabales > Fabaceae > Vicia > Vicia faba. The sequence goes on from OX451739.1 coordinate 1,455,314,667, forward strand.
TGTCCTGTGACACGGGCGACCGTGTCAGCTTCTGGAAAACGAGAAAAAATTTATGCTTAAGTGCTGCTGACACGGGTCGTGTCCCATGACACGGGCGGTTGTGTCCGCTTCTGCTTTTTCTGAAGAAATCCCATTTTTTCACTGATTCTGAGTCAAACAATTTTATCCTCCTTGAGTAACACATTGGTGAGCCTACACTAAAAAATTTAAACCTACAACAAAATAAAAAAAACTAGTTAGAATCAAAATGCGTGGGTTGCCTCCCACGAAGCGCTTCTTTTAACATCGTATGGCTCGACTGTCGTCTGTCTTACCTGGTAAGACGAACATTATCAATGAGACCTCTCTCCTGCCCAGTGTAATAAGTCTTCAGCCTTTGTCCATTCACCTTGAATATATCCATATAAGCTTGATTTTTTAATTCAATTTCTCCATGGATAAATACTTTATGAACAACAAATAGTCCTAACCATCTCGACTTCAGCTTTTTAGGGAACAATCTCAACCTCGAATTAAACAGGAGAACTAACTGACCTTCCTAAAATTATTTTTATGGATCTTCTGATTGTGCCATTTCTTTTTTTTTCTTTATAAATTTTGGCATTCTCATAAGCTTGATTCCTAAACTTTTCTAACTCGTGAAGTTGAAGAATTCAGGATTCACCAGCGTACATCAGATCATAGTTAAGGAATTTAGACGCCAAAAATGCCTTATGCTCGAGTTCGAGTGGCAGATGACAAGATTTACCATAGACAAACTGATAAGGAGACATACCTATTGGAGTTTTAAACGCTTTTATGTATGCCCGTAGTATATCCTCCAGTTTCACTGACCAGTCTTTACATGTTGCACTGATAGTCTTCTCAAGGATCTGCTTTATTTGTCTGCTTGATACCTCAACCTGACCACTCGTCTGAGGATGATACAAAGTGGAAACTTTGTGTTTCACGTTGTATTTCTTTAGCATATTCTCCATCAATTTGTTCAAGAAATGGGTACCTTCATCACTAATTAGAGCTCTAGGAACCCCAAACCTCAAGAAAATATTGTTTTTCAGGAAATTGATTACAACCTTGGCATCGTTAGTGGGTAATGCTACCGCTTTAACCCACTTTGAGACATAGTCCACCGCCACTAAGATGTAATTTTTCCCAAATAAGGGTGGTAATGGTTCCATGAAGTCTATTCCCCAAACATCAAATAATTATACCTCTAATATAGCATTCTAAGGCATTTGGTTCCTCTTTGATATGTTTCCTGTCCTCTGACACCTGTTGCATTCTTTCATTATGCCTTGGGCATCCTTGAAATGTAAGGGCCAGTATATCCCCTATTGGAGGACTTTTTTCGTTGTTCTATCTCCACTGAAATGTCCTCCATATTCTGAGTCATGACAGGCTTTTAAGTTATCTCTATGTTTTTCTTCTAGGACACATCTACGAATCAGTTTGTCAATTCATTTCTTTTATAGGAATGGTTCGTCCCATAAGTAAAACATGCAATCATGTAAAAACTTTTTCCTCTTATTAGAATCATAATCATCAGGTATTACTCCACCTACCAAGTAGTTTGTGTAGTGTGCAAACCACGGTACGCCAATCATAGCTAGGATTTGTTTGTTAACAAATTCATCCTTGATTGGGTGGTTCTCTTCATTTTCTTCTATCAGGGATATCCAGGATAATTAATCAGCAGCAGTGTTCTCACATCCCTTTTTGTCACGGATTTCCAGATCAAACTCTTGCAAGAGTAAGATCCACCTCAGCAGACTTGGTTTTGATTCCTATTTAGACAAAATATATTTCAAAGTTTCATGGTTAGTATAAACAATTACCTTTGAAACCAACATGTATGATCTGAACTTGTCAAAAGCGTACACCACTACTAACAATTCTTTTTCAGTTGTAGCATAATTCATCTGGGTTGGGTTCAAAACATGACTTGCATAATAGATCACTTGCAAGATATTTTCTCTTCTTTGTCCCAATAATGCTCCTACTGCCATATTACTTGCATCACACATGATCTCAAAATGAAGAGACCAATCTGGAGAGGTTACAGTCAGAGCAGACACTAGCTTTGTCTTCAAAGTTTCGAAAGCTTCACTTCACTTTTCATCAAAAAGAAATGGTGCATCCTTCACAAGCAGACTAGTTAATGGCTTCGCAATATTGCAGAAATCTGTTATGAACCTACGGTAGAATCCTGCATGTCCTAAGAAGCTTCTTATCCCTTTCTCATTCACTGGTGGGGGTAACTTTGTAATTACCTCAACTTTGGTTTATCAACTTCAATTCCCTTATGGGAAATTTTATGACCCAACACTATACCTTCACGCACCATAAAATGACACTTCTCCCAATTCAGAATCAATTTTGTCTACTGGCATCTTTCTAACATCAGAGATAGGTTTTCAAGCAATTTTCAAAAGAAAATACGTAAATCGAAAAATCATCCATAAACACTTCCATATGTTTTTCAAGCATGTCAGTAAATATGGAGGTCATACATCTCTGAAAAGTAGCAGGTGCATTACACAACCCAAATGGCATTCTTCTATAGGCGAAAATACCACAAGGGCATGTGAACACAGTCTTCTCTTGATCTTCTGGAGTCACTGCAATATGATTATATCCTGAATACCCATCAAGAAAACAGTAGTAATCATGACCAGCTAACCTTTCCAACACTTAGTCAATGAATGGTAAGGGAAATGGTCTTTTCTTATAGCAGTGTTCAATCTTCGGTAATATATGCACACTCTCCATCCTGTAACGGTCCTGGTGAGAATTAATTCATTCTTCTCATTTTTTATGACAATTGTCCCGCCCTTCTTAGGTACCACATGAACCGGACTTACCCATGCACTGTCAGATATAGGGTAAATAAAACCTGCATCCAATAACTTCACAACCTCTTTTCAGACAAATTCTTTCATTGCATGATTTAGTCTTCTTTGCGGCTGGACAATAGGTTTCTGATTATCTTCCATCAATATCTTGTGCATGCAAACTGTGGGACTGATTCTTTCCAAATCTTCAATTGCACATCCGATAGCACCCTTGTATTTCTTGAGCACTTTAATGAGTTGGTTTTCCTGAACTTCTTTTAAACTAGAGTTGATAATAGTTGGACATTGCTCATCAGTGTCAACAAAGATATACTTGAGATTTTCAGGTAGTTGTTTCAGCTTTGTTCCCTTTTTCACCTCTTGTTTTTCTTCAGGAGATTGTGGTGGTCTTAAATCTTCCCACTGTTGTGGTTTTGATCTATTCCATGGAGGTTGTGCTTCAAACATGGCCACTACTTCAGATTCTTTCTCATCTATTTCCTCATTATTTTCAGAAATTGACAAGCTAAGAACTCTCTCCAACGGTAATTCATGAATTTTACTTTGAACTGAGTGAATGAACACTGTGTCCAGCACTTCAATACATTTACTTTTATTTTCCTCATCTTTGAATTTAATAGTTTATCACACATTAATTTTTATCTTCTCATCATAGACCTTAAGGGTCATGGTACCTTCCTTAATATTTATCATACATCTTCCCGTCTCTAGAAAAGGTCTTCCCAAAATGAGTGGTATTTCTTCATCTTCTGGCATTTCAAGAATTATGAAATCAAGAGGGAACACAAACTTATCAATTTTCACAAGAACGTTGGTCGTGATACCATAAGGTATTTTCACTGAATGATCTGTAAATTGAAGTTTCATTCTTGTGTCTTGTACCTCACCGAGCTCAAGCTTCTTGAAGATTGAGAGTGGCATCAGGCTTACGCTAGCCACCAAATCAATAAGTTATTTCTTGAATGATCTATCCCCAATGGCACGCAGAATAGTTATTGCACCGTTATCTCTCTTTTTCATAGGAATATGGAACGCTTCTTGGAGATGATGTCTTTCATGAATTTGGCATATATAGGCATATGTTCCAGAGATTCAGCAAAAGGGATGTTAATCTCAAGTTTCTTGAACAATTCCAAGAATTTCTCAAAAAAATTCTCGTTAATATCTTTCTTCCTTGTTTTTGAAGGATAAGAAAGAATGATTTTAGACTTAATATCCTTCTATTTTTCCTTCTCAACCACTGGCTCTATAACCACTTCCTCAGCCTACTTCAGATCATCTCGTATTTCTAAATCCCCTTTTATCACACCTTCATCTGGTACTTCCTTTATTTCAACATTCTTAGTTGACTTACCTCTTCTGGTCACAACTACATTCACAGTATGATTATCTCTAGGATTTGCAATTGTTCCACCAGGCAGAGTGCCCGGTGCTTGAGCATTAGCCAGCTGTTGTGCTATTTGACCCATCTGTACCTCCAAATTTGTAATGGAGGCTGATGTGTTCTTCTGATTATCTCTTGTTTCTTCTTGGAACTGAATATTGTGAGCTATAATATTTTCAATAGCCAATTCCTAATCTACTTTCTTATGGACCTGTTGTTGTTGCTGATATTGGTTCTGATATTGGCTTTGTCCTTGTTGCTGAACATTCCCTTTTTTATCTCTCCATCCAAAATTTGGATGATTCTTCCACACCAGATTGTAGGTGTTTGAATAAGGATTATTCTGCTTCAAGAACTTAATGTCTTTAATTTGTTGTGGAGAAGCTAAACAATGCATTGTATTGTGCGGCCCATTGCAGATTTCATAAACAACATTTTATGCTTGCTCAACTTGGGCAACTTGATGAGTGCCTAAATTCAGTGCTTTAAGCTTCTTATCCACCTCTTCAGTAATTGTTTCTTCAATTTTTAATTGTCTGTTGGGCTCCGACTTTAAATCAATGACTCTTTCAGACTTGCTGGCAACCCTGTCATATAACTCCAAGTGCTCATTTGCAGCAATAGCTTCAATTATCTTCTTCACACCAGGGGCTGTTGAGAAATTTGATGAGCCACCAGTTGTTGTGTCTATCAGCTTCTTTGTCTTGATCCTCAGACCATTCACAAATGTTTTCATCTGATCATTCTCGTCTAAATTATGAGTGGGACAGGCCATTTGAGTCTTTTGAACCTTTTATGGGCATCCCCCAGTGGTTCTCCCGCTTTTTGCTTGAAATTCAGTATATCATACATTTTTCTTATGAACAATAAGGCTGGAAAATACTCCTTTAGAAAAGTTGTCTCCATCTCCTCCCAGGTTGTGATACTATTTGTTGGCAAGGAAAAGAACCAGTCTTCAACTTCATCAGCTAAAGTAAAAAAGAACATTCTCAACTTTTTATGTTCCTCGGTATGCCCATCTATCTTCAGGGTTGTGCTCATGGTCAAAAATATTTGCAAGTACTTGTTAGCATCTTCATTTACTCTTCCCGAAAAAGATCTCCTCTTGAGCTGAGTGATAGTACTGGGATGCAGCTGAAAGTGTGGTATATTCACTGGGTGACTCACAATTATCAATCTACCAGCTGGTGCATTTGTCCCTCCATAATCATCAAGGAGTCTCTCAGGTCATGGTGGATTTTCACCCATGACTTCTGGATCTGTATCTGTCTCTTTATGCTCAGAACGGTGTTCTGAATCAGAATCAGAATTATCTAAACAGTGTTCGGATGCCAGTCTAGCTAATCTCGCTTCTCTTTATCTTGAATGAAAAGTTCTTTCAATCTCTGCGTCAAAAAGGAATTCAGCTGAGGCCTTACCTCGCATAAAATATTAGACAAAAATTAGTAATGTAATATGAAATAATAAAAATTATATAATAGAAAAATGAAATTTTAATTGCAGGGCAATAAAAATTCAAAATAACAATGAAACTCTGTATTTTGGCAGTCCCCGACAACAGCGCCAAAAACTTGATCGGAAAAGTAGCAAGTGTAATATTTTCATTGATGTAGTAATAATGGGATTTACCCAAAGATCGATCTCGAGGACTACGTAGGAAATACTGAGTTTTAATATTAATTCAATCAAACAAAAACAATAGTTTTGGGTTTGATTGGAATAAATCCTTGCGAAAGATTAAATGACTGAATATAAAATGTGATTTTTGTTTGATAAAAATATGTTAGGGGTGAGTGTATGATCTTCCATGAAATAACCTTCACTCTTTGATCTTTTCAACAAGTTCGTCAACCTCAATTACCTATTCTTAAGATCATCTTTCCCTAAGTCCTTCGTAAAAAACCTTTAACCTTCTACCCTAATTTCAATGTCCATTCAAATTAGTTTTTAGGTTAAGTATTCAATTATTATGAATTATTATGGTTATTATAGGATTACCCTAGTCCTAGGTAAAATCATCTATAATATCATTATCTAGAAAACCTTAACACGACCGTCCGGTTCTAATGTGTTAATAATAATGAAACCCTATGGTCCCATATGGTAAAACTATAAATTTTTCTAAACAATTAAATTGATGCATAAAAAACGGTTATGTTGAAAGAAACAAAGAGTTCAGTTTTCATAACATTGAAAATCAGGAACACCCCCTAGCATGGGGGGTTTATACTCTCATATAATTCAAAAGTAAAATAACACAGATATTAGATGTAGACATTTCAATAAGTTTTGGAATCTTTGATCTTCAATTTTTATCACGCATGAAGAGTTCTTCGTTCCCAAAGCTCCTCTGGATCTCCAATCTCCTATCGTGAAATTCTTCAATTGTTCAAAAATTCCTTTTTTCCTTCTTCAAATTAGGTTTAAGTAGTCTGATCCTTCCTAGGTGATGCAAAAAGTCCAAAGTAGCCTCCAGGGTTCAAAAACCACTAAAAATTCCAAAATTAAGAATTATCAGCGTCTGGGCTTACACGGGTTGTGTCAGCAGACATAGACACCCACGTCAGTGTTTGTGATCCTTCCTTCATACGTTTATGCTTTAGCTGACTTGACACGAGTCGTGTCATGTGACACGAGCACCCATGTCGCCTTTTGTCTTCAGCTTATTTTCCTTCCTCTCCTGACACAGCCCGTGTCAGGTGACACGGGTGACCGTGTCAAGGCCCTTGTAACTTCATGTTTTGCTTCGCGTTTACACAAATCCTCTGGATATTTTTACCTACACCTGCGATTACCAAAACCTACCAAACTAAACCATCAAAAGCCTCTAAAAGACATGAAATTCCAATAAAATCAACACAAAGATACATTTGCGAAAAGTAACATTACTTAAACAAAACGAATAAAAGACAAACCAAAGTGTTATAGTTTTGATGAACTTATACCGAATAAGTGATGGAAATGAAGTAGAAATGGTGACCGATTAACACCAAACTTTAAACACTATCATTACCATACATTCACATGTTGAAACAATCAAACTTGAAAAATCACTAGTTGCATCCTCAAGCCAATCAAAATAAGCTTTTGGACACAAAAAAAAAAGAATGACAAAAATTTAATTAACTACTACTACATACAAACTATAAAAACTCAAAAACTATTGGGTTGCCTCCCAACAAGCACTTGTTTTACGTCGTTAGCTCGACGCTTTTATTTATGAATAATCCTCCAAGTTGCCTCTTTACATGGTTAGTTGTCACCAATGGCTATTCCTAACCACACACTTTAGCAAACGTGAAGGGAAATAAACATATATACAATATTCACAAGTATACAAAACATGTACAAATATACAAGTGTGGTAAACATATACAAATATACAATATAGACAATATAGACATTATGTACAAAACTCAAAAATATAGAAACTATTGCAATGCGATTCAATATCTAAACACTAATCCCCGACAACGGTGCCATTTTGTTCGAACTGTAGTATAGCGGTAAGAGCAAAAGAAATGAAGTATTTTTCAGGCAAAAGACTATTGTTTCCACAAGGATCAATGCAAGGGAAAGAATGTCGTTCAAAAATTTTGGTGTTTATGAGCTTGGGTTAAATGGGTTTGAAGTATGAAACGTAAAACTATTAACAAGAAAAAAATTCATTCTTTAGAGAGGAGAAACTTATCAAGCATGAATTTAAACTACTCATCACTAACTTAAACCTATCGATCAATTGTACTCAACATATAATACTTGTTAAAACCATCACTTATCTCTCACATCAGTATCCATTTCAGCAACACCTATGAGATATGTCACAACCAAGATTATGTCTAACCCAAATTGCAAGAATAATAGTATTCTCGCGTCGGCGGTGTCTCACGCGAAACAACAACACGAAGGCATTAAGCTTCGATAACCAAGTGATTATTAGCTATAAATATATCTCTAGAATCTAGAAACTAACAAATTTCCTTCCTTAATCAAGATTTGTGAGGCATGTTCCTACAACAACACAAATCCAAACATAAAGGCAAAAAGATCAAGGAAAGAAACAATAATGATTTGTAAAGAATATATTATACAATATTGTGATCACTACATATACATAGGTTCAAAGTAAGATTACAAACAAAACCCAAAAAATAGAGAAATATATAGAGAAGAATGAAGAAGAAACAAACATCTCACGGATTGTAAGCTTCAACTGATGAGAAATCCTACTTCGGCTTATCCATATGCAAGCTCCAATGTTGTTTTCTAGACTCTCTCATCAAAAGAATGAAGGTGATGGTGTTGAGACTCAAAAATAGTCAAACCATACCCTAAAAATCAGATTTTAACAATATTTATAAAATTTCAAAGTTACAGGTCGCGCTTAGCCCACAGAGCCCGTTAAGCGCACTCTGTTGTGTCGAGAAAAAAATAGCTTTTATCTTCGCCATAACTTGAGAACTGTAACTCTGATTTACGCACGGTTAAAAGAGTTGGAAAGCTTATTCAATGCTCTATCTAACAATGAGTAAATACCATGCTTTTATGACTATTTGAAATATGTGACAATCTTATTCCTTGCTTTGCATATTCTCTTTTATTGCTCAAAATCACATCCTTGAAGTTATTCCTTTGGCTCTTATTACTCTATGCTCCAATTATGCATGAATACCTATAAAAGAGATGAAGAACAATCAAACTCAATGATATTTACATGATAATTTGATATATACACTATAAAATAAACCATACTGAATATACACTAAAGTTGAAGTTTATTGATGAAAAGCAAACGAACTAAGCCGATGAGTGCAAATTATTCATACTCAAATTCACAAAAATTTAGCACTCATCATCGAGCTACTAACATTAAAGAAAGCGTGCGTGAGGCAACTCACGAATTTCTTTTCATTTTATCAATAGGCGGTTAATTTTAATTCTAGTTAATAAATTTATAAATTGTGTGTGTTTTCTTTTCAGGGCCACTGCATTTTCCATAGCCAAATTTATACAATAACATTATTTTAAGATGTAGACATTTGATGATATGAAGATTGTTTTCAAAAACAGAGCCCAGAGAAGGTGCTACAAAGTCTTGGTAGAAAGAACCATTTCACCAACTAGATACCATGACTTCCCTAGCTTATTAGCTTTAGGACTCTGATAGTGTGGTGTACATGTTTAACTAGCTCAGTTAGGATCATTTCTCTATGCATATACACCCAACCTATAAGAACCTTACCATGGAATTTCTCAGTTCTTACCATTATAACCCTCGCGTAGGAATAGACCAAGTCAGATGCCTAACTGCCTTCTAACTCTTTGGGAAAGAGTATCGACTCACGCATGATGAGCTAGCCAAACTTATCTCAGTATGGACCCCAAGCTTACACTGAGGTACAACTAGGTGACAATATGCAATGGGCACTAGATTTTTTCTGGGGAAGAATTATTAAGGATTACCCCCTAACTATAAAAGAATGAACCCACCTCTCATCCACAACCCTGCCATCAGATATTTCCAGATGGTTGCAACCCAAAAAAAATTTGGAAAACCTGTGAACATTGGATTAATTAGTAAGGAAGAAATATTTTTTATGTTCAGTATTTTCCAATCTCTCCCGATTCACTCTGCTTCCTTTTTATGGAAAATTTAGCAAAAGTTATTAACCAGGTTATGGAGAACATCTATGTCGGTGATCTAGTCACCCATATTGTCATTACTTTGAGACTTCACAACCAGGTCGCTCACCTAGTCCAATTTTGTGGCTATGATATACTAGATACCGACCATTGTTTCAACTATAGTTTAGTGAGGCGTGAGGGACCTAGACAGTTTAAATTGCTCATTAACTATGAAGTGGTCCACCTTTTCACCCTACCTAACCAGGGGTTCACTAGTGTCCATGACCATAATAACTAGCATTACCAATTGGAAAACCAAAATGAAGGCCCATCACCACCTGAGACTCCTCCAACTTCTGAATATCACCATACTCCTTATCCATATATGCCTTCATCATCTTTGTCCTCAAATCCTACAGACGCGCACCAAGTTAACTATGAGCTCAACACTTTAAGAAGAGAGGTCATGGCCCTTTGGCATGACCTGTAAGAACAAGTTGACAGATTGAATGAACAGATGGACCATCTCTTCCTGAGGATTTACTCATTGAGGAGAGCTCGAGGCCATTATGGCCCCTGATATGATTACACGCTTGGTTCTTTCCTTCCTTTCTCACCTTGGATCAAAACATTGGGGATAATGTTTGGTTTAAGTATGGGAGAGGAACTTTACTTGATTTCTAGTTACATTTCATGCTTTCTTTATTGCTTTCTAATATTTCTTTTGTTTAGCTTTAGTTTGTTTTATCGAGTCATTGCATGTGTTGTCGAGTCTTTATGTGTGATTTTTGCTGTTTATTGAAAATTTTCCTTTTCTTGAGTCATACCGAAATTTTTGCAAAAAGAAACAGTGTTTGTTTTGAATTTTTGGGCTATTAGACAAGCTTAGAACTGGTTATAGAGAATTGGGAAATATCCTGAAATATCAGTATCATCTTGACACCCAAATTATAGAGATCGATCTGGGTAACTATTATGCATTAGCCTTAAATTCTTACCCCAAAATATATTATTAAGTAGTTTATTTTAGCATTCGGCACCGACTTAAGCATGTTCTACACATGGAAGCCGGTGAATATAAGTGAATGATCTTAATTTTTTCTACAATAGTTAATCGAAAATAGGGAATGCGCCTTCTAAGTTAGGTGACCCTCACCTAGTCGCTTAACTCAACAGTTGTGGAACCTACAAAAATATAAGAATAAAAACTTGTTGTTAGTTGGTTCAGAGGTTTTTGGTGCTAAACTTGGTTGGTCATATTACAGTCTGATCCCCCACAACTACAATAGGGTAAACAAAGGGGTTACACCACTTAAAGTACCAAAACCCTGTGCAAAAGATCATAATCACTAATCACTCGCCTTACTATGAGCATGTACGTATAACTTGCTTAATGTGATTGCTTCTGAATGAAAAAGGATGAAAAATGAGATGAGTGAGTTAGGCTTAAGTATAATGACATGATACAAATTGGTTTATATAGGAAGGAGACTTATGCCCGAAAAATGTGGAATGTGTTATAATGATGCCCTAGTTTTTGTGAATTAGTACCTTTGACATAACCTTGTTCAAAGTAAAGTCTTTAAGCCCTGAGTAGCTATCGAGTGTCACTATTTACTTTCATTTTCCTTGAAGACAAGCAATGATTCAAGTGTGGGAGAGTTTGATAACACCAAAACACATTGTATATTTGACTCGATTTACATATATTTTATTGTTGTTTTATCTCTATTTCCAGCATTATGTTGGTATTTTGTTTGTATTTCAGGTATTTTACCAAATGGGAGTCGTATGTGAAGAAACAAAGTAATTCGAATGAAAACGGAGAAGAAAATGACATTTTACACTCAAGGTGACCACCATGGTGTTCACCATAGAAGTGGCCATGGGTGGTCCACACGCTAACAGTCACAAAGACTAAATCATAGCCACTTTGTGAGCATACCGTTTGCCATGGGGGCGTGGTGGTCGCCACACCTTGTAAAAATGCAACAATTACATTTTAGGCTTTGCTTGGTCTCCCACTTTTCCCATTCTCTCCTAAAATCTCTCCCATGAATCCAACAACTTCCCACTTGATATTTTAGATTTTGGAACTCTATAAATAGGTGTTTAGCTTCACTTTTTGGATCATCCAAGCTTATTACAAACTTAAGCCATATATTGTTGCATTTTGTAACCTTTAACTCTTCACATCAGAGGGTTATAACACTGTCGATTGAGTCAGTATCAAGTTTGGAGCAACCACTCTGTAAAAGTTTAATCTTGCCGCCATTTTATTTCCCGCATTTAAGTCTTTCTATTGATTTACTTCATGTACCAGATTAAAGTCTCTTCGGAGCAGGCTTTTATTAATCACAATATTTTAATTTATTGTGTCTTTATTTATCTGCACTTAATTGGCTTTAAATTAATTTCTATCAATTGCATGTTTCCAACTTTACTTTCCATGTCTATTATGTTTTATTCCATGGTTGAATCAATTGTTTTGTCGTATGTTATAATCATGTCTAACTAAATTATAAGTGTTGAAATGTAAGGATCGATGATTCGATGGTACTCTAAATTGTTGTTCTTTGAGAAATACTTGTGGGGTTATTTTGATTTTATAACAACTTTTCTAAACTTAATTTGTTCGATTGCTATGAAAGTAGTACCATTTATATGTCAGGTAAGAACAAAAGTCGTTCGATACAAAAGATTAAGGTTGTTTAGTTTTTAATTAATAAATATCGCGGAAGCTCTTTGTTGATTAATTAGGAAAGCTAGTATTTTTTAGAAAGTGTTTTTAAACCCATTTTCATATGTGTTTATATGTTTAAGATACGGTTGACCGAGTGAACACCGAGAACCCTTTAAAGTCTAATCTTCCATTCAAAGCTACTTTTCATCTAGGTAAAAGAAACTTATTTCTAAAAAAATTATTTACTTCTTTAAAGCAAAATGCGTTGGGCACGCGACAGCGGCCGGTATAAATTAGAGAGTAAAATCCAGTTTCGATTACGTGACAGCGAGATTTCCTTTTTAATTAGTTATTTTTCAAAGAGGAAAACATTGTCCCACATGTAGTTCAATTTAGGAACAATTAGAGTATAAACGAATTGATGAGATCCACATTCTAGCATTGCATTTCTGAATTAATTATTCTACTTTATTTTTTGTATCTCTAATCATTATTTTAATCGCCTTAGATAAACACCGTAGCAATACAAAATGATAGCTTGAATATTAAGTCTCTATGGGTTTGACACTATTTGTATTACTCTGATTCTTTTCGTGCACTTGCAAAATACCCCATCAGTTAGAACAAGTTCACGCATAAATGGTGAAAACTTATGTATATGGTCATTTTGGAAAGAATTGAATGTCCCACTCAACCTTAAAGTTGCCATATTTATAGGAATCTCTTAGGATAGATATTAGACTCCAAGGAATCAGTAACAATTATTTTCACTTTTAAGAGCGTAGGAAATGGGTGTGATCCTTACAAGTAATGGTTGAATATTCTAATAAATGGGCGACTAGGAAGCTGGAAAGGGCGACATATTACATAGTATGTCCTTGGAGAACACCATATGTTGATTTTTGTGGGGGGCCCTTATAAATATATCAGTACACAATCCATCAAGCATGTGGGCTTGGAAAGAGTCCCTCAAGCATGGCAGGGGCGAGTCCCTCAGACACACTTGAGGCGAGTCCCTCAGACACACTTGAGGCGGGTCCCTTAGGCATGGCCTAGGGTATCCCTCCAAGTGTCAATCGGGTGAATCCTAAAATATTAGTTGAGATAAATCCCCAATCTTTAGTTGAGGTGAATGCACGTGCGAAATTATTAGGCTTAGGCTTCCTTCTTGTATGGAGAAATGCCCAAATATGAATAACTCATTTGTTTCACTTATTTCATTGGAGAATGTCAATTTATGGTTGAAAGAGATAGAGATAAAATAAGGATTCAAAAGAGAGAAAAGAGGAGAAAAACTCATTCTCGTTTTTCTGCAACCAGTCTCACTAAATCGATGATCCTCTATTCATTCACTGTTGGATCGAGTTGAAATTTAAAGGGCATGTCCACAACATATGTAACTACCTTTTGATCGTTCAGAATTTCTAAATAAGTTCTGAGCTGAGAGATATTTGCTTCGCACAGAAGCTATAGATTAGGGTATTTTTTATCTTTTTTATTCTTATTTGTAAGCTAGTTTGCTTTGTGATTTGTGGTTGTTATCACTATTTTATGAATCACGTTAAGACTCTATTGTACCCTCAATTGATTATAGTGGAGCTATTTCTTTGGTCTTTACGACTCATAGTTTTTACTCTCATATTGAGGGGTTTTCCACGTTAAAAATATCGGTGTTCTTTTGTGCCTTTATTTGTTTGATTTGTCGTCTTATATTTGTTATTGATCCTCAAGGTTCCTACAAGTGTAGGGAATTTTATATCCTCTTTGTATTGGTCTGTTTTTGTGTTTTAATTTCCCATCAAAGTGGCATCAGAGCTCTTGGTTAAGGGTTATTTTACTTGTTTGAATGATGGAGTCAAATACAAAGATGAAGATGGTATTTTTGAATGGCTCAAATTACCATTTATGGAAGGGTAAGATGAAAGACTTACTATTTATGAAGAAATTTTATTTACTGGTTTTTAATTCCGTAAAGCCAAATTATGTGTCTGATGAAGAATGAGAGTTTGAACATCAACATGTATGTAAATGGGCGGATCTATACATTACATATTGGTGTGGCTAAACATGAAATAAAGTATGAACTAAATTATATTGAAAAATTGGCGGTAAAAACTAGGGAACCGACAGTTTTCAAAAACGGGCGATTTAAATGCTTATTTTTTTCTCAGACAAAATAACATCGTTTTAATAACTTTTTTAAAAAACAAAAATTAAAATATAAGTAGACTCCATTCAAAAATTATTTAAAACAATTTTTCTTATTATAATTAAATTTATTAGATGCTACATAATTTTGTTACGTTATTTTGTATTTGGTACTATTTTATCACGTGTGATCATTATGTTTATAATTTGAACTTAAAGAATAAACTTATAAATTATGATAATTTGAAATTTTGTAGGTGTCGTGATTTTTTTAAGAGATCGAGTTTTTCAGCTCGACCGATTTAATAACTATATAATTTTGGTATAGTGGTTGTTTTATTCAATTGAGTTATCTGATTTAATTTGGTTTAATCATGCAATTTGATCAGTGACTCGGTTATTCGACCAATGAACCAGTGACACAATACCTTCACTGGTTTAATGACCAATTCAATTTTTAAAACACTGGTGATGAGGTTTGAGACGGAGAAAAAAATGTGAAACTGTGAGATAAAAAGTTAAAGGAAGAAAAATAGTTATGTTAAAATTTTATTTTCAACCTAAATATATTAATATAGATATTAATTTTTATAAAATGTCAGTGTAATTTTTTTTACACAATCAGTTCATCATAATTATTTATCGATGTTATTTTATAGATGATTTAAACAATAGTCAAATTTTAGTTAAATCTAACAGTCATGATTAAATGACAGTGTACAATTTCTTTACACTATCGGAGTATACTAATTAAATTCTAATATATATATATATATATATATATATATATATATATATATATATATATATATATATATATATATATATATATATATATATAATTTAAAAAAATTGATATGGTTATAGCCACACCATGCCTCAACATGTGTCTGACTTTGGGTATGTGGTTTTATTCGACAATATGTAGAAGATAATATTTATAATCATATTGCTAATGAAACACGTGCAAAAAAATTGTGGGAGAGGATAGAGTCCATGTATGCCTCTAAATCATGGAATAATAAACGATTCTTGTTGAATAGCTTCATAAGTTTGAAGTATAAGGAGGGAACTTATGTTTCAAATCACTTGAGTGATTTTCAAGGGCTCCTTGATCAAATGTTAGGATTGGGTATTAATGTGATGATAAACTTTCAGGACTATTTCTATTGTTGTCTTTAGTAGAGTCTTGAGAGACGTTTCGGGTTTCTATCGCAAATTATACTCCTAGAGGTGTTGTTTCTTTGGAAACAACTAAGAATGGTATTCTTAATGAGGAGATGAGAAGGAAGGCATGTGGTTATTCATCTCAATCTGAGGTACTTGTCACTGAAAATAGGAGGAGAAGTCAGAAAAAGGAACTGAAAGGTGGTAGAGAGAATAACATAAGCAAGTCTAAGCCACGATACAAGAATCTGGAGTGTTATTATTGTCATAAAACAGGACACGTACAAAAGTATTGTTATCAGTGGAAAAAGGGATAACAAAGGCAAGAAAGGTAAGTCTAAATAAAGAGATCATTATGATCATGATAATGATCGTGTTACTGCTGCTACTTTTAATGATCTTGTTATTCTACGTGATCATGAGTATGTTAATCTCGTATGAGACGAGAGCATGTGGATAGTTGACAGTGGCGATACATTGCATGTTAAACCAAGGAAGGATTTCTTCACATCTTATACTTTTGGTTACTTTGGAGTACTGAAGATCGATAATGATGGTGTATCTAAGGTTATTGGTGTAGGTGATGTTTTCTTGCAAATCAACATGGGAATGAAATTGTTGCTTAGAGGTGTTAAACATGCTCCAAATGTCCGCTTTAATTTCATCTTTGTGCATATGCTTAATGATTATGGTTATGACAAACACTTTGGTTCTGGAAAGTGGAAAATCAACAAAGGTAACTTGGTTGTGGCTAGAGGGGAGAAGCTTTCTAAATTGTATTGGACAAAATCTTTGGTTGCTAGGGGCAGTGTGAATGCTACCGACATAGAAGCATCTTTGTGGCACCAAAGACTTAGTCATATTAGTGAAAATGGGCTAAACGTTTTGGCCAAAAAGGATGTTCTTTAAGGATTAAAGAATGCAAATTTGGAGAAGGTGTTCTCATTGCATGGCTAGTAAACAGACCAGAGTATATTTCAAGAGACATCCTTCCTCAAGGAAGTCAAAGTTTCTTCAATTGGTACATTCTGATGTTTGTGGTCCATTAAAGGTAAAATCTTTTAGTGTTGCACTTTATTTTGTTACCTTTATTAATGATTGTTCCAGAAAACTATGGGTTTATACCTTGAAGAAAAAAGACCAAGTGTTGGAGAAGTTCAAAAAATGTCATGCTTTGGTTGAGAGGTAGACAGGAGAGAAGTTGAAATGGGTTTGTTCTGATAACGGTGGTGAGTATTATGGACCATTTGATGCCTATTGCAAGCAGCATGGTATTGCACATGAAAACACTCCTCATAAAACTCCTCAATTGAATGGTTTAGTAGAGAGAATGAATCGAAATCTAATTGAGAGATTAAGGTTTATGCTCTCTGAAAGTAAGTTTCCAAATCATTATTGAGGTAAGGTACTTTAAACGAAGGTGCATGTTCTTAAACTCTCTTCTACTGTTGCTTTGAACAATGAAGTTCCAGACAAATTTTGATTTGAAAAGAATGTCAAGTATGATCATTTGAGAGTCTTTTATTGTAAGGATTTTGTGCATATTCCAACGTATGAAAGATCCAAGTTGGATGCAAAGTCAAAACAAGGTATATTCATCAGCTATGTGAAATATGAGTTAGGTTGTATGATCATGTAGATAAGAATCTTTCAAAGCCGTGATATAGTATTTGTGGAAGACCAAACTTTTGAAGACATTGTGTAATACGGTGGGAGAACTGACTTTTACTGGTTTTGCATTTTTATTCACAAATGTCGTGATTAGAAAGATTCGTCACCGACTTTGATTTTATCTAACAAAGGAAAGGGTGAAAAGAACAGGAAAGACCTTTCGAGATTATTTTCTGAGTAAGGGGGTAGGTTATGGAAAGGGAAGGTGTTATCACCCTTTCCATCTGTAATAATCTACAGGATCTTAGTTGCTAGCTCATTTTGAAAATGCTTTGTGTGTGTGTGTTTTGAAAATATTTTTGAAAAGAAGCCTTAGTGCGGCGAACTTTGTAATGTTTCTCCTTTTCGTTGAGAACGTATACAAAGTGTCTTTGTCTTTTAAAAATTATTAATAAAAGAGTTTTTGTATGTGAAAATTGTTTTTATTTGTTTTTGTGAGCAAGCAACTATAAGCGGTCTACCTACTCGAACGGTCTTTGTTCTTTTCCTCTTTTCCTCTTTTCCTTTAGACAGTGTTATCCTACTATTAGTCAATAGGTAGCCCTATCGTTGGATGTTTTGAGGGACTAGCGAGGGTCATCGTATGATCACAAAGGCAACTAGTAAGATATCTTAGTAATTACCCTAGGGTTTTAAGATCATTTTACCAAGGCAACATCGAAAGGGTCATTGAGGGACTTATGATCTTTTAAACCAAAGGGTAGCCACTAAAATCTCTTACGTTCGAGAATCATGATCGTTTATTCTGAAGGCAACAAGTGGGGAAACCTTAGAGGTACGCGTGTGCGAGTGTGTTGTGTTTCAATTATTTGTCTTGGGTGTTAGGTTTGCTAACGTTTACTTTTAGTCTTATCATGCAGTCCTATTAACATACATCTAACAGTTAATAAATGTACAAAAATAAAAATGCGGAAATTGAATCTACGCTATTACAAGGCTTCGGGTGGGGGATTACAAATCCAAAAATGGGGAAGCAAAAAGTAAAAAGTCCTAAGTTTAACTATTACAGCCTTTTTTTGCAGTTACATCAATATAGAATGCGAAATTTAAAATGAGCACGCGAATACGGAAAGCGGAATAGAAACCCTAAAATACTTCTATACACTTAACATATTTTTTTGTTATTTTTGTTAATAAAATACTTAAATTGAATTAAAAACTAATCTTAATTAAAAAAGTGATAAATAAATGCAATAAAATTTAATCTAGAGAGGAAACTAATTCTAACATTTTTTGCATTTTTATTTGGGAAAATTATTTGAAATAAATAAAACTAGATCTAATTGGTTTTTAAATTAATCAAAATAGTGAAATAAATAAACTAATTAATTTACAAAAATTAAACTTTATTGGAAAAACCTAAATCTATTTTTTGTGACTTTTATGATTTTATCATAAAATAAAAATGGTTTTCATAAAAAATAAATATAAAACAAATTAAAAAAATAAATCATAAAACAAAGAAAATGAAAAAAAAAACATGGGCCTGGTGTGGAGCTGAAAGGGGGATATGAGTTGCAATTCTGTTAGGCCCAGACATAGCAAGCCCACTTTTGCACTCAATCTGGTGGGGAATGCCCCCTGGGGTACACCATGGTCTCTAGCCACTAGGAGCGTTGGATTTAGAATCTTAGATTTGGATAGCCCAGATGTGAGGCGTATCATGCGCTTGCTGATCTTTGCATGCACTAGATCTAAAATAAATTTGTTAGAAAATGCAAAACCCATACTTCTGGAATCGAACCCATGCCCCTTAGGAGGGAGTAACTTTGCACGCTCACTTATCACCGCTAGGCCATTCAAGTCAATTGTTAATACTATAAAATAATAATAATATAATGAGAATTCAATGATGTTCCCAGATTTTCAAACGCACGCGCCATTTATTCAAACGGACCAATAGGGACATGAAGCCTGGACCACCAAAGTCCATGAAAGTCAATGGTGTCGGAGTCAAACTCTGGTCGACCAAAACTTATACCTGCAAAAATATGCAATTTGAGACCAAAAAAAGCCCTATCCTTCATAAAATCAAGCCCTGGTCTCGAATTTGGCCTTAGATTAGTCTGAAAGTCCCTATATTAAGAGACCGAGCCCTAACAGCCATTAATGCCCTAACAGTGGAATCTAGTGTTCTAGGTCTCAAAACTCTCATGCGAGGCGTCCATCCTATCCTAATGAAGGTCCTGAACATAAATAAAAACACCAAAGCATTCAAAAACGTATAAATTAATGGTTTGAAATTCAAGATTTTACCCAAGGATCGGTGAGTTGGTTGAGCGGGTTTTGGGACGATTCAGGCTTGAATAATGGCTGGACACAACTCCTGGAGGCCTCAGGAGTATGATAGAACACTTGAATCAATCTAAGAATGGTTGGAAGTCGCGATCTATGGTAGCACTATTCTTTGATTTTTTTTTTGGAAAATCTTTAGAGCTTTTGGTAGGCAGTTGTGCATGTCCTATTACTCTGACTTTGTTGTGTTTATGTAGCATATCTCATTAGGTCAACAAAAGGAGCAAGAGTCCATGGCATTGAATGTGTGATTTGTTTCAAATATTTTCTTGAAAATCTTTCCAATTTTGAATATTTATTTCCAAATATGTCCTTTTCTTGGTTGTCATGAATTTTACAACTTGACATGAGTTATTTGGGCCTCCAACTTGATGGAAACCAAAAGCTTACATGCCTTGCATCCTATTTTGTGTTTTATTTTTATTTAAATGATATTTAAATGAATAAAATTCAAATAAATAAAAATAAAAATCACAGTAGTGCATGAGTGAGCTTAGGGGTCCTTGAGTAAATCAAAGACATGCTTGAATCCCAAAAATAGGTCCTTGAACTTAAAAATACAATTTTTTCAAAGTTGACTTTTTGCATTTTTATCAATTTGCCCAATTTTCACTATTCATAACTTGCTCAATTTTCATCTTTTGAAGATAATCTTTGACTTTTTAGAAAGCTCAAGATGTCCTCTACAATCTCTATGTTGACCATTTTTTCATTTGAGGAGTTTATCTTGATGTAACTTGCCTTGACAAAAAATTCCTTTCTGTTGACTTTCAAAAAGACCTGTAATATATTGGCTCATATCTTTCCAATGATGCATTTTTTGAACTTGAGGAAAAAATAAAAGTTGTAGGGAATTGAATTTTCTTCATAATGAGTTTGGGTTTGGGCAAAATGTATAAAGCATGTGAAATTTATGCCTGGTCAAAGTTCAGTTGACTTTCCCTAGGAAACCCTAATTTAGCAAGTTTTGATTCTTGATGATTTGAGAGCATTCCTTGAGGAATCATGATCAACCCTTGATCAAATGATGGATATCACTTCAAAATGTTGATATTGACCAAAAATATTGAAGTTTGATTGTATATTGACCATAATTGACTTTTGACCTAATATAGTAGATTTCCAGTCATCTGAGTAATTGACTGGGCAAACTTGTAATGCAAGGCATGAAAGTTGGCATGAGCATTCTTGAGGACATATTAGGAACCATGGAAATCACTTTAGGCCTTTGAAACCCAAACTTCTTTGTGAAAATGAAACCCTAGTTGGAAATCCATTGCTTAGGAGGAGAATTTGTTTGGTCAATTCTTGGTCAATGTTGAGCACTTAGGGACCTCTAGGCGTATGTTTTGAATAAAAATGAGAGGGAAAATTTTTGGGTACAACAGCTACCCCTGTTCAATCATCTTAAACCTGAGGATTTTAGGTTGGCTTGTCTGCCTTTTGTGATCTGAAGGTGGAAGATGATTGAACACTAAAGTGCCCAGAAATTTGCGCTCGCTAGTGCACGGAGTAGCATTGTCAGCTGATAGTATGCTTGAATGGGCTTAGAAGATGACGTTCGGAGAGATGACTGAGAGTTGTCAGAGATGGGCTTATAGGTTCCATCCAAAGTAAATATTAACTTCAAACTGGAAGAAATATCAGAATAAATCATTGGTCGATTTTATCTGAGCCAGCAGATATTTATGCTTGTTTTTATCTGGAAGGAGTATCAGAATAAATCTTTGGTTGATTTATTTGAGCCAGAAAATGTCTACGACTGGAAGAAGTATTAGAATAAATCATTGGTAGATTTAATCTGAGCCAGAAGATGATCTAATGGAAGAAGTATCAGAATAAATCATTGGTCGATTTACCCTGAGCCAGAAGATATTTATGTCCGACTTCAACTGGAAGAAGTATTAGAATAAATCATTGGTCGATTTAATCTGAGCCAGAAGAGGTCTCTGTTGTCTTTAATTGGAAGAAGCATCAGAATAAATCATTGGTCGATTTAATCTGATCCAGAAAAAAGGTCTACTGGAATAAGTATCATAATAAATCAATGTTCAATTTAATCTAAGCCAACGACTATGTACGACCGTCTTCAACTGGAAGAAGTATCAGAATAAATCATTGGTCGATTTAATCTGAGCCAGAAGATGATCTATTGGAAGAAGTATCAGAATAAATCATTGGTCGATTTCCCCTGAGCCATAAGATATTTATGTCCGACTTCAACTGGAAGAAGTATCAGAATAAATCATTGGTCGATTTAACCTGAGCTAGAAGAGGCCTCTATTGTCTTTAACTGGAGGAAGTATCAGAATAAATCATTGGTCGATTTAATCTGAGCCAGAAAAAAGGTCTACTGCAAGAAGTATCATAATAAATCAATGGTCGATTTAATCTAAGCCAACGAACATGTACGACCGTCTTCAACTGGAAGAAGTATCAGAATAAATCATTGGTTGATTTAATTTGAGCCAGAAGAGGTCTCCATATCTTTAACTGGAAGAAGTATCAGAATAAATCATTGTTTGATTTAAACTGAGCCAGAAAAATATCTATTGGAAGATGTATCAGAATAAATCATTGGTCGATTTAATCTGAGCCAGAAGATGGTCTACTGGAAGAAGTATTAGAATAAATCTTTGGTTGATTTATCTGAGCCAAAAAATGTCTACGACCGTCTTCAATTGGAAGAAGTATCAGAATAAATCATTGGTCGATTTAATATAAGCCAGAAGAGGTCTCTGTTGTCTTTTAACAGGAGGAAGTATCAGAATAAATCATTGGTCAATTTAATTTGATCCAGAAAAAAGGTCTATTGGAAGAAGTATCAGAATAAATCAATGGTCGACTTAATCTGACCCATTGACTATGTATGATCCTCTTCAACTGGAAGAAGTATCAGAATAAATCATTGGTCTATTTAATCTGAGCCAGAAGAGATCTCTATACCTTTAACTGGAAGAAGTATAAGAATAAATTATTGGTTGATTTAAACTGAGCCAGAAAAAGATCTACTGGAAGATGTATCAGAATAAATCATTGGTTGATTTAATCTGAGCCAATAGATATTTATGCTTATTTTTATCTGGAATAAGTATTAGAATAAATCTTTGGTTAATTTATCTGAGCCAGAAGACGTTGTTCCTGATAAGATTGCTTGGTCCTACCAGTAACTGATGATGTTGGTCGGTTGATATATCGTTTCCTGAAAAGGTAAAGGGTTAGCGGTATGTAATGATGTATGAAATGTATTGCAAAATGATGTTCTCAAAATAAATGAGATTGTGTTATATGTATATGCTATGACATTTATAAATGATGTATGAATGTGAGTGTATCAGTTGCTCTTTGTAGTGTTGTTGAATTGGGGAAAATAAATCTCTGACTGCTATCGGAGATGAAGAATGATATTCGTCACTATTTTTTGAGGTTAAATGGTCGGGGATTCCTGCCTTCTTCCTGAGGATATTCCACGGGAGATTTTGATTTATGCTTGAGGATAGAAATCTTCAAGGGAAGTTGATAGCCTGTCATGGGTTACCTTCACTCTGACTGGGGATGGAAGAATGAATAACCATCTGATGTGAGTGGAAACTCCTCTAGAGGTAGTTATCTTGATCAAAAAGATTATTGCCGGAAGATTTTAACTATTCGGAGAAATAAACTCTGTTGGGGGATGGACTTCCGTAGCTAGAGAAATAAACTCTACTA
This sequence comes from Vicia faba, assembly GCA_948472305.1. Taxonomy (NCBI): domain Eukaryota; kingdom Viridiplantae; phylum Streptophyta; class Magnoliopsida; order Fabales; family Fabaceae; genus Vicia; species Vicia faba. The sequence goes on from OX451739.1 coordinate 1,455,338,200, forward strand.
GGGAAAGAAATTTCATAAACTGCTTAGGGATTTTATGAAAATCTGTTGGGGAATCCAAGAGGTCCATATACCATGTTGGGGAAGTCTCCAACATACTAGAGAAATGATTGATCCTTTTTATCGAATAATGTATCTTTGTTGCTTATGAATTTTGTGAAGATAGTCCCCTAGGGGTGATTGCTCTGTGGGGATTCACAAATGACTTTTCGATGTTGACCCAACTCTTAAAGCCTTTAGTAACTGTCTTTCTGCTTTTATGCATATATTTGTAAATGATAATCATATTCAAATGCATATGTTCATTTAACATAATCAATTGACATTTTTGCAAACAAAAAAGAAAAATAAAAACAAATAATTTTGAACTTTGAAAGAGGTGATCTTGTATTAATTTGAGAAAGTTTGGCTATATCAGGCGTCTTTGTACAAGGAAGCGGACATCCTAATAATAGGAATGTCGTTGTAAAAAATGAGAAATATACAACGTGGTGCACAAAGGAAAAAAAGCTATGTGAAATAATCCTATTTGGTTTCAATTCTGCTATTGCCTTTATATCTTTGATCGTCTCATGACTTTGCTGCTCAGTAGAAGTTGATTGGATTGATTCGTACCGTTCGAACTTGACACTTGATAATGAGGTCTAGCCGTAAAGTGATCCAATGGGACATAGTCATACGCGTTTAATCCCTAATTTTTTCCTGGACCACCCTTTCAGGTTTTCAGTCCACCGGGATACCCTTTTTTGCCCAAGCCGCCTTTTTTAGGTTTTCGACTTGCCGGGTGTATAGACTTTTCATGTATATCCCTAATTTTCCCGAACCCTTTTGGTTCTCCGGGATGCCCTTATTTTTTCCTAGGCCAGTCGACCTAGCGGGTCTCTTTTCATGTGTAGTATCTTTTAACTATGTCCGTGTTTACAGGGTACGGAAGGTCGTCACCATCCATAGTGGTTAATATCATGGATCCACCAGAAAATATACTCTTGATCACAAATGGTCCTTCGTATGTTGGAGCCCATTTGCCCCTGGGATCACCTTGTGGCAGGATGATGCGCTTGATTACAAGGTCACCCACCTGATATACCTGACGTCTGACCTTATTGTCAAAAGCCTTGATCATACATTTCTGGTACATCTGACCATGAAAAACAGCCGCGAGCCTCTTTTTGTCAATTAGATTCAACTGTTCAAGTCAAGTCTGAATCCATTCATTTTTGTTTAAACCTGTATCCTTCATGATTCTCAGGGAAGGGGTCTGAACTTCGACGGGTAAGACAACTTCCATACCATATACGAGAGAAAAGGGGGTTTCCCATGTGGATGTGCATACTGAGGTACGGTAACCATGAAGCGCAAATAGTAACATTTCATTCCAGTCTTTATATGTTACCATCATCTTCTGTATAATCTTCTTTGTATTCTTATTGGCAGCTTCCACAGTGCCATTCATCTTCGGCCGGTAAGGAGAAGCGTTATGATGTTTGATTTTAAATTGCATACAAAGCTCGGTGATCATAGTATTATTGATGTTGGTACCATTATTTGTGATAATTATTTTTGGGATACCATACCGACAGATAAGATTATGTCTGATGAACCGATCCAGAACATTCTTGGTAACAAAAGCGAACGAGGCTGCCTCTACCCACTTCATGAAGTAATCAATGGCGACAAGGATGAAACGATGTCCATTGGAAGTGGTGGGTCTAATATTCCTAATCATATCAATACCCTACATTTTGAATGGCCAAGGAGAAGTCAAGACATTTAACGGAACTGGAGACACATGTACTTTGTCAGCATATATTTGGCATTTGTGACAAGTTCGGGAGTGATGATGACAATCTGCTTCCATAGTGGACCAATAGTATCCTGCCCACAGGATTTTTTTAGCCATTTTATGGCCACTAGAATGGGTGCCAAGGGCACCTTAGTGCATATTCTCCATAATTTTCTCCGCTTCTCTCTTATCAACACACCGCAGTAAGGTAGAATCATGGTTGTGCTTGTAGAGAATTCTCTTACTCAGGAAGAACTTGGCAGAGACTCTTCTTAGAAACTTCTTGTCATTTATGGACGCCCCCTCAGGATATTCTTGGGCTTCAAGATACCTTTTTACCTCGTGGAACCAAGGCATTTCCTCTACTCCCTCAGTATCTACCTCATAAAAGTGTGGTAGTTCGTCTAATATTTCGATAGTGATCTGGGGGCTTCGTTATCCCATCTGACCTTAAACATGGATGACATGGTAGCTAGTGCATCTTCTAACTGGTTTTCTTCTCGTGGAATATGTTCAAAGGTAATCTCTTCAAAATATGGGATCAATGTCAATACATGCTCTCGGTACGGGATGAGATTAGGATGCTTCGTGTCCCGTTCTCCCTTAATCTGACTGATCACCAAGGCTGGGTCTCTGTATACTTATAAGAACTTGATCCTCATATCGATAACAGCCTTGATACCCATAATGCATGCCTCATATTCGGCCATATTGTTGGTACAGTTAAAGCATAGTCTGGCGGTGAAGGGTGTATGACAGCCTTCTAGGGAGATAATCACAGCACCAATGCCATTACTGAGTACGTTGGAAGCTCTATCAAAGACCATAGTCAATCATGATCCTTTTTCAGGTCCCTCATACGGTCTAGGTTCTTCATAGTCAGTTACTAGCATAATGTTCTCGTCCGGGAACTCAAAATTCATTGAATGGTAATCGTCTACATCCTAGTGAGCCAAATGATCAGCTAGTACACTCCCTTTGATTGCTTTTTGGGTAGTGTACTGAATGTCGTATTCGGCCAGGACCATTTTCCATCTTTCTATTCTTCCAGAGAGAGTGGGCTTCTCGAATATGTATTTAATAGGATCCATTTTAGATATCAATAAGGTAGTGTGAGTCAACATATACTGTCTTAGTCGAAGAGAAGCCCATGCCAAAGTGCAGCAAGTTTTCTCGAGCAGTGAGTATCTTATTTCATAGTCGGTAAACTTTTTCTAAGGTAGTATATTGCATGCTCTTTTTGACCAGACTCGTCATGCTACCCCAGCACACACCCCATTGAATTCTCTAATAATGTTAAGTACATGATCTGAAGTCTTCCTTTAACCGGCGGCATCAAAATTGGAGGTTCTTGAAGATACTCTATGATTCTGTCAAAGGTTGTCTGGAAATCGTCATTCCACTTTACTACTTGATCTTTCTTAAGTTATTTGAAGATTAGTTTACAAGTAGCGGTTAGGTGGGAAATGAATCTGGTAATGTAGTTTAGACGTCCCAAGAAACCTCTAACCTCCTTCTCGGTACGGGGAGTTGGCATCTCTTGAATTTCTTTAACCTTTGAAAGATCCACCTCAATACCTTTACCACTGACAACGAAACCTAGGAGCTTGCCAAATCTTACTCCAAAGGTGCATTTGTTCGGGTTCAATCTTACCTTGTACTTCTTCAGTCTTTCAAACTATTTTTGCAAATGGTTCAGGTGCTCTTCTTCAGTTTGAGACCTGGCTATCATGTTGTCTACATAGACATCTATATTGTGATGGATCATATCATGAAACAAAGCTACAATAGCATACTGATAGGTTACCCCAATGTTCTTCAACCCAAATGGCATAACTTTGTAACAGAAGGTGCCCCACTATGTGACGAAAGTTGTTTTCTCCATGTCTTTAGGTGCCATTTTGATCTGATTATAACCAGGTAACCCTTCCATGAAGGAGAATATATTATATTATGCGGTGTTGTCAACCAGAAAATCAATATGGGGAAGCGGGAAGTCATCATTGGGGATCACCCTATTTAAATCTCTGTAATCCACACACATACGCACTTTACCGTCCTTTTTAGGTATCGGCACCACATTTGCAACCCATTGTGGATAAGAAGTAACAACTAAGAATCCAGCATTGAATTATTTCATGAATTCAGCCTTGATCTTTTCTGACATCTCAGGACATATACGACGAACCTTTTGCTTCACTAGAGGGCAGTCTTCTTTTGTTGGCAGACGATGAACCACGATATCAGTATCCAGCCCCGGCATGTCTTCGTATGACCAGACAAAGATCTTAACATAGTCACGTAACATCTAAATTAACCTTTCTTTTACACCATTTTCCAAGTTGGTACCTATCTTGACTTCCTTTTTATTCTCCTCAGTACCCAAGTTTACTGTCTTGATCGGCTCTTCATGAGGTTGTATTTCTCTTTCCTCTTGCTGTAATAGTCTAACAAGTTCTCCTGGTACTTCACAATCTTCCTCATCTTCGTCCTCGGCTTGGTAGATCGGATTTTCAAAGTCATAACTGGCAATAGCAGAACTGTTATCAATGGGATCCAGGGTGGATGTGGATATGCAATTTGATATGTGGGTGTGTGTAAGAGCGCATAGCTATTTTGTAAAAAGAAAGACAGAGAGCGTAAAATTTGAATGCAAATGTCCAATGATTTATTAATGACATATGAAAATAAAGTGTGATAACCCTTACAAACAGACCGTTGTTCCTCGGGTAAGACACAAGGTTTAGAGTTTAACTTGTTCAAGAATTACATATCCTTAAAAACAGAAAAGTAATTACTCCTAGCTAAAAGAGATAGGCACAAAGTCTCTAGCCATCCAATTATTGAGTCCACCGTTGATAGTAGGGAAGATCTAATTGTCCAGGCCACAGTCACTGTCAACATCCTCCACTGAATTGACTCCATGGTTGTTGATGTGTAGTGGTGGTCCTCCGACGCGAGCACAACGAACAACTTTTTAAGCTCTTGAAGTGAAACCCAAACCAAATTTGTCAGACTTATAGGGGATGTCAGGGAGTTCGACCCAAATAGTACACCCACCTTCTTCAACTACAGCCTTAGCATCTTTTAGAGAAGCCATTTTTAGTGGAGATCTGGTAATCTTTGGAACAACAGCAGCAACCTTGGTAACAACGATCGTCTGAAGAATCTCTTCAAAATCTAACAGGGGGTCTCAATGAACTCGCCATCCATCTCGACATATCTGAAAGAGTTCAAGTGGCTTACCATATACTCTTCTTCTCCATAGACTATAACAATCTTTCCATTAACCAGATATTTTAACATCTGATGCAAAGTAGAAGTGACGGCGCCGACCCCATGAATCCAAGGGTGTCCTAGTAAGAAAGATTAAGACGGGAGAATGTCCATCATGTAGTAAGTGGAGTCAAAATTTTGTGAACCAACTTTAATCGGGATGTCTACCTCCCCATGTACCATCCTTTTGGAACCATCAAAAGCCCTCACCACAATATTACTGGGTTTCAATGTAAGTCCTTCGCAATTCAATCTGTCTAATGCACCTTTGGGTATAACATTCAGAGATGAACCAGTGTCCACCAATACATGAGCTAGAGTAGTTTCCCTGCATTCAGTAGAGACATGTAGGGAATTGTTATGTTTTCTTCCCTTAGGAGTCAGATCAGCATCAGAGAAACCTAGTCCATTATCGGCAGTCAGACTAGCAACACAGTTCTCAAATTGGTCGGCAGAAGTCTCTTGTGGCACATGAGCAGATTTTAGAAACTTCACCAAGGCTTTAGCATGGGCCTCAGAGCACAACAACAAAGCTAGCATTGAAATCTTCAAAGGGGTTTGCCCCAATTATTCCACAACATTGTAGTCACTTTTCCGTATGATTTTTAAAATTTCCTCCATTTCTTGCTTGGAGGCCTCGGGAATGGTTTCTTTAGGTGCCTCCGTCCGGGCAGGCTCAACCAATACTTCTTTGCCCCGAGTCTCAATTGACTCAGTAGTAGGAATAACAACAGGAGTAACAATAGGAGTAGCAACAAGAGTAACAATAAGAGTGACAATAGTCTTTGGAGAGATTTCAGAAGAGAAAATCCTTCCACTTCTGGTAACTTTACTGGTCTTGAAAATGTTGACAATGTTAGGATCAGTATCTTCAGTAACTTCATTCTTGATGGCCAACAGGTCTTGCTTGACGCCATGATAATAAACGTCAGCTCCATAATTCCAAGGAATGACTTTGTCGGAGGAATATGGTATGGGCCCTGGAGAGGTAATGATCAGGGGAGCAATTTTAGGTTTGTCAGTAATCCTTATAGGCCCTTTGGAGGAGACCTTTACAGGATTACTAGAGATGGTAATAATTGACACATCTTCACGTCTTACATCTTCACATAGGCTTTTCATAGAGGGAGTCTTCTCAAACAGAATTTCCCTATCGTTCATCAGGTGTTAGACACCTATCTTTAGCAATATACAACCATTGGGCATGGATGCACAAAGGTAACAATCTTCATTATAGCCTAGAAATAAACCAGCTTGTAGGAAGTTCTTCTTAACAATTGGAGAGGAGTAGTCAAATCATTCACGGAAGAAACAAAAAGGACACCATCAACAGCATTGATACCTTTCTCATGTTTGGGCATCGGTGCAGTTATTACATTGGGAGTCTCAGGAGGGTAAAATTCAATCTCCTTTGTATCAATAAGTTCTTGAAATTTATTCTTTACAGCCCAACAATCACTCGTATCGTGCCCCGGACTGTTGGAGTGGTAAACACACCGTGCATTCGGATTGTAATAGGGAGAGGAAATGTTTGGGTTTTGGGGAGGATCCTTCAGAGTGACCAGGTCATCCTTCAACAAATGTTGCAATGCCTGAGACAGAGGCATGTTAATTCTGCTGAATTGTCTTCTAGGCGCATCCGACCTGCGCTGATTATTTTTTCGTTAAGTTGGTGCATGGTTGGAGATCATTACAGCTCCTACCGTTGGACGACGTTCAACTTTATCATGATTTATTTGACCATAGGTAGCACTAACTTCCTTATTTCCACTGAACGACTTCCTCGCGGTACTTGAAGAAGCATCCCCTTGGATTTTACCACTCTTGATACCAGCTTCCACTTGTTCTCCTGTCAGTACCAGCTCGGTGAATCCAGCTGAAGAGCTTCCAATCAAATGGTTGAAAAATAGGCCTATTAGAGTACCCAAGAACATGTACACCGACTCCCTATCAGACAGGGGATGCTGAACTCTACCGGCTAGATCCCTCTACTTTTGGGCATAATCTTTGGAACCCTCACTAGAACCCATAGACATGCTTTGGAGTTGTGTACGGGTTGGAGAGAGGTCAGCATTGTATTGATACTGCTTGTAAAAAGCAGCAGTCGAATCTTCCCAATTACGGATGTTGGTCCCTTCCAATTGATAGAACCACTCTAACTGCTTCCCCAACAAACTCTCTTGAAAGAAGTGGACCCATAATTTCCTATCAACTGTATGGGGTTGGATCTTCTTGACGTAAGACCTCAGATGGAGCTTGGGACATGAAATACCGTCATATTTTGCAAAAATGGGAACTTTGAATTTTTGTGGGATGACCACTCTTGAGACCAACCCTAGCTCTTCAAATTCCAAGCCAGGTACCCTATAAATCTCCATACCATTGAGACGACCCTCCAGTTGTTTATACTTGTCATCAACTGGAGGATATTATTCTTCCGCATTGTCTGCTTCCTCTTCATCAGTCCCTAGGTTGTTATCTTCTTCTTTTGTCTTCTTGTCATCCTCTTCCTGATTATCCCCCTCATTTGATGGATTTGCAAATTCTAGAGCTCGCTTGGCTGATCCTCTAAATCTTCTTCCCATATTCAGGTCGCCATCTGGTTTCTTTGCCTTCTTTTTCTTCTCTTTAGTGATGAGAGCTTTCAGATCTTCTTGTCCCTTAGCCAAAGCCAGGAACATCTGTTGGAAATTGAGCATTATGTGTTTGAAGATCCTTTATGTTTTGTTCAAGAGCCATTTCTTTTTGCTGAAATAAACAATGAAAAGATAAGAAACCTGTCTTGAAATACTTGCTTATGTAATGATATGCATGACATGTTTATGCAATGTTTTCAAGGACTTCGGGAAATTCAAATTTGTGAACCAAAATGAAACAAAGATTTTATTAGTAAAATTCAAATTACAACTGCCTTTTAGGATTACTGTTGTACCCCAAAATTTTCCCTCCCATTTTTTATGCAAGATACTATCCTAGGGTTTCTCGAATACTCAATTTGGCTCAAAAGTTGATCAGACAGATTCTCTTCCTAGGCAGTAAGTCAACAATTAGGGTTTGTTATTTCCCAAATAAAATTGAGTCTCCAAAGTTTCAAATGGTCTTTGTGGTTCTTCATGTATTCTCAAGGATGCTTGTTCCAAGTTTCAAGCCTCGCATCGCAAGTTTGCTCATTCAATGGTGCAGATGATTGAAAATGAATTACATTGACCCAAAATCGACCTTTGCAAGATCAAGTTCAAACGATTGTAACTTCTTCATTATTTGATATTTTTGAGCGTTTCTTTTTGCGTATGAATCTCCTTGATGTCATCCCTAATTTCTCTTCACAATTCAAGAGTTGATTACATGCAAAAGATCATCAGAAAATTCGAATACTTTAGAGGTCATTTTGCAAATTTGACCTAATCACAAGAAACTCTAGTCCAATTTTCGAGGGTCATAACTTCTTCAATTCTCAATGTCCTCAGGAGATTCCATTTGCGAAGTATCATGAATAACATTTCCTATGATATTACTTCAAAGATCGAAGTCAAAATAATACTTGGTTCAATTTATGTCACAGTCGTTTCTCAGAAGACGTTTGATTCTCATGTTGAGATGATTCATGAAAATAGAGTTCTAGTTCGATGACTCATTGATTGATTGTCGCTTACTTCAAGTCATTTGCAAGTGAACATTAACGATTATTGGATTAAGGGGGTTGTTGATTAAATCCCTTAAAGGCGTGATTGGTATTATTGGCTCGTATTGAATTTACCGCGGATTGACGGTGTGGGTTTTATTGAAAAAAGATTCGAGAAACAATTTGAATAATTCTTTTATTTCAAATCAGTACAAGTGTGAGAGGTGCAATTCATTCTTATGAATTTGCTTTTGAATTCAAGATATGCAAAAGAACTAATTTCTCATGATGCAAGTTTTCTCAATTTTTGAAGATCAATTCATGTAACTAGTTTGGAATTCTAGGAGCAGATACAAGATGTTCATTCATTATCCAAAATTCATTCAAGAAGTCTCAAATTCATTCAAGGATGAAATTTTAATTCAATGTTCATCATCCAAGTTTGGATTCAATTTCATCCAAGTTTGATTCAATTTCATCCGAATTACATTCAACAAAATTCCAAGTTACAATTACAAAAGAATTGAGGAAATATATTCAAGACAAGTTCCATTCATGTTACAAATTTATTTGTGTTATTATTACAAAGTTACCAAGAAGTTACAAATTTGTACAAAAATCTATTTCCAACAATTCAAAACAGCTCCATAAAACAGTTGTTGCTGCCCTGTTCACCAGCCCAATACCATGTTGCCTACAGCCTATTCTCCAGCCTTGTTTTATCCTATAAAACAGCCCCAAAAATACAGTAAAAACTGTCAAACAAAAACAGTCCACCAACCTACAAAACACTCCACAATGTTGTCCAGAAATTGCCCAAAATGGCTAAGTGCAAACCTGCACAAACAATCCAAAAATCAGCCCTGCACTGCTGCACAATAACAGTCCAAAAAACCTGCTCTGAAATCTGTCATACCACTCCAAACTTTACACAAAGATAGCTCAAACATAAGCTGCAACAAAAAGCAATAGAACAGGGCACTTCATTTGTTCAAAATTTATCACAATTTCCCCCCCAAATGCCTTGCTTCTTTCACTATAAAAAAGAAACCAAACATACAAAGAAGGGGGAATTTTTTTGGCGAAGCAAAAGAAAACAGGAAAAAAACACACACAAAGAAAATTTAGCAAGAGAGTAAACAGAAAAAAGAGAAGTTTGTCCAAATTTTTAACAGCAAGAATAAGAGTAAGAGAGGTTTGGGTATCAATAAAACAGAAAAGAGAGAAAACTTATTGTTTATAAGCTCCATCGGAGATACTCTGATAGGTATTTTTTCTTCCTCTCTATTTACTTCTGCATAACTTTTTCATATATCCATGTTTGAATCTTCTTCTACACTATTTTTTGCCATACGATGTTTGATTTATCTTATTCCCTTGCTATATTTTTTTGAGTTGCTACAATGTGTTGGTATGTAGAAATGTTAGAATAATAATAATAACAATAAACGGAAAATGAAATGTACAGAAAATGACATAAATTTCAGAGATAAAAATAGACCTTCAAATCTTTTCTAAGTACATGAATCTCGTACGGAAATCGCCATCTTTTCAAAATATTTTTTTACTGTGAAAATCTCTCAACCTATTCTCTTCCACTTCCTCTTCCTGCTCATATACTCCTTCTACAAATCTGCATCACTGCGCAACATCCATCTCACCCTTTAAACAACATAGACCCGCCATCCTCTCCACTTGTCCAACCTACTGCAGAAACATCAAGATTGGAACGTTGCTAGATAATGCCAAAATAATAAAAGTCAAGAAAGAACATTATTCTACCTCAGATGTTCTTCAGATATTTTTGGCAGATCTGTGCAGGACTCTGCACATTGCTACAGCACAAACACACAAGCAGAGCGATCATGAACGATCACAAGGAGTGTGCAATTCACCAAAACGATAAACCTGTTCGAGTTTATGCCGATGGAATTTACGATCTCTTTCACTTCAGTCATGCTCGTTTTCTTGAACAAGCCAACAAATTGTTTCCAAACACTTATGTCCTTGTTGGATGCTGCAATGATGAGACCACTCATAAGTATAAGGGAAATTGTTATGACTGAAGCCGAACACTACGAGTCCTTTCTCCACTGCAAGTGGGTTGACGAAGTTATTCCAGATGTGCCGAGAACAAATCAAGGTTACAGAGAAATCTCATATACCTAGCTGCAATGGATGATTCACAACCACGCACGAATATACAAAATAAATCACAGAGAAAATTTCACTAAAAGGCGGAGAATACACGAAAAATCAAAAAATTACAACTTAGAATTCACAAACCTACCAAGAAAAATTCCAAATTTCTCTGCATAACTGCAACCTTTAGTTTCTTTAACCTTCAACTCACCTGCAGAAATGTCAACCAAAAACACTTCACTAAAAGAAAAGAAACCAGATCGAAAACTTGAAATGCAGTAAACCAACTTCTAAGGTGTATAGCAGTCCTATGTATGATCACAGAGAGGTTCATCTAGCTTCTCATGATGATCATCGTGTTCTATCATTTGATGTTGTTGTCCTAATGTCACAAGAACTAGATTGTGTCAAAGAGGTCCCTAAAGAAGAGTATGTTAAGGAAGTTCATCATTATTCAATTAATGGAAATGGGTCAGATCGTATACATGTCAGTGATATAATGGAAGAACCTGGAACCGGTGAAGCAGTTCAGAAGGGATCTGTTGCTATGGGTGAATCTTGGCTCAATAATTCAACTTCTCTTTCTCGGCATCGAAGCTTGGAGAATGGCTCTGCCTCTGAGATATGCACCGAGATAAAAGAGAGTGTTATGAGAAGGGAGACTGAAGGTGAGTTTAGGTTGTTGGGTCAGAGAGAAGGGAATTGATTTGATGGTAATAGGCTAATGGGTTTGGAAGATGACGTTTTAGCAGATAGAGAAAGAGGATCACTCTTTCTTTGTTTCAATATTCTTTTCCTCTATTTTGTTTTACTGGAAACACCAATAATAATTAAATCAGCAAATTTCCTTTTCCAATACAGAAAACCAGCGGCGCCTTTTGCTTTATTTTAGGGTTTCAAAACTTTTTCCTTACCTCTTTCCCAACTGGGTCGGCCTATTGGGCCTTTTAGCCCAATCCCATTACCGAATTTTCATCTTATATGCTAATTAAATCATAACAATAACAGATAAATAGCATAGCTCAATTGGTAAGGCTTGTATATTGCAATTAAGAGGACCCGGATTTAACACCTTGCCAAGACAATTTTATTTTGTTTCTAACTATATACTCTTATGACAAAATTAGTTTAGATTTAGTATTTTTTTTAATTTTAAAATTCAATTAAATCAAATACAACTTTTAAATTAGTTAAATTTTTCTTAGTTAGGAATTTTTGTAATTAACTTTTTTTTCTTTAGTCTTAATTTGTTTGTTTAATTTCTTCATAATAAAAAAATATTAAAAGAAAAAATATACATTTGATTTAATTTCTTTAGTTAATTATTTTCTTTATTAGAATAGAATTTTATTTTTTCTTTCCAAACTTTTCAAGCAAATTACCTAGAATTTTATTTCTATATTTTACTTTGTTGATTAATTTTTATTTCATAGATTTGTTGTAGTTTCAATTAATCGCTCGATTCGATTTGGTTGTATTGATTGCCTATTTGGACTTTTAATCGCATTGATCCATCCCCATTTGTGAATTTGTACCCCCATTCCCGAAAGCTCTGTAATAGCATAGACTTTTAATTTCCGCAATTTACTGTTTTCCTTATACTGTATAGTAATTAGGCGTGCATGGCGAGATTTAAAATCAACCACTAGATAACCTTAATCAAAGACAATTTTAACTTGAATCGAACACACTTTCACACGCGCACCTCTAGGGTAACCTCGCTTGTTGCCTCGGAAACACAATAATGTCCTTCGATTATGGGACGCTTTAGCAAAGACCCTTCAATAAAAAAGATTGTAGTCCCTCGATGTCCCTCTATGTTGCCTTAGGTAAAATGATTTAGTCCCTTATGAAAAATTGCTAAAGCGTCTCACAAGTTGCCTTCTATGATTGTACGATTGACCCACGCTTGTCCCTTCACATCCAACGATGGGGCTTCTTACCAAAACAATGGTAAGGTAGCAACATCTAAAGGAGGAGGAAAAGAACATCTAAGACCTTTTGAGTAGGTAGATTTGCTCCTAGTTGCTCGCTTGCTCACAACAACAAAATTTTATACACCAACACTCTCATTTTGGAATATTTTCAAAACAAATAACACTTTGTACGCATTCTTATAGAAACGAGAGCTATTACAAATACACCTTTTCAAAATCACTTTCAAAAACACAAACACTTCTTTGAACTATTTTAGAAACAACACTTTGTACGCGTTCTTATAGAAGCGAGAACCATTACAAAGACATTTACAAAATAATTTCAAAACCCACACCACAAGCATACTTTCAAACAAAAGCAAGTGATCTAGCAAGCAACTAAGAGCCCGTAGATAACTACGGATGAAAAGGGTGTTAATACCTTCCCTTTTCATAATCTACCCCCTGAACTCATAAAACATCTCTAAAGGTCTTTCCTGTTCTTTTCAGCCTTTCCTTATTGGATAAAAGAAAAGTTGGTGGCGACTCTTGTTATCCGCACAATTGCGATCAAATGCAAAACACCCAAGTCAGTTCTCCCACCCTGTTACAGAACTGGCGACTCTGTTGGGGAAAAACTTAAAAGTGGGGTTACCTTAGGGCTAGATCACCTTTACTTGCTTTCATTGTATGACTTGTTTGCTTTACATTATGGTTCTTTGTTTGGGTTTGCTTTGATCCTCTACCCGGATCTGGGACACCTTTTTTAGGTAAGTAGCAATAGATTGTGGAAACTGTACGGTGTAGACCGATATGGTTGAAGCAATGGCTATGTTAGTGTGACGCATTTGTTGGTACTGGTATCCCTTGTGTTGAATCGAGGAGAATATGGGGCCGCTGAGTGGCGTCATGAAGCACTAGATGACTTTAGAACCATAGTTGAACAACTTGGCCATTAGGACGTAGTGAGATAACCGGTTTCCATGGAAAGTTGATAATTAGTTGATACTCGATACTACACTCATTGAGATTGGACTTTTGGGATATCTCGGCCGCAAGAAAAGATCGATTATGCTGAGACAATGCCTAAAAGAAAGGTCAATGATATTGAGATCCTTTAGAACTCGGTTACTATTACTAGGACAGGTTGAGCCAACTAAACTTCAAGAGGGTACTTACCTATAAGACTCCATGCAAGCCTAAAACATAAGGACTTGTTTGCCTTGTGTGTATATGCTTACTTGTACATAACATCATAAACATCATAACATCATACATATTCTCACTAACCATTTTAAGGATTTTGGAATTTATCTTTGTTTTTTTTGTTTTGTAGGCCATTAACTTCGTCCAAAGGAACACCATCCGAATCAGCTTCGTAAAAGCACACCCTCAGCTCCAAGAGTTAGAATCAAGGGTTCCCGGAGATTCTCCTTTTACCAGGAAATGTGGTCGACTCCTCTGTTTGGCTACCGCTAATTTCCAAGAGGAGATGATGTGTGTGCTCTTCCAATTCATTGATCCCATACATCATTGCTTTACTTTTCCTGACTATCAGTTGGTACCTACACTAGAAGAGTTCTCTCTACTATTAGGAGTGCCCGTGCTTGATCAGATACCATTCACCAATCTAGAAGGGATTCTGAAACCTGAGGTCATTGCTGAAGCTTTGCATCTGAAGAGATCCGACATCATAGCAAATTAGGAAACAAGAAGCGAGGTCAAAGGTTTCCTATCTAAGTTTCTATTGGAAAAGGCTCGTTCATTTTGGGAAGATATGGATTTTAAAGCTTTTGAAGACATCCTGGCTCTTCTCATTTATGGTTTGGTTGTATTCCCCAACTCGGACCAATTCATAGATGTTAATGCCATCAAAATCTTCCTCTCTCATAATCCTATACCTACCTTGTTGGGAGACATCTTACATTGCTTCCATACCCGCACCATGAAGAAACGAGGTACTCTCTTGTGTTGTACTCCCCTACTCTCCAAGTGGTTCACTTCACACCTACCTCGATCAACATTGAAGAACGAGCAAAGATTGACATGGTCTCAAAGGATGATGTCCCTCACCCACTCTAATATTCATTGGTGTTCGAGATCCTTGGAAGATACTTCTATCATCGACCGTTGTGGGGAATTCTCTAAAATCCCACTGCTTGGTATTAGGGGAGGTATCACATATAACCCTTGCTTAGCTTTATGACAGTTTGGGTATACCCGAAGAGATGGTCCTCATGAGATACTCATCCAAGGTGTGGTGTTCGACTACAAAAGCGACGATTAAGGCTACCATCAGAGGTTTGTACGAGCTTGGAGGATGGTAAGCAAGGTGGATAGTAAGACATTGGTACGCAAAAACTCTATTCCCCTTGAGCCTTATCTTAGGTGGGTGCGAGCTCGTGCTCAGAGTCTCGTAATGCCTTACCCCTCTATCCTCCCTGTTATCATTGAGCCTGTTATTGAAGGAGACGTCTCATACACTGTCCTTCATCCCAACATGCCTACCTCTCTCGAAGACTTGCAAAGAGATTGGGTTCAACTAAAGGAAGAACGAGACACTTTCGAGGCCCAATTCTACATCAATGAGAAGAAGGTTCTGGAACTCACCAAGCAGCTTCATGAAGAGCAGAGTCTGAATGCCTACATCACACCAAAGAGGATGCGTTCAACTTTTTTGTCTTATGAGTTTTGTATTTTATTTCTTTCATTGTAAGCCCAAAGAGGCATGATGTACTCAAACTTGGATTTACTAATATAACGTGTGTTTCCTTTTTTTTCTAAACAAATTTAAATCTCTAATTTCCTTGAAATCATTTGCATATGCATTTTCATTCATCATAACACAAACAGGTTTCTTACAACAGGTCTCATCATCTTTCTACTGTTTATTTCAGTGAGATGGATATTGAACAGACAGTAAAAGATCTTCAGGCGCAGAACACTCAGTTTTAACAAATGTTCTTGACTCTGGCAAAAGGACAAGAGGAGTTGAGAACTCTGTTGATCAAAGAAAAGAAGAAGAAAGCGAAGAAATCAACCAGTGTTTTGGATCTGGGAAGAAGGTTCAAAGGACCATCCAGATAGACTCTAGACTTCACAACATCATCAGGTGAATAGGATAATCAAGAAGGGAAAAACAAGGAAGTGACTGACCATCCAGAACCTGAAGAGGAAGAAGAGGTTGACTACTCTGAAAAGCAGTATCCTCCAGATGACGACAAATACAAACAGTTGGAAGATCGCCTCAATGCTATGGAGATCCAGAAGGTACCCGGGTTGGATTTTGAAGAGCTAGGACTTGTCTCAGGGGTTGTCATATTGCATAAGTTCAAGGTCCCTACTTTCGTTAAATATGACGGTGTCTCTTGTCCAAAGCTGCATTTGAGATCATACGTCAGGAAAATTCAACCCCATACTGCGGATAGGAATCTATGGGTGCATTTCTTTCAAGAAAGCTTGTCAGGAACGCAGTTGGATTGGTTCTATCAGTTGGAAGGGACCAACATCCACAATTGGGAAGATTTGGTGGCCGCTTTTTACAAGCAATACCAGTATAATGTTGACTTAGCTCCAACTCGGATACAGTTGCAAGGCATGTCTATGGGTACAGGTGAAGGTTTCAAAACCTATGCTCAAAAATGGCGGGATCTCACCGGAAGGGTCCAACCCCCTCTATCTGACAGAGAATTGGTGGATATGTTCTTAGGCATGCTATCTGGTCCATTCTTCAAACACCTGATCGGAAGCTCCTCGGCTGGGTTTACCGAATTAATCATGACCGGTGAACGGGTAGAAGTGGGTATAAAAAGTGGCAAAATTCAAAGAGATGCATCCTCGAGTGCAATGAAGAATCCATTTACCGGAAAGAAGGAGGTCAGTGTTGCATATGACCATAGGAATCAGGACATAACTGAACATCGTCCAGCGGTAGGGGCTGTCGTGATCTCTAAGCCTGCACCTACTCAACAAAGGAATAATCAGTCTAGAACGGAAAGGTTGGTAAGATAGTTTACCCGGATAAATATGACATTGTCTCAAGTCTTGCCACATTTGTTTAAATCTAATATGGTAACCTTGTGGGAAGCTCCGAAGAATCCCAACACTGCCTCTCCCCGTTATAACCCAAATGCTCGTTGTGCTTACCATTCAGAAAGTCCAAGTCATGATATAAACGACTGCTGGGATTTGAAAAACAAGGTGTGAGACCTTCTCGAGGCAGAGGAAATTTAATTTGACACCCCTAAGATCCCAAATGTTATCACTGCTCCCATGCCCAAACACGGCCGTGGTGTTAACGCTATTAAAGATGATGTGTTTGTTACTGTTGTTGATGAACTTGTTACTCCCCTCCTGACCATTAAGAGGAACTTGTTAAAGTCCAGTTTATTTTCGGGCTGTGGCGAAGGTTGCCACCTCTGTTTATCTCTACTGACTGGTTATCATTTATTGAAGGCAGGTGTCCAGCGCCTGATAGATGACAAAGAGATTTTGTTTGAAAAGACTCCCATTCCAACCATTTCTTACAAGGATGTTTCAATAATAACCATTTCCTCAAATCCTCCCAGGGTCTCCACCAAAAGACCCATTAGGATTACATCTATTCCGAAGGTGACTCCACTAATAATTACTATGCCATGGCCAATCCCATTCTCCTTAGACAAAACTATTCCCTGGAACTATGAGGGTGACGTCTACCACCACAGCGTCAAGCAAGATTGGTTGGTTGATGAAGACCCAATTTTTGAGAAGGCTGACCCCGACATTGGCAACATTGTGGGAACCAGATAAATAACCAGAAGTGGAAGAGTGTTCTCCCCTGAGATTTCTCCTCCGAAAGTTGTTACTTGTATTGTGATCATTCCTGCTTTTGTTCTTGCTGATACTACTACTACAGTTCCTATGATTACCCCTGTTGACACCCCTATCACCGAGTCGACCGAGACTCGGGGAAAAGATATTTTGGTTGAGCCTGTTCGGACGAAGGCGCAGTCAGTATCTATCCCAGAGGCTTCCAAGAAGGAGATGGAAGAAATTTTGAAAATTATAAAGAGAAGTGACTACAATGTAGTCGAACAGCTAGGGCAGACCCCTTCAAAGATTTATATGCTAGATTTACTGTTGTGCTTCGAAGATCATGCGAAGGCTTTGGTGAAATTTCTTAAAACTTCCCATGTGCCACAGGAAACCTCTGCTGACCAATTCGAAGATTGTGTGGCTAGTTTGACAGCTGATAATGGTATGGGCTTTTCTGATGTTGATCTGACACCTAGAGGGAGGAAATACAATGATGCGTTGCATGTCTCTGTCGAATGCAGGGGCACTACTTTGGCCCATGTCCTGGTAGATACTGGTTCATCATTGAATGTGCTACCTAATAAGGCTCTGGATAGACTAGACTGTGAAGGTTTGACCTTAAAACCCAACAACATAATGGTAAGGGCCTTCAATGGTTCGAAGAGAATGGTGCACGGGGAGGTGGACATCCCCATCAAAGTTGGAACTCAGGCCTTTGATTCAACTTTCTATGTGATGGATATCCATCCTTCCTATTCCTGTTTGTTGGGCCGACCTTGGATTCATTGTGCTGGTGTCGTCACCTCTACATTATATCAGATGTTGAAGTACCCAATAAAGGGAAAAATCATCATTGTCCATGGAGAAGAAGAATATATGGTCATTCACCTGAACTCCTTTAGGTATGTGGAAATGGATGGTGAGTTCATCGAAACTTTGTGTCAGCATTTCGAGGAGGTCCCACAAACAGTTGTGGCTGTTAGAACATAGTTTGATTCTACAACCCTTGATTAGAGTTTTGATGATAACAAAATACAAAGAATAAATAAATCCAAAAGATATATACAAAGAACAAATATGCTCCTCAAAATTATGTCTTGTATATGCAGAAGTTCTGATGGGATCAGCATCAGAAGATAAGCAATAAAGTATTACACGCTGAAAGCAAAACAGGCTTTACGCTGAAGTTTGATGACCAGAATCTGCGCCTAAACAAGTACACTCTGACTCTGAACAAAGACATCTCAACCAAGTCATCAACACTTTGAAGCGTTATCAGCAGTTAAAGCAAATAAGACTCTGAAGCATTATTAATTATTCAAGATAGAATTAAATGCTAACGGCTTTCTGCAGACAAGATCTTCTTCAAAAGGAAAGTGTGTTATTAACACTAAACTTGCTTTATGGACAATGTCTTTGCCTTGCCTATATAAACAAGTCTGCTTGTGAAAGAAGCGTGTACGTACGCACACATCAATTTGCAGAGAATTCCAAACCACGCATATTCAAGCTATAGCAAATTTATTCTATTCTAAGCTTAACCTGTGTAATTATCACAGTTGTGATAAACTGTTTTATTAGAAAACAACAACACATTCTTGTCCAATTATTTGTAAAAGATTTCCTTGAGATTAACCGGTTTGTGTTTGTACTCAAGAAGACATTAACAGTTGTTAAAGTAGTTGTTGTAATCCTTTGAAGATTAGTGGATTAAGACCTCGTTGGAGAGAGGCGAAATCACCTTGACGGGTGGACTAGAGTAGTTTGAGATTAAACGAACCAGGATAAAAATATTGTGTCATTAAGCTGTTTTTGATCTAAGTTTTTCAATTCAACCCCCACCCCTTTTTGTGTTTTTCACATCTTCAGTGGCAACTAAGACTATTTCTAAAGTCCCGAAGATTACCAGACCTCCAATGAAGATGGCTTCTCAGAAAGATGCCAAGGCAGTAGTCGAAGAAGGTGGGTGTACCATTTGGGGACAACTTCCGGACATTCCCTACAAATCTGACAAATTTGGTTTGGGTTTTACTTCAGGAGCCCAGAAAGCTATTCTTCGTGCTCGTGCCGGGGGACCACCTTTGCGGATCAGAAACCATGGAGTCAACACAGTGGAAGAATGTGATGACAGTTATGACCTGGAAGAATGGATTTTCCAACTATCAGCGTTGGACTCAATAACTGGGAAGCCAAATGATTTTTCCCTATTACTTTTATCCAACAGTAATTGTCTTTAAATTTTTGTCAGACTTGTAATAATTAGACAGTTTAGACTTTAAAACCTTGTGTCTTACCCGAGGCACAACGGTCCATTTGTGAGGGTTGTTACTTCATTTTCATATGTCATCAATAAATCATGGACGTTTTTGCATGCAAATTTTACGCTCTTTGTTCTTATTTTTCTACATTTTTATTTTTTCAAAGATAGCTATGCTCTTACACACACTTACATATCAAAATACAGATCCACATCCACTCAGGATCCCATGGGTAACGATTCTGCTATGGCCTATTGTGACTTTGAAAATCCGATTTACCGAGCCAAAGACGAAGGTGGGGAAGATTGTGAGGTACCAGGGGAACTAGCCAGGTTACTACAATAGGAAGAAAGGACCATACAGCCCCACGAAGAGCCGGTGGACACATTTAACTTAGGTACCCAAGAGGACAAGAAAGAAGTCAAGGTAGGTGCCAATCTTGAACCTAGTGTCAAGAAGCACTTAACTCAGTTACTACATGACTATGTTGAGGTCTTTTCCTGGTCATACAAAGACATGCCAGGACTCAACGCTGATATCGTGGTCCATCGTCTGCCGACAAAAGAAGACTTCCCTCCGGTAAAACAGAAAGTCTGTCACATGCGGCCAGAAATGTCAGAGAAGATCAAGACTGAAGTCATGAAGCAGTTCAACATTGGATTCTTAGCCGTCACCTCCTATCCACAATGGGTCGCCAATGTTGTTCCAGTTCCTAAAAAGGACGGTAAAGTACGCATGTGTGTAGATTACAGAGACTTGAACAGGGAAATCCCTAAGGATGATTTCCCACTTCCCCACATCGATATTCTGGTTGACAACACCGCACAACATAAAGTATTCTCCTTCATGGATGGTTTCTCCGGGTACAACCAATTCAAAATGGAACCTGAGGACATGGAGAAAACGACCTTCGTCACACAGTGGGGCACGTTCTGTTACAAAGTTATGCCATTTGGGCTGAAGAACACCAGGGAAACTTATCAGCGCGCCATGGTAGCTCTGTTTCACGATATGATCCATCATGAGATAGAGGTTTACGTGAATGACATGATAGCTAGATCTCAAACTGAAGAGGAACACCTTGACCATTTGCAGAAACTGTTTGAGAGACTGAAGAAATACAAACTAAGGTTGAACCCAAGTAAATGCACTTTTGGAGTGAGGTCTGGTAAACTCCTAGGCTTCATTGTCAGCGGTAAAGGTATCGAAGTGGACCATGAAAAGGTAAAAGCAATACAAGAAATGCCTTCTCCTTGCATCGAGAAGGAGGTCAGAGGATTCTTAGGACGGCTAAACTACATCGCCAGATTCATTTCTCACCTAACCGCTACTTATGAACCAATCTTCAAATTACTGAAGAAAGATCAAGTGTTGGATTGGAACAGCGACTACCAGGCTGCCTTCGACAGGATCAAAGAGTACCTTCAAGAGCCTCCTATTTTGATGCCGCTATTCGAGGGAAGACCTTTGATCATGTATCTAACTGTCTTGGAAAATTCAATGGGGTGTGTGATGGGGCAGCATGACGAGTCTGGCCGAAAAGAGCATGCAATATACTACCTGAGCGAAAAGTTTACCGACTGTGAAACCAGATATTCGCTGCTCGAGAAAACTTGTTGCGCTTTGGCATGGGCTAATCACCGGCTAAGACAGTATATGTTAACCCATACTACCTTATTGATATCCAAGATGGATCTAATTAAATACATATTCGAGAAGCCCGCCCTCTCTGGAAGAATAGCAAGATGGCAGATGATCTTGACTAAATACGACATTCAATACACTACCCAAAAAGTAATAAAGGGCAGTGTGCTAGCCGACCACCTTGCTCATCAGGCTGTGGATGACTATCAGTCCATGAAATTCGAGTTCCTAGATGAAGACATCATGTTGGTAAACAATTGTGAAGAACTCAGGCCATATGAGGGACCTGAACAAGGATCCTGATGGACCTTGGTTTTTGACGGAGCTTCTAACACACTCGGTAATGGCATAGGCATTGTGATTATATCCCTTGAAGGATTTCATACTCACTTCACTGCGAGGCTTTGTTTCAATTGTACCAATAATATGGCGGAATATGAAGTGTGTATTATGGGTCTCAAAGCTGCCATAGATTTGGGAATCAAGACCTTAAATGTATTTAGAGATTCAGCCTTAGTCATCAGTCAGATCAAAGGAGAATGGGACACGAAGCATCCTAATCTCATCCCTTACAAAGAAAATGTGTTGACATTAATCCCACATTTTGAAGAAATTACCTTTGAGCATTTTCCACGAGAGGAAAATCAACTAGAGGACGCGCTAGCCACTATGTCATCCATGTTTAAAATCAGGTGGGATAACGAGGCTCCTAATATCACCATTAAGAGGATGGACGAACCAGCTCATTGTCACAAGATTGATACTGAAGAATTAGTGGACAAGCCTTGGTTCCATGAAATTAAGAGGTATCTCGAGGTCCAAGAGTATCCGGAGGGAGCTTCAGTCAATGATAAGAAGTTCTTGAGAAGATTTTCTGCTAAATTCTTCCTTAGTAACGGAATCCTCTATAAATGCAACCACGACTCTACTTTGCTTCGTTGCGTAGACCAAAGTGAGGCAGAAAAGATCATCGCTGATCTACACGAAGGTACCTTTGGCACTCATTCTAGTGGACACACGATGGCTAAAAAGATCCTACGGGAAGGATACTACTGGTCCACCATGGAAGAAGATTGTTATCAACATTCACGAACTTGTCACAAGTGCCAGATCTATGCTGACAAAGTACATGTGCCTCTGGTTCCCCTAAACGTCCTGACTGCTCCTTGGCCCTTTGCAATGTGGGGCATTGACATGATTGGAGAGATCAAACCCACAGCTTCTAATGGACACCGCTTCATCTTGGTTGCCATTGATTACTTCACGAAGTGGGTCGAGGCAGCTTCATTCGCTTCTGTTACCAAGAACATTGTGGTCTGATTCATCAAATAGAACCTTATATGTCGGTATGGTATCCCAGAGAGAATCATCACAGATAATGGTACCAATCTCAACAATACTATGATTACCGCACTATGCGCGTAATTCAAGATCCAGCATCATAACTCTTCTCCTTACCGGCCGAAGATGAATGGCGTTGTAGAAACCGTAAATAAAAACATTAAGAAGATATACAAAAAATGAAAGTGACCTACAAGGACTGGCATGAGATTTTACCATTTGCTCTTCACGGTTACCGTACCATGGCGTGCACATCAACAGGGGAAACTCCTTTCTCTTTGGTATACAACATGGAAGTTGTCCTACCAATTGAAGTCCAAATACCTTCTCTGAGAATCATAAAAGATGCAGGGTTGAATGAAGATGAATGGATTCAAACTTGACTTGACCAGTTGAACTTAATTGATGAGAAGAGGCTTACAGTTGTCTATCACGGTCAAATGTACCAAAAACGTATGATCAAAGCTTTTAACAAGAAGGTTAGACGTCAGGTATATCGGGTTGGTGACTTGGTAATCAAGCGTATCATATTGCCACAAGGTGATCCTAGGGTCAAATGGACTCCTACATACGAAGGACCATTTGTGATCAAAAACATATTCTCTGGTGGAGCAATGATCTTAACCACTATGGATGGTGAATACCTTTCGCACCCTGTAAACGCGGACATAGTTAAAAGATACTACGCATGAATAAAGACCCACTAGGTCGACTGGCCTAGGAAAAAATTAGGGCATCCCGGCGAACCAAAAGGGTTCGGGCAAAAATTAGGATAAAATACAAAAAAAAATCCGTACACTCGACAAGCTGAAAACCTGAAAGGGAGGCTTGGGCAAAAAAGGATATCCCAGTAGACTGAAAACCCGAAAGGACGGTCCAGGAAAAAGTTAGGGATTGAAAGCATATGACTATGTCCCGTTGGATCACCTTACAGACAACCTTTAGTATTAAGTGACAAACTCAAACGGTTATAATTCAATCAATTCTATTCTGATTTTGCCGAATCCAGTGGAATCTTTTGTGGTCTATTGTGATGCATCTCTGTTGGGTTTAGGTGGTGTTTTAATGCAGAATCAACAGGTAGTTGCGTATGCTTCGAGACAGTTGAAGGTTCATGAAAGGAACTATCCTACTCATGACTTAGAGTTGGCAGCAGTTGTGTTTGTCTTGAAATTGTGGAGACATTATCTGTATGGTTCGAGATTTGAAGTGTATAGTGATCATAAGAGTTTGAAGTATCTTTTCGATCAGAAAGAGCTCAATATGAGGCAAAGAAGGTGGTTGGAATTTCTCAAAGATTATGATTTTGGTTTGAATTACCATCCTGGTAAGGCAAATGTGGTTGCAGATGCTTTGAGCAGGAAATCCTTGCATATGTCTATGATGATGGTTCGTGAATTGGATTTAATTGAACAATTCCGAGATTTGAGTTTAGTTTGTGAAAGTACTCTGAAGTGTGTTCGTTTGGGTATGTTGAAACTTACTAGTGGTATTCTAGAAGAGATCAGGATCGGGCAGAAATCTGATGTTAATTTAGTCGATAAATTGACATTGATCAACCAAGGTCAAGGCGGTGAGTTTAGAATTGATGAAAATGATGTTATGAGATTTGGCGATAGAGTTTGTGTTCCTGATGTTACAGAAATCAAGAAGAGTATATTAGAGGAAGGACATCGCAGTGGGATGAGTATTCACCCGGGTGCCACGAAAATGTATCATGATTTGAAGAAATTGTTTTGGTGGCCGGGAATGAAAAAGGAAATAGCTGAATTTGTGTATGCATGTTTAATCTGTCAGAAATCGAAGATTGAACATCAGAAGCCGTCTGGATTTATGCAACCAATGTTTATTCCAGAATGGAAGTGGGATAGTATTTCTATGGATTTCGTATCTGGGTTGCCGAGGACTCCTATGAATTGTGAAGCGATATGGGTCGTTGTGGATAGGTTGACTAAGTCTGCTCATTTTATACCGGTGCGAATGGATTACTCAATGGAGAGATTGGCACAGTTATATATTGAGAAAATAGTGAGTTTGCATGGAGTTCCTTCTAGTATTGTGTCGGATAGAGATCCGAGATTCACTTCAAAATTTTGGGAAGGATTGCAGAAGGCTATGGGTACTAAATTGAGGTTGAGTTCAGCTTACCATCCTCAGACTGATGAACAGACGGAGAGGACGATTCAATCGTTAGAAGATTTGTTGCGTGCTTGTGTTTTAGAGAAGGGTGGAGCTTGGGATAGCTATTTGCCATTGATTGAATTTACTTATAACAATAGTTACCATTCGAGTATTGGCATGGCTCCGTTTGAGGCATTGTATGGTAGACGGTGTAGAACACCTTTGTGTTGGTATGAATCTGGAGAGAGTTCGGTAATTGGGCCAGAAATTGTTCAGCAGACTACTGAAAAGATCAAATTGATTCAAGAGAAGATGAGAGCTTCTCAGAGTCGTCAGAAAAGTTATCATGATAAGAGGAGAAAGAATTTAGAATTCAGTGCTGGAGATCATGTGTTTATGAGAGTTACTCCGATGACGGGTATTGGTCGAGCGTTGAAATCTAAGAAGTTGACTCCGCGTTTTATTGGTCCGTTTCAGATTACAGAAAGAGTTGGGGAAGTTGCTTATCGTATTGCTTTACCTCCGAGACTTGCGAATTTGCACGATGTTTTTCATGTTTCTCAGTTGAGGAGATACATTCCAGACCCATCTCATGTAATCCAAATAGATGATGTACAGGTGAGAGATAACCTGACAGTAGAAACATTGCCTATGAGGATAGAAGATCGGGAAGTGAAACAGTTAAGAGGTAAAGAGATAGCATTAGTGAAGGTTGCTTGGGGAGGTCCAGCAGATGGAAATATCACTTGGGAGCTGGAGAGCCAAATGAAAGAGGCTTATCCGGAACTGTTCGTCTAAGGTATGTTTTCGAGGACGAAAACTCTTTTAGTGGGGGAGAGTTGTAACACCCCAGTTTCAAATATTTGATTTATTTAAATTTGGGAAATTATTTTATTAGAATTAATAAAATAAAAAGGAATTATTTATTTTGGAATATTGGAAGAAAATAAAAGAAATAAGAAATATGGATTTCTTTTAAGTTATTGGGCTTGGATGTTGTTAGTAAAGAGTGGGGGTGCAGGAGAAATAAAGTTATGTTTTGGAACTTAAGCTATTTTCTCATTATTCACGATAACACAGATTTGGGATTATTTGGGAAATAGAGCTCTGAAGGCGAGAAGAACGAAGAACATCGCTCAAGAACTCAAGCTGCTAATTGATAAGGTAAGGGGGGCTATTACTCGATTTACCTTTGTTTATGGGTTTATGTATGGTTGATTTAGATAATCGTAGGGAGAACCCCAATTGTTAGATGTTACTAGGAATCGATACCCTTAGGATTGAACCTTGTTAGAAAAGGGTTAGGTTCCCAATTTTTATGAATCGATTAGGAATTTTAGGTTCCAAATGGTGGATTGGGAGTATATCTGCATGATCATGAATTTACCTTAGAGGTTTAGGGATAACCTTAATGTTGTCAGAAATTCCCTAAAAAGGACGAGTAATCACTGTTAAGGTGACGATGATAATTGTTGGTAATTATGGAATGGATGTGTTGTTCTGAATTGTGAAATACCGATGTTGTTATATACCGAAATGTGCGTTTTGGCTGGCATTTCCCGCGTTTGGCTGCTGTTCTGAGCTGCTACAGGTACAGGAAAATCCTGTACGCGCTCAACAACACGGGCCGTGTTGCACAACACGGGCACCCGTGTTGCTCTTCTGTGTTGCACAACACGGGCCGTGTTGCACAACACGGGCACCCGTGTTGATGCTGCTGTGTTGATTTTTCTGAATTTTGTTTTTTTTGTGCGTTATTGTGGATTTTATTGTCATGCTTTTGGATAATGTTATCGAGCATGAATTATGATATGACTTGATATGATTGATGTTTAAATAGTATGCTGAGTGATTACATGCTATCCATATCCTGTTATGATTGATGTTGTTGATGTGCATGATATGTTGATTGATGTTCATAGTATGCTGAGTGTTACATACTTACATATCATGTTGCATTTGTTAATTCCCATTGTGTGGAATTAACATGGTGGCCAATATACGTGTCCGTGATTTAATGGAACGTTGAGGTGGTAGCCGTGTCCGCGATATAATGGAACGGTGAGTTATCCGTGACCCGAGATTTAATGGGGCAGTAAAGTGGTACCACATGCATGGGTGTGTTGCATTACCTTGAATATAACATGAATGGATGATTTTTTCCAATGTTGTATTTGATTGTTTGTATGCACGTATGGTTGCTAAATGGTTGACGATGTTTGATGTTAATTGCAAATATGAAAAGCAATATATTATGGTCGTATGAATTGCAAAGGTTTTTGTAAACTATGAAATATGCTAATTGTTGGGTGATGCTTATGGTTTCCTGAATTGATTGTTATGAACGTATAATCAAATGTATAATTGAGATGCTCACCCTTACTGTTGAATATTTCAGATTGAGGAGCTTCGTTCAGGTGCTTGGCGAAGGCTCGTTGTTTCTAGTTATTTTCGTTTTAGTATTGTCCGGGTCACGCTCTGATAGTTGTAACTCCGGGAACGTTTGTTTGTCGAGCTGTTTTAATCAGACTCGTTTAATTCCTTATGTTTTGTTATAATATGATGTTGACATTTTCCAGGTGTTAATCCCTGATGATTTTGAAAATATTTTAACATTGATTTTATTAATTGAATTATTCCGCTGTGTAAACATGTATGAGTTACTACTACGTTATGCATGACAGGAATTTGTTTTATTAAAAGAGAATTGTAGCATCCTCGATTATACATGTACTCTGAAATTATGATTTTAATATTTGCGAAAATTTGTTCGGGGTTTTAGAGGGTGTTACAATAGTGGTATCAGAGCATAGTCGGTCGTTGCAACCAGAGTCTTGAATCAGTCATCCCTTTTGTATGCGATTAGTGTAAGGTAACACTGTCGATACTGTATTCTAATGAAGAGTATGTTTTGATTCTCAGGAATATGGCTGGAAGAGGTAACGGACGAAATGATGCTGCACTAGCTGAGGCTTTGGGGATGTTAGCTGGTGTACTTGCTGGAAACCCAACTGGAGGCGTGATTGGTGCTGATAGGCAATTGGGAAATTTCCAAAGGAACAATCCTCCGTTGTTCAAAGGTACACATGACTCTGAAGGTGCTCAGAAGTGGCTGAAGGAAATCGAAAGGATTTTCCGTGTGATTGATTGTGCTGAAGATCTGAAAGTCAGATATGGTACGCATATGTTGGCAGAAGAAGCCGACGACTGGTGGGTTGCAACAAGGACTGAAATGGTTCAAGATGGAGAGGCACTGACTTGGGCTAACTTCAGAAGGGCTTTTCTGAGGAGGTACTTTCCTGAAGATGTTCGGGGAAGAAAGGAAATTGAATTTTTGGAGCTTAAGCAGGGCAATCTGACGGTTAGTGAGTATGCTACTAAGTTCAATGAGCTGGCAAAGTATTATGCACACTACAACAATGATGAGGCTGGAGAATTCTCTAAATGTATCAAATTTGAGAATGGTCTCCGAGATGAGATTAAGCAGGGAATCAGGTACCAGCGTATTCGTAGATTTTCTGATCTGGTGGATTGTAGCAGGATCTTGGAAGAAGATATTACCAAGAATAGGTCGTCTCACTCGCGTGGGGCTGTTGATAAAAGAGGAAAGCAACATATGGACCGTGGCAAGCCATATGGTAGAGATAACCAGAAATCGGGTGGTTGGAAAAGGCCTAGTGGGGGAGATTCTAAGGCTCCTATCAGATGCTACAGGTGTGGTGAGTCTGGTCACCACATTCGAGATTGCAAGAGTGATGAGAAGAAGTGCTATAAATGTGGAAAGGCTGGTCATTTGTCTATTGATTGCAAAGGGAAGTCTGTTACTTGTTACAATTGTGGCGAAGAAGGTCACATTCGTCCGCAGTGTCCTAAGCCTAGGAAGGATCAGTCAGGTGGAAAAGTGTTCGCTTTGTCTGGATCTGAGACTACTCCAGAGGATCGATTGATTAAAGGTACGTGTTTTATTCATGGCACACCTTTAGTTGCAATTATTGATACTGGTGCAACTCATTCTTTCATTTCTTTGGATTGTGCTGAGAGGTTGAAACTGGACATATCTGGTATGCGAGGTAGCATGGTTGTTGATACTCCTGCATCGGGTTCAGTGACAACTTCACTTGTATGTAGGAATTGTCCTATTGAGATTTTTGGTAGAGGTTTCGGTATGGATTTAGTGTGCCTACCGCTTGAACAAATTGATATTATCCTTGGGATGAACTGGTTGGAATTCAACCGGGTTCATCTGAACTGCTTTGCTAAGACGGTGATTTTTCCAGAAGCAGTTGGTGTCGAGAATTTAACTATGACTGCTAGGCAGGTACAAGAAGCAATGGAAGACGGTGCTAATGTGTTTATGTTACTTGCTTCGTTAGATGCAACAGGAAAGGTCAGGGGTGGAGAATTGCCAGTGGTGTGTGATTTTCCAGAAGTCTTTCCTGATGATGTTGGTGAGTTACCTCCTGAGAGAGAAGTGGAATTTTCTATAGATTTGATTCCTGGTACGAGACCGGTGTCGATGGCGCCATATCGTATGTCTGCGTCTGAGTTGGCTGAATTGAAGAGTCAGTTGGAAGATTTACTGGAGAAGGAGTTTATTCGTCCAAGTGTTTCGCCTTGGGGTGCTCCGGTATTGTTGGTTAAGAAGAAAGAAGGTTCTATGAGACTGTGTGTTGATTACAGGCAATTGAACAAGGTAACCATTAAGAATCGGTACCCGTTACCGAGGATTGATGATTTAATGGATCAGCTAATTGGAGCCAGTGTATTCAGTAAGATTGACTTGAGATCTGGATATCATCAGATTCGTGTGAAAGCGGAAGACATTCAAAAGACTGCTTTTCGAACGAGGTATGGGCATTATGAATATTCTGTTATGCCGTTCGGAGTTACTAATGCACCTGGTGTTTTCATGGAATATATGAACAGGATTTTTCATCCGTATCTGGATAAGTTTGTTGTGGTTTTTATTGATGACATTCTGATTTATTCCAAGAATGACAAAGAGCATGCGGGACATCTCAGAATTGTGTTAGAGTTGTTGAAAGATAGGAAGCTGTATGCAAAGTTGTCCAAATGTGAGTTCTGGCTGAATGAAGTTAGTTTTCTTGGACATGTGATTTCTAAGAATGGTATTGCAGTGGATCCTACAAAAGTAGAAGCAGTATCTCAGTGGGAAGCGCCGAAGACTGTTTCTGAAATCAGAAGTTTTCTTGGTCTTGCAGGTTATTATAGAAAGTTTATCGAAGGATTCTCAAAGTTAACATTGCCGTTGACGAAATTGACTCGTAAAGGACAAGCGTTTATTTGGGATTCTGATTGTGAGAAAGGTTTCCAAGAATTGAAGCGGAGATTGACTAGTGCTCCTATTCTGATTTTGCCGAATCCAGTGGAATCTTTTGTGGTCTATTGTGATGCATCTCTGTTGGGTTTAGGTGGTGTTTTAATGCAGAATCAACAGGTAGTTGCGTATGCTTCGAGACAGTTGAAGGTTCATGAAAGGAACTATCCTACTCATGACTTAGAGTTGGCAGCAGTTGTGTTTGTCTTGAAATTGTGGAGACATTATCTGTATGGTTCGAGATTTGAAGTGTATAGTGATCATAAGAGTTTGAAGTATCTTTTCGATCAGAAAGAGCTCAATATGAGGCAAAGAAGGTGGTTGGAATTTCTCAAAGATTATGATTTTGGTTTGAATTACCATCCTGGTAAGGCAAATGTGGTTGCAGATGCTTTGAGCAGGAAATCCTTGCATATGTCTATGATGATGGTTCGTGAATTGGATTTAATTGAACAATTCCGAGATTTGAGTTTAGTTTGTGAAAGTACTCCGAAGTGTGTTCGTTTGGGTATGTTGAAACTTACTAGTGGTATTCTAGAAGAGATCAGGATCGGGCAGAAATCTGATGTTAATTTAGTCGATAAATTGACATTGATCAACCAAGGTCAAGGCGGTGAGTTTAGAATTGATGAAAATGATGTTATGAGATTTGGCGATAGAGTTTGTGTTCCTGATGTTACAGAAATCAAGAAGAGTATATTAGAGGAAGGACATCGCAGTGGGATGAGTATTCACCCGGGTGCCACGAAAATGTATCATGATTTGAAGAAATTGTTTTGGTGGCCGGGAATGAAAAAGGAAATAGCTGAATTTGTGTATGCATGTTTAATCTGTCAGAAATCGAAGATTGAACATCAGAAGCCGTCTGGATTTATGCAACCAATGTTTATTCCAGAATGGAAGTGGGATAGTATTTCTATGGATTTCGTATCTGGGTTGCCGAGGACTCCTATGAATTGTGAAGCGATATGGGTCGTTGTGGATAGGTTGACTAAGTCTGCTCATTTTATACCGGTGCGAATGGATTACTCAATGGAGAGATTGGCACAGTTATATATTGAGAAAATAGTGAGTTTGCATGGAGTTCCTTCTAGTATTGTGTCGGATAGAGATTCGAGATTCACTTCGAAATTTTGGGAAGGATTGCAGAAGGCTATGGGTACTAAATTGAGGTTGAGTTCAGCTTACCATCCTCAGACTGATGAACAGACGGAGAGGACGATTCAATCGTTAGAAGATTTGTTGCGTGCTTGTGTTTTAGAGAAGGGTGGAGCTTGGGATAGCTATTTGCCATTGATTGAATTTACTTATAACAATAGTTACCATTCGAGTATTGGCATGGCTCCGTTTGAGGCATTGTATGGTAGACGGTGTAGAACACCTTTGTGTTGGTATGAATCTGGAGAGAGTTCGGTAATTGGGCCAGAAATTGTTCAGCAGACTACTGAAAAGATCAAATTGATTCAAGAGAAGATGAGAGCTTCTCAGAGTCGTCAGAAAAGTTATCATGATAAGAGGAGAAAGAATTTAGAATTCAGTGCTGGAGATCATGTGTTTATGAGAGTTACTCCGATGACGGGTATTGGTCGAGCGTTGAAATCTAAGAAGTTGACTCCGCGTTTTATTGGTCCGTTTCAGATTACAGAAAGAGTTGGGGAAGTTGCTTATCGTATTGCTTTACCTCCGAGACTTGCGAATTTGCACGATGTTTTTCATGTTTCTCAGTTGAGGAGATACATTCCAGACCCATCTCATGTAATCCAAATAGATGATGTACAGGTGAGAGATAACCTGACAGTAGAAACATTGCCTATGAGGATAGAAGATCGGGAAGTGAAACAGTTAAGAGGTAAAGAGATAGCATTAGTGAAGGTTGCTTGGGGAGGTCCAGCAGATGGAAATATCACTTGGGAGCTGGAGAGCCAAATGAAAGAGGCTTATCCGGAACTGTTCGTCTAAGGTATGTTTTCGAGGACGAAAACTCTTTTAGTGGGGGAGAGTTGTAACACCCCAGTTTCAAATATTTGATTTATTTAAATTTGGGAAATTATTTTATTAGAATTAATAAAATAAAAAGGAATTATTTATTTTGGAATATTGGAAGAAAATAAAAGAAATAAGAAATATGGATTTCTTTTAAGTTATTGGGCTTGGATGTTGTTAGTAAAGAGTGGGGGTGCAGGAGAAATAAAGTTATGTTTTGGAACTTAAGCTATTTTCTCATTATTCACGATAACACAGATTTGGGATTATTTGGGAAATAGAGCTCTGAAGGCGAGAAGAACGAAGAACATCGCTCAAGAACTCAAGCTGCTAATTGATAAGGTAAGGGGGGCTATTACTCGATTTACCTTTGTTTATGGGTTTATGTATGGTTGATTTAGATAATCGTAGGGAGAACCCCAATTGTTAGATGTTACTAGGAATCGATACCCTTAGGATTGAACCTTGTTAGAAAAGGGTTAGGTTCCCAATTTTTATGAATCGATTAGGAATTTTAGGTTCCAAATGGTGGATTGGGAGTATATCTGCATGATCATGAATTTACCTTAGAGGTTTAGGGATAACCTTAATGTTGTCAGAAATTCCCTAAAAAGGACGAGTAATCACTGTTAAGGTGACGATGATAATTGTTGGTAATTATGGAATGGATGTGTTGTTCTGAATTGTGAAATACCGATGTTGTTATATACCGAAATGTGCGTTTTGGCTGGCATTTCCCGCGTTTGGCTGCTGTTCTGAGCTGCTACAGGTACAGGAAAATCCTGTACGCGCTCAACAACACGGGCCGTGTTGCACAACACGGGCACCCGTGTTGCTCTTCTGTGTTGCACAACACGGGCCGTGTTGCACAACACGGGCACCCGTGTTGATGCTGCTGTGTTGATTTTTCTGAATTTTGTTTTTTTTGTGCGTTATTGTGGATTTTATTGTCATGCTTTTGGATAATGTTATCGAGCATGAATTATGATATGACTTGATATGATTGATGTTTAAATAGTATGCTGAGTGATTACATGCTATCCATATCCTGTTATGATTGATGTTGTTGATGTGCATGATATGTTGATTGATGTTCATAGTATGCTGAGTGTTACATACTTACATATCATGTTGCATTTGTTAATTCCCATTGTGTGGAATTAACATGGTGGCCAATATACGTGTCCGCGATTTAATGGAACGTTGAGGTGGTAGCCGTGTCCGCGATATAATGGAACGGTGAGTTATCCGTGACCCGAGATTTAATGGGGCGGTAAAGTGGTACCACATGCATGGGTGTGTTGCATTACCTTGAATATAACATGAATGGATGATTTTTTCCAATGTTGTATTTGATTGTTTGTATGCACGTATGGTTGCTAAATGGTTGACGATGTTTGATGTTAATTGCAAATATGAAAAGCAATATATTATGGTCGTATGAATTGCAAAGGTTTTTGTAAACTATGAAATATGCTAATTGTTGGGTGATGCTTATGGTTTCCTGAATTGATTGTTATGAACGTATAATCAAATGTATAATTGAGATGCTCACCCTTACTGTTGAATATTTCAGATTGAGGAGCTTCGTTCAGGTGCTCGGCGAAGGCTCGTCGTTTCTAGTTATTTTCGTTTTAGTATTGTTCGGGTCATGCTCTGATAGTTGTAACTCCGGGAACGTTTGTTTGTCGAGCTGTTTTAATCAGACTCGTTTAATTCCTTATGTTTTGTTATAATATGATGTTGACATTTTCCAGGTGTTAATCCCTGATGATTTTGAAAATATTTTCACATTGATTTTATTAATTGAATTATTCCGCTGTGTAAACATGTATGAGTTACTACTACGTTATGCATGACAGGAATTTGTTTTATTAAAAGAGAATTGTAGCATCCTCGATTATACATGTACTCTGAAATTATGATTTTAATATTTGCGAAAATTTGTTCGGGGTTTTAGAGGGTGTTACATACAACCAATTCAAAATGGAACCTGAGGACATGGAGAAAACGACCTTCGTCACACAGTGGGGCACGTTCTGTTACAAAGTTATGCCATTTGGGCTGAAGAACACCAGGGAAACTTATCAGCGCGCCATGGTAGCTCTGTTTCACGATATGATCCATCATGAGATAGAGGTTTACGTGAATGACATGATAGCTAGATCTCAAACTGAAGAGGAACACCTTGACCATTTGCAGAAACTGTTTGAGAGACTGAAGAAATACAAACTAAGGTTGAACCCAAGTAAATGCACTTTTGGAGTGAGGTCTGGTAAACTCCTAGGCTTCATTGTCAGCGGTAAAGGTATCGAAGTGGACCATGAAAAGGTAAAAGCAATACAAGAAATGCCTTCTCCTTGCATCGAGAAGGAGGTCAGAGGATTCTTAGGACGGCTAAACTACATCGCCAGATTCATTTCTCACCTAACCGCTACTTATGAACCAATCTTCAAATTACTGAAGAAAGATCAAGTGTTGGATTGGAACAGCGACTACCAGGCTGCCTTCGACAGGATCAAAGAGTACCTTCAAGAGCCTCCTATTTTGATGCCGCTATTCGAGGGAAGACCTTTGATCATGTATCTAACTGTCTTGGAAAATTCAATGGGGTGTGTGATGGGGCAGCATGACGAGTCTGGCCGAAAAGAGCATGCAATATACTACCTGAGCGAAAAGTTTACCGACTGTGAAACCAGATATTCGCTGCTCGAGAAAACTTGTTGCGCTTTGGCATGGGCTAATCACCGGCTAAGACAGTATATGTTAACCCATACTACCTTATTGATATCCAAGATGGATCTAATTAAATACATATTCGAGAAGCCCGCCCTCTCTGGAAGAATAGCAAGATGGCAGATGATCTTGACTAAATACGACATTCAATACACTACCCAAAAAGTAATAAAGGGCAGTGTGCTAGCCGACCACCTTGCTCATCAGGCTGTGGATGACTATCAGTCCATGAAATTCGAGTTCCTAGATGAAGACATCATGTTGGTAAACAATTGTGAAGAACTCAGGCCATATGACGGACCTGAACAAGGATCCTGATGGACCTTGGTTTTTGACGGAGCTTCTAACGCACTCGGTAATGGCATAGGCATTGTGATTATATCCCTTGAAGGATTTCATACTCACTTCACTGCGAGGCTTTGTTTCAACTGTACCAATAATATGGCGGAATATGAAGTGTGTATTATGGGTCTCAAAGCTGCCATAGATTTGGGAATCAAGACCTTAAATGTATTTAGAGATTCAGCCTTAGTCATCAGTCAGATCAAAGGAGAATGGGACACGAAGCATCCTAATCTCATCCCTTACAAAGAAAATGTGTTGACATTAATCCCACATTTTGAAGAAATTACCTTTGAGCATTTTCCACGAGAGGAAAATCAACTAGAGGACGCGCTAGCCACTATGTCATCCATGTTTAAAATCAGGTGGGATAACGAGGCTCCTAATATCACCATTAAGAGGATGGACGAACCAGCTCATTGTCACAAGATTGATACTGAAGAATTAGTGGACAAGCCTTGGTTCCATGAAATTAAGAGGTATCTCGAGGTCCAAGAGTATCCGGAGGGAGCTTCAGTCAATGATAAGAAGTTCTTGAGAAGATTTTCTGCTAAATTCTTCCTTAGTAACGGAATCCTCTATAAATGCAACCACGACTCTACTTTGCTTCGTTGCGTAGACCAAAGTGAGGCAGAAAAGATCATCGCTGATCTACACGAAGGTACCTTTGGCACTCATTCTAGTGGACACACGATGGCTAAAAAGATCCTACGGGAAGGATACTACTGGTCCACCATGGAAGAAGATTGTTATCAACATTCACGAACTTGTCACAAGTGCCAGATCTATGCTGACAAAGTACATGTGCCTCTGGTTCCCCTAAACGTCCTGACTGCTCCTTGGCCCTTTGCAATGTGGGGCATTGACATGATTGGAGAGATCAAACCCACAGCTTCTAATGGACACCGCTTCATCTTGGTTGCCATTGATTACTTCACGAAGTGGGTCGAGGCAGCTTCATTCGCTTCTGTTACCAAGAACATTGTGGTCTGATTCATCAAATAGAACCTTATATGTCGGTATGGTATCCCAGAGAGAATCATCACAGATAATGGTACCAATCTCAACAATACTATGATTACCGCACTATGCGCGTAATTCAAGATCCAGCATCATAACTCTTCTCCTTACCGGCCGAAGATGAATGGCGTTGTAGAAGCCGTAAATAAAAACATTAAGAAGATATACAAAAAATGAAAGTGACCTACAAGGACTGGCATGAGATTTTACCATTTGCTCTTCACGGTTACCGTACCATGGCGTGCACATCAACAGGGGCAACTCCTTTCTCTTTGGTATACAACATGGAAGTTGTCCTACCAATTGAAGTCCAAATACCTTCTCTGAGAATCATAAAAGATGCAGGGTTGAATGAAGATGAATGGATTCAAACTTGACTTGACCAGTTGAACTTAATTGATGAGAAGAGGCTTACAGTTGTCTATCACGGTCAAATGTACCAAAAACGTATGATCAAAGCTTTTAACAAGAAGGTTAGACGTCAGGTATATCGGGTTGGTGACTTGGTAATCAAGCGTATCATATTGCCACAAGGTGATCCTAGGGTCAAATGGACTCCTACATACGAAGGACCATTTGTGATCAAAAACATATTCTCTGGTGGAGCAATGATCTTAACCACTATGGATGGTGAATACCTTTCGCACCCTGTAAACGCGGACATAGTTAAAAGATACTACGCATGAATAAAGACCCACTAGGTCGACTGGCCTAGGAAAAAATTAGGGCATCCCGGCGAACCAAAAGGGTTCGGGCAAAAATTAGGATAAAATACAAAAAAAAATCCGTACACTCGACAAGCTGAAAACCTGAAAGGGAGGCTTGGGCAAAAAAGGATATCCCAGTAGACTGAAAACCCGAAAGGACGGTCCAGGAAAAAGTTAGGGATTGAAAGCATATGACTATGTCTCGTTGGATCACCTTACAGACAACCTTTAGTATTAAGTGACAAACTCAAACGGTTATAATCAATCCAATCAGCTTCGGACAAAGTAGCAAGTGGATGAGACGCTCAGAGAAATGAAGGCTATAGTAGAGTGGGAACCCCATGGGATTATTTCACATAGCTATATTTTCTTTGTATTAGTTTTCATTTTCTACAACGATATTCTCTTACTAGGATGTTCATCTCTTTGTACAAAAATATGTATTTAAGTTAATACAAAGATATTCCTTTAAAAGTGCAAAACTATATGGGTTTTTTTATTTCCTTGTTTTGTTTGCAAAAGCATCCAATGATTATTTTTGAACATATGCATTTGAATGTGATTATTGTTTACAAATGAGCGCAAGAAAAGAAGGAACAGAAAATAGAAAGACCATTACTAATGGCTTTAAGAAATAGGATAATATATATAAGCCATTCCATAAAATCCCCGCATGTACTTTTTCCAGCAAGAGCGGAAGCAAGGACATCCTACTACAGGATCACTAACGTATCTCCAATATGCAGCCTAATGGTATCAGGTGCTCTCACATTCCCGACGGAGTAAAACTTCCAGTTACTGTAACGCCCGTAATTTAATTAATTATTTAATTGAATTATTTTTGGAATATTTGTGAAGTTGTATTGTGATTAGTTGGATTTAATTATTTTATTAAGTTGTGGAATAATATTAGAAGGATAATATTATTTGATGTGGGCTTGTTTTAAAGGATAGAAGTAGTAATAAGGGGGTGTAGCAGTTTTAAGCCTATTAAGGAATTAAGAGAATAATAGGGTTATAATATTATTGTAGAAATAATAGAAAGGAAGAAGCAGTAAGAATAATAAGGGTTGGAAAGAAGAACGTAAAGTTGTTGGAAAGGAGGAAAGAGGCAGAACGGAAATCAACCGGAAAAGTTATAGAGCAACCTTCAATCTAAGGTAAGGGTGGGGTTCAGACTCTATAATGGGGTTCATGATAATTGGAATGTGGGGTTAGAGGTGAAAGATTGTTGGTTTATGATTGAATTATATGTGATGTTGTATGATGGAAATCGATGATTGAAAGATGAATAACGATGTCCCAATGTTGTGTATTTGATGTAGAATTATAGGATAGTTATAATTGATGATTTTCTATGATTAGAAGATGTTTTTAGGGCCTAAAGTATGGAACCCGTAGTGAAAACACAGAGAAATCGCAGAAAATATCCTTAGCAAAGCAGTATGTGTCGACCCCAAACATTATGTGTTAATACAAGAATGTTGTTAGACTCGGTATGAGTCGACACGAAAGAGTCATGTGTCGATACATGAGGGCTTTCAGACTCAGGATGAGTCGACACGAAAGAGTCATATGTCGATACATGTAGTATGGAAGACTTAGTATGAGTCGATACAAGAGAGGATGCGTCGACTCATGTGGCGTGTTCAGTTTAGTACACGTCGACCCAAGGCATTATGCATCGATCCATGTTGTCTGGTTTTTGGTAAAAATCAGTTTGAGAAGGCTGTAACTTGAGTTTTCGGACTCCATTTGAGGTGTCGTTCGAAGCGTTGAATAGATAACGCGATTAACTTCATTCTTAAGGATTAAAATGAAGAATAGGAAGAATAATCCTAGGTTCCAAGTTAAAATTTGAGTTACTTCCTGTGTTGAACGCTATGCTGATTTTTGTGAAGAATGATGAGGATGATATGATTATAGATTGTTGTTTGGGTTGTAACAGTTGGATTAATGATGATAATGATGCAGTATTATAGAATAGTAATATGTAGAGGTTTAGTGATTTAGAAGTAAGCCTTTGATGATTAATTAATTATAGGCAATATCATGTTATAGGCCTAGGGCCAACGTTTCGAGATTTACGAATTGCCGTTGTAATGTTGTTGTGGCTGAATTGCTGTGAATTACGATGATATATGATGTTTGATGAATTATGATGATATATGATGTTTGATGAATTATGAGGATATATGATGTTGATGAACGATGTTGAGATGCCTCTAATAATTGGCAGCTATTGAGATGTAGGCTTATAGCCAACGATGATGTTATATTGAGATGTTGTTAATTATGGTGTTGTCATTACAATTATGATGGTGTCGCATACATTGCATTTCAAGATGGAGATTATGCTCATTAAAGATGGCCTGTATTGGCGAATATTAAGATGAAGGCTTATGCCTTGTTGATGCCTCTATTTATTGGCAGATTTTTAAGATGGGAGTTCTGCTCCAATGGTACCACATGCATTTGCATAGTATTGAGTCGCATTATATGATTGCATAAAGAAGTTGTGAATTGATGTGATGAATGTGTGTTACAGTTGGTATTTCTGTTGCAATTATTGTTGATTATGAGATGAGAAGTGGTGATATTATGTGATCTAATTCAATATATTAATTATCATACGCTTTATTATATTGTTAGATATCTCACCCCTTCTATTTGAATGTTACCCTTATGTTGGTAACGTGCAGGTAATCGAGAGTGAAGGTTGTATACCTTCAATAGTTTGAGTCGGTGTCATTGCTCTGATATGTAACACTCGGGGGGATGGACGCATGTTGCTTTTAATTGTTGATTATTTCAGTTGTTGAATTTTAATTTTATTATTATTAAGTATGTGTTGTTTTGAAAGTTGTTGTAATGATGATAAAGATGTTATTAAGAATTCCGTTGCGTAGATGTTTAAATTATTGAATCAAGAGATTTAATTACTATGCTGATAGTTCATCCGAAGTTTTAAAGTGTTATGTATCCACGATGAATGCAATCAGTTTTTAATGATGAATTTGTGGCATCCTAATTTGTTTGCATGAATGATTTTATAACTCTGATTATTTATATAATTTCCGGGTAGAATTGGGGTGTTACAAAGTTGGTATCAGAGCAAAAGGTTGGTCCAACCTTGTTGTCGAGTCGTAGTTATCTAAAAATCGAGTATTATTAGTTTGAGTTCTAACTGTTGTTTATGTTGTAGTGATAAGTTGAGATGGCTGGAAGGAATGATGCTACACTTGATGCTGCTTTAGAAGCAATGGCTCATGCGATGGAGAATCAGCTGGATATTGACGAGAATACTAGATCTCGTAGCAAGGCGACTTTCCAGAGAGAGAATCCGCCTATGTTCAAGGGAAAGTATGATCCTGATGGAGCATTGGATTGGTTGAAAGAGATTGAGAGAATCTTCTGTGTGATGGACTACACTCTAGCGCAGAAGGTTCGTTATGGTACTCATATGCTAGCAGTCGAAGCTGATGAGTGGTAGCTAGAGACTTGTCATAGATTGGAAGCTGCAGTTGAGAATGTCACTTGGGCTGTGTTCCGTAGAGAATTTTTGAGGAAGTACTTTCCTGAAGATGTTTGGGGTAAGAAGGAAATTGAATTCCTTAAGCTGAAGCAAGGGAATATGTCGGTTGTTGAGTATGCTTCCAAGTTTGATGAGTTGGCTAAGTTTTATCCGCACTACGGTGAGGCGAATGCTGAGTTTTCGAAGTGTATCAAGTTTGAGAACAGGTTGCGCCCAGAGATCAAGAAGGCAGTTGGATACCAGAAGATCTGTGTCTTTGCTGATTTAATTGATAGTTGCGAGATTTTTAAGGAGGATAATAATGCTCATTACAAGATTATCAGTGAGAAGAGGGGTAAGCACCAACAGAATCTTGGTAAGGCTTATGATACCCCAGCTGGTAAAGGTAAACAGAAAGTTGCTCAGGGTCAGAGGACTAGTAGAGGATATGCCCCTGCTGGTGTGGTTTGTATTAAATGTGGGAAACTTGGGCATAAGAGTAATGTGTGTACTACTGAAGTAAAGAGGTTTTTCCATTGTGGTAATAACGGACATGTCGTATCTAAATGCAAGCATAAGGATGTGATTTGTTTCAACTGTAGTGAAGAAGGGCACATTGGCAGTCAGTGTTAGAAACCAAAGAGAGCTCAGACAAGTGGTAAAGTGTTCGCTTTGGTTGAGGATCAGACAACTACTGAGGACAGACTTATCAGAGGTACAGGTTTCATTAATAGTACTCCTTTAATTACTATTATTGATACTGGTGCTACTCATTATTTTATTGCTGCTGATTGTGTTGAAATATTGGGTCTTATGTTGTCTTCTTTAAATGGAGAAATGGTCGTTGATACTCTAGCCAAGGGGTCGATGACTACTTCCTTTGTGTGTTTAAAGTGTCCCTTATCGTTCTTAGACAGAGACTTTGCTGTTGATTTGGTTTGTTTACCGTTAAGAGGTTTGGATGTGATTTTGGGTATGAAATGGTTAGAGCATAACTATGTTCATATTAACTGTTATGATAAGTCTTTGAGGTTTTCTACTCCTGAAGAAGAGGAAGATGGTATGTTGTCTGCTAGAAAGTTGAGGAAGTTAATGCAAGAGAAAGCACAGATGTTCTCGTTGATGCGTCACTATCTGTAGAGACTCAAGCTATAATTAAGGAATTGCAGGTGGTGTGTGAATTTCCTGAAGTTTTCCCCGATGAAATTCCTGATGTACCGCCAGAGAGGGAAGTTGAATTTATAATTGATCTTGTACCTGGTACCAGACCTGGGTCTATGGCACCATATAGGATGTCTGCATTTGAATTGTCAGAGTTAAAGAATAAATTGGAAGAGTTACTTGAAAAGAAGTTTGTAAGACCAAGTGTATCGCCATGGGGAGCTCCAATGTTGTTATTAAAGAAGAAAGATGGAAGTATGAGGCTTTGTGTTGATTATAGACAGTTGAATAAAGTGACAATTAAGAACAAGTATCCGCTTCCAAGAATAGATGACTTGATGGACCAATTGGTGGATGCTCGTGTGTTTAGTAAGATTGATTTGAGGTCGGGTTACCATCAGATTAAAGTGAAGGATGAAGATATCCAGAAGACGGCTTTCAGAACGCGTTATGGACATTATGAGTATTCGGTGATGCCTTCCGGTGTTACTAATGCACCGAGAGTATTCATGGAATACATGAATCGTATCTTTCATACTTATTTGGATCAGTTTGTAGTGGTGTTCATTGATGATATTTTGATTTACTCTAAGTCGGAAGAAGAGCATGCAGAACACTTAAGAGTAGTATTAAAAGTTTTGAAAGAGAAGAAGTTGTATGCAAAGTTGTCCAAGTGTGAATTTTGGTTAAAGGAGGTCAATTTTCTTGGTCATGTGATCTCAGGTAGTGGCATTGTTGTAGATCCATCGAAGGTTAATGTTGTGCTGCAATGGGAAACTCTGAAGTCAGCTACTGAGATTAGAAGCTTTCTGGGATTAGCTGGTTACTATAGAAGGTTTATCGAAGGTTTTTCTAAGTTGGCACTTCCGTTGACTAAGTTGACTTGTAAAGGTAGAGCTTTTGTGTGGGATGTTCAGTGCGAAGAAAGTTTTACATAACTGAAGAAGAGGTTGACGTCGGCTTCGATTTTGACGTTGCCTAATCCAGGGAAGCCTTTTGTGGTGTATTGTGATGCTTCTAAGATGGGTTTAGAAGGTGTGCTTATGCAGAATGACAAGGTAGTTGCTTATGCATCAAGGTAGTTGAGGACTCATGAAAAGAACTATCCTACGCATGATTTAGAGCTTGCTGCAGTTGTTTTTGTGTTGAAGATTTGGAGGCATTATCTTTATGGTTCTAGATTTGAATTGTTTAGTGACCATAAGAGCTTAAAGTATTTATTCGATCATAAGGAGTTGAATATGAGGCAACGAAGATGGTTGGAATTGTTAAAGGATTATGATTTCGGTTTGAATTATCATCCAGGAAAAGCGAATGTGGTAGTTGATGCGTTGAGTCAAAAGACTTTACATATGTCGGCAATAATGGTTAAAGAGTTGGAATTAATTGAGCAGTTCAGAGATATGAACTTAGTTTGTGAGGTTACATCGTGGAGCATTATGTTGGGTATGTTGAAGATTAATAATGAATTTCTAGACAATATCAGAGAAAGAAGTTGGATGTGAAACTGGTAGATTTGATGGTTGGGATCGATCAGTCTGAGAATAGTGATTTTAAGCTAGATGCGCAAGGTGTTTGAGATTTCGTAATCAGATTTGTATTCCTGATGATGCTGAGATGAAGAAAGTGATACTTGAAGAGAGTCATAGAAGTAAGTTGAGTATTCATCCAGGAGCTACAAAGATGTATCGAGATTTGAAAGGTTTGTTTTGGTGGCCTGGAATGAAGAGTCATGTGGCTCGGTTTGTGTATGCATGTTTGACTTGACAGAAGTCGAAAGTTGAACATCAGAAGCCTGCAGGGTTGATGCAACCGTTAGAAGTTCCATAATGGAAATGGGATAGTATTCCAATGGATTTTGTGACGGGGTTACCTAATACTTTAAGAGGACATGATTCTATTTGGGTGATTGT
The DNA here is from genome assembly GCA_948472305.1 of Vicia faba. Taxonomy (NCBI): domain Eukaryota; kingdom Viridiplantae; phylum Streptophyta; class Magnoliopsida; order Fabales; family Fabaceae; genus Vicia; species Vicia faba. The sequence goes on from OX451739.1 coordinate 1,455,381,811, forward strand.
TGATAGGCTTACAAAGTCGGCTCATTTTATTCCTATTAACATCACTTTTCCAGTGTCGAAGTTGGCTGAGATTTACACTAGTGTGATTGTGAAGCTGCATGGTGTTCCTTTGTGCATTGTGTCAGATAGAGATCCAAGATTTACTTCTGATTTTTGGAAGAGTTTGTAAGAAGCGTTGGGTTCTAAGTTGAGGTTGAGTTCAGCGTACCATCCTGAGACAGATGGTCAGACTGAACGGACTATTCAATCGTTGGAAGACTTGCTGAGGGCATGTGTTCTTGAGCAGGGAGGTTCGTGGGATACTTATCTTCCATTGATAAAGTTAAACTATAATAAAAGTTACCATTCTAGTATTGGGATGGCACCTTTTGAAGCGTTGTATGGTCGAAGATGTAGAACTCCTTTATGTTGGCATGAATCTGGTGAAAGTGTAGTACTTGGACCTGAACTTGTTCGTGAGACTACTGAGAAACGGAAGTTGATTCGAGAAAAGATGAAAGCTTCCAAAAGTAGATAGAAGAGTTATCAAGACAAGCGAAGGAAAGATTTAGAATTTCAAGCGGGTGACCATGTGTTTTTTAGAGTTACACCAATGACTGGTGTTGGGCGAGCATTGAAGTCTAAGAAGCTCACTCCTCGTTTTATTGAACCATATCAGATTTCAGAGAGAGTGGGGAATGTTTCTTATAGAGTGGCTTTACCGCCTAATCTTTCGAATTTTCATGATGTGTTTCATGTGTCGTAACTCTGGAAGTATATTTCAGATCCGTCTCATGTGATTCATATGGATGATGTGCAAGTACGGGATAATCTTACGGTTGAGACAATGTCGGTACAGATCGCAGATCGTGAAATAAAGACGCTGAGGGGCAAGAGATTGCCTTGGTTAAAGTGGTTTGGCTGGGAGCTTCCGGAGAAAGCATGACATGGGAGTTGGAGAGCAAGATGCGAGACTCTTATCCTAAGTTGTTTTATTAAGGTAAATTTTCGAGGACGAAAATATTCTAAGTGGGGGAGAGTTGTAACGCCCGTAATTTAATTAATTATTTAATTGAATTATTTTTGGAATATTTATGAAGTTGTGTTGTGATTAGTTGGATTTAATTATTTTATTAAGTTGTGGAATAATATTAGAAGGATAATATTATTTGATGTGGGCTTTTTTTAAAGGATAGAAGTAGTAATAAGGGGGTGTAGCAGTTTTAAGCCCATTAAGGAATTAAGAGAATAATAGGGTTATTTTATTATTGTAGAAATAATAGAAAAGAAGAAGCAGTAAGAAGAATAAGGGTTGGAAAGAAGAACGTAAAGCTATTGGAAAGGAGGAAAGAGGCAGAACGGAAATCAACCGAAAAAGTTATAGAGCAACCTTCAATCCAAGGTAAGGGTGGGGTTCTGACTCTATAATGGGGTTCATGATAATTGGTATGTGGGGTTAGAGGTGAAAGATTGTTGGTTTATGATTTAATTATATGTGATGTTGTATGATGGAAATCAACAATTGAAAGATGAATAACGATGTCCCATTGCTGTGTATTTGATGTAGAATTATAGGATAGTTATAATTGATGATTTTTTATGATTAGAAGATGTTTTTAGGGCCTAAAGTATGGAACCCGTAGTGAAAACACAAAGAAATCACAGAAAATATCCTTAGCAAAGAATTATGTGTCGACCACAAATGCTATGTGTCGATACAAGAATGTTGTTAGACTCGGTATGAGTCGACACGAAGGAGTCATGTGTCGATACATGAGGGATTTCATACTCGGGATGAGTCTATATGTAAGGGCATGTGTCGATACATGCAGTATGGAAGACTCAGTATGAGTCGATACAAGAGAGGATGCGTCGACTCATGTGGCGTGTTTAGTTCAGTATGCGTCGACCCAAGGCGTTATGCGTCGATCCATGTTGTCTGGTTTTTGGCAAAATTAGTTTGAGAAGGTTGTAACTTGAGTTTTCGGACTCCATTTGAGGTGTCGTTCGAAGCGTTGAATAGATAACGTGATGAACTTCATTCTTAAGGATTAAAATGAATAACAGGAAGGATAATCCTAGGTTCCAAGTTAAGATTTGAGTTGCTTCCCGTGTTGAACGCTATGCTAATTTTTGTGAAGAATGATGAGGATGATATGATTATAGATTGTTGTTTGGGTTGTAACAGTATGATTAATGATGATAATGATGCAGTATTACAGAATAGTAATATGTAGAGGTTTAGTTATTTAGAAGTAAGCCTTTGATGATTAATTAATTATATGCAATATCATGTGGTAGGCATAGGGCCAATGTTTCGAGATTTACGAATTGTTGTTGTAATGTTGTTGTGGTTGAATTGCTGTGAATTACGATGATATATGATGTTTGATTAATTATGATGATATATGATGTTTGATGAATTATAAGGATATATGATGTTGATGAACGATGTTGAGATGCCTCTAATAATTGGCAGCTATTAAGATGTAGGCTTATAGCCAACGATGATGTTATATTGAGATGTTGTTAATTATGGTGTTGTCATTACAAACATGATGGTGTTGCATACATTGCATTTCAAGATGGAGCTTATGCTCGTTAAATATGGCTTATATTGGCGAATATTAAGATGAAGGCTTATTCCTTGTTGATGCCTCTATTTATTGGCAGATTTTTAAGATGGGAGTTCTGCTCCAATGGTACCACATGCATTTGCATAGTATTGAGTCGCATTATATGATTGCATAAAGAAGTTATGAATTGATGTGATAAATGTGTGTTACAGTGTGTATTTCTGTTGCAATTATTATTGATTATGAGATGAGGAGTGATGATATTATGTGATCTAATTCAATATATTAATTATCATACGCTTTATTATATTGTTAGATATCTCACCCCTTCTGTTTGAATGTTACCCTTATGTTGGTAACGTATAGGTAATTGAGAGTGAAGGTTGTATACCTTCAATAATTCGAGTCGGTGTCATTGCTCTGATATCTAACACTTGGGGGGATCGACGTATGTTGCTTTTAATTGTTGATTATTCAGTTGTTAAACTTTAATTTGATTATTATTAAGTATGTGTTGTTTTGAAAGTTGTTGTAACAATGATAAAGATGTTATTAAGAATTTCGCTGCGTAGATGTTTAAATTATTGAATTAAGAGATTTAATTAATATGCTGATAGTTCATCTGAAGTTTTAAAGTGTTATGTATCCACAATGAATGCAATGAGTTTTTAATGATGAATTTGTGGCATCCCGATTCATTTGCATGAATGATTTTATAACTCTGATTATTTATATAATTGTCGGGTAGAATTGGGGTGTTACAGTTACCGCTCCAAAGATTCCTCGGTGAAAGTCGCCCAGTTTCTCAAGATTTCAAGAAGTCCACAAGCAATGCATGGTGTTTCCCTTCCCCAATGGAGTTTATTTCTCTAATAATGGAAACTCATCCATCAACACTTCGAATTCAACAAAATATGAAGACTTACACTCCTCATCCCCAGCAGCAGTCAGGGATTTATTTTCCATAATCCAACAACACTGCAGCAGAATAGCTTACATGCGCATACATTACATTCATACATCATAAACATCAATGACACAAATGTATTTCACTATACAATTCATGCATCATGGCATTACATACAACTAACTCTTTAAATTTTTCAGGAAAGATCAATCAACAGAAAATTATTATCAAATTTTCAATGAGACAAGACAAATATCTATGAACAAATCAATCGTAGATCAAGTCTCGAAACAGGACTAAATTGACTATCTACATGACAAATACTCCCCTTCAGGTCTCTGCTGGTTCAATTTAAATCTCTCAACGGTTTATCCTAATTCTTTCCCGCAGATATCTTCTCTGGTTTAGATAAGTCGCTCCAAGATTTATTCTGATTCTTTTCCAGACCCCTGCTGGTTTAGTTTAAATATCTCAACAGTTTATTCTGATTCCTTCCTGCAGACTTCTTTTCTGGTTCAGATAAGTCGCTTCAAGATTTATTCTGATTCTTCCCCAGACCCCCGCTGGTTCAGTTTAAATCTCTCAACGGGTTATTATAATTCTTCCCCACAGACATCTTCTCTGGATCAGATAAGTCGCTTCAAGATCTATTCTGATTCTTCTCCATACCCCTGCTGGTTCAGTTTAAATCTCTCAATGGTTTATCCTGATTCTTTCCTAGTAGACACTTTCTCTGGTTTAGATAAATCGCTCAAAGATCTATTCTAATTCTCTCCAATTAAAGAATACCCAACACCTCTTTTGGTTTAGTTTAAACCTCTCAACGATTTATCCTGATACTTTCCAAATAGACATTTTCTCTGGTTCAAATAAATTTCTCTAAGATTTACTCTGATTCTTTCCAGTCAAACAACATTCAAGACTTCTGCTAGTTTCAGTTTAAATCGACCAAAGGTTTATTCTGATTCTTTTCCAGTTGAAGTCAAGTTCAGACTTAGTCTAATTTCTGTTAACAATCACCTTTGGATGGCATCTATAAGCCCATATCCGAAAACTCTCCATCATTTCTCCAAATGGAATCTTTAAGCCCATTCCCTGCACAATCAACCAACGCATCACCGAGTGCAAATTTCTGGGCACTCTAGTGTTCAATCATCTTCCACTTTCAAGCTACAAACGAAAAACATGTCAATCTCACTTTTCAAGTTTAAGAAGATTAAACAGGGGCAGTTGTTGTACCCCAAAAATTCCCCTCCCGTTTTTTATGCAAGATATTATCCTAGAGTTTCTCGAATACTCAATTTGGCTCAAAAGTTGATCAGACAGATTCTCTTCCTAGGAAGTAAGTCAACAATTAGGGTTTGTTATTTCCCAAAGAAAATTGAGTCTCCAAAGTTTCAAATGGTCTTTGTGGTTCTTCATGTATTCTTAAGGATGCTTGTGCCAAGTTTCAAGCCTCGCGTCGCAAGTTTGCTCAGTAAATGGTGCAAATGATTGAAAATGAATTACATTGACCCAAAATTCGACCTTTGCAAGATCAAGTTCAAATGATTGTAACTTCTTCATTATTCGATATTTGTGAGCGTTTCTTTTTGCGTATGACTCTCCTTGACGTCATCCCTAATTTCTCTTCACAAGTCAAGAGCTGATTACGTGCAAAAGATCATCAGAAAATTCAAATACTTTAGAGGTCATTTTGCAAATTTGACCTAATCACAAGAAACTCTAGTCCAATTTTTAAGGGTCATAACTTCTTCAATTCTCAATGTCCTCAGAAGATTTCATTTGAGAAGTATCATGAATAACATTGTCTACGAGATTACTTCAAAGATCGAAGTCAAAATTATACTTGGTTCAATTTATGTCACAGTCGTTTCTCAGAAGACGTTTGATTCTCATGTTGAGATAATTCATGAAAATAGAGTTCTAGTTCGAAGATTCATTGATTGTTTGTCACTTACTTCAAGTCATTTGCAAGTGAACATTAACGATTATTGGATTAAGGGGGATTGTTGATTAAATCCCTTAAAGTCATGATTGATATTATTGGCTCGTATTGCAATTTACCGCGGATTCACGATGTGGGTTTTATTGAAAAAAGATTCGAGAAACAATTCGAATAATTCTTTTTATTTCAAATCAGTACAAGTGTGCGAGGTGCAATTCATTCTTATGAATTTGCTTTTGAATTCAAGATATACAAAAGAACTAATTTCTCATGATGCAAGTTTTCTAAATTTTTAAAGATCAATTCATGTAACTGGTTTGGAATTCTAGGAGCAGATACAAGATGTTCATTCATTATCCAAAATTCATTCAAGAAGTCTCAAATTCATTCAAGGATGAAATTTTAATTCAATGTTCATCATCCAAGTTTGGACCCAATTTCATTCAAGTTTGATTCAATTTCATCCGAATTACATTCAAAAAATACCAAGTTACAATTACAAAAGAATTTAGGAAATATATTCAAGACAAGTTCCATTCATGTTACAAATTTATTTGAGTTATTATTACAAAGTTACCAAGAAGTTACAAATTTGTACAAAAATATATTTCCAACAATTCAAAACAGCCCCATAAAACAGCCTTGTTGCTGCCCTGTTCACCAGCCCAATATCATGTTGCCTACAACCCATTCTCCAACCTTGTTTTAGCCTGCAAAACAGCCCCAAAAATACAGTAAAAACTGTCAAACAAAAACAGTCCACCAACCTATAAAACAATCCACAATGTTGTCCAGAAATTGCCCAAAATGGATAAGTGCAAACCTGCACAAACAATCCAAAAATCAGCCCTGCACTGCTGCACAATAACAGTCCAAAAAACCTGCTCTGAAATCTGTCATACCACTCCAAACTTTACACAAAGATAGCTCAAACATAAGCTGCAACAAAAAGCAATAGAACAAGGCACTTCATTTGTTCAAAATTTATCACAATTTTCCCCCCAAATGCCTTGCTTCTATCACTATAAAAAAGCAACCAAACATACAAAGAAGGGGGGATTTTTTTAGCGAAAAAAAAAGAAAACAAAAAAAAACACACAAAGAAAATTCAGCAAGAGAGTAAACTGAAAAAAGAGAAGTTTGTCCAAAGTTTTAACAGCAAGAATAAGAGTAAGAGAGGTTTGGGCATCAACAAAACAGAAAAGAGAGAAAACTTACTATTTTGAAGCTCCATCGGAGATGCTCCGATAGGTATTTTTTCTTCCTCTCTATTTACTTCTGTATAACTTTCTCATATATCCATGTTTGAATCTTCTTCTGCATCACTTTTTGCCATACGATGTTTGATTTATCTTATTCCCTTGTTGTATTTTTTTGAGTTGCTACAATGTGTTGGTATGTAGAAATGTTAGAATAATAATAATAACAATAAACGGCAAACGAAATGTACAGAAAATGACATAAATTTCAGAGATAAAAATAGACCTTCAAATCTTTTCTAAGTACATGAATCCCGTACGGAAATCGCCATCTTTTCAAAATATTTTTTTAATGTGAAAATATCTCAACCTCTTATCTTCCACTTCCTCTTCCTACTCATATACTCCTTCTACAAATCTGCATCACTGCATAACATCCATCTCACCCTTTAAACAACATAGACCCGCCATCATCTCCACTTGTCCAACCTACTGCGGAAACATCAAGATTGGAACGTTGCTAGATAATGCCAAAATAATAAAAGTCAAGAAAGAAAATTATTCTACCTCAGATGTTCTTCAGATATTTTCGGCAACTCTGTGCAGGACTCTGCACATTGCTACAGGACCAACACACAAGCATAGTGATCATGAACAACTAGAAGGAGTGTGCAACTCACCAAAATGATAAACCTGTTCCAGTTTATGCCGATGGAATTTACGACCTCTTTCACTTAGGTCATGCTCGTTCTCTTGAACAAGCCAACAAATTGTTTCCAAACACTTATCTCCTTGTTGGATGTTGCAATGATGAGACCACTCATAATTATAAGGGAAATTGTTATGACTAAGGCCGAACACTACGAGTCCTTTGCCACTACAAGTGGGTTGACGAAGTTATTCCAGATGTGCCGAGAACCAATCAAGGTTGCACATAAATCTCATATACCTAGTTGCAATGGCTGATTCACAACCACACACGAATATACAAGGTAAATCACAGAGAAAATTTCACATAAAGGCGGAGAATACACGAAAACTCAAAAAATTACGACTTAGAATTCAAAAACCTACCAAGAAAAATTCTAAATTTCTCTGCACAACTGCAACCTTTAGTTTCTTTAACCTTTAACTCACCTGCAGAAATGTTAACAAAAAACACTTCACTAAAAGAAAAGAAACCAGATCGAAAACTTGAAATGCAGTAAACCAACTTCTAAGATGTATGGCAGTCCTATGTATGATCACAGAGAGGTTCATCTAGCTTCTCATGATGATCATCATGTTCTATCATTTGATGCTGCTATCCTAATGTCACAAGAACTAGACCGTGTCAAAGAGGTCCCTGAAGAAGAGTATGTTGAGGAAGTTCATCACTATTCAATTAATGGAAATGGGTCAGATCGTATACATGTCAGTGATATAATGGAATAACTTGGAACTAGTGAAGCAGTTTAGAAAGGATCTGTAGCTATGGGTGAATCTCGGCTCAATAATTCAACTTCTCTTTCTAGGCATCGAAGCTTGGAGAATGGCTCTGCCTCCGAGATATGCACCGAGATAAAAGAGAGTGCTATGATAAGGGAGACTGAAGGTGAGTTTAGGTTGTTGGTTCGGAGAGAAGGGAATCGATTTGATGGTAATAGGCTAATGGGTTTGGAAGATGACGTTTTAGCAGAGAGAGAAAGAGGATTACTCTTTTTTTGTTTCAATATTCTTTTCCTCTATTTTGTTTTACTGGAAACACCAATAATAATTAAATCAGCAAATTTCCTTTCCCAATACAGAAAACCAGTGGCGCCTTTTGCTTCATTTTAGGGTTTCAAAACTTTTTCCTTACCTCTTTCCCAACCGGGTCGGCCTATTGGACCTTTTGGCCCAATCCCATTAACGAATTTTCATATTATATGCTAATTAAATCATAACAATAATAGATAAATATCATAGTTCAATTGATAAGGCTTGTATATTGCAATTAAGAGGATTCGGGTTCAACACCTTGCCAAGACAATTTTATTTTGTTTCTAACTATTTACCCTTATGACAAAATTAGTTTAGGTTTAGTTTATTTTTTTTAATTTTAAAATTCAATTAAATCAAATACAACTTTTAAATTAGTTAAATTTTTCTTAGTTAGGAATTTTGGTAATTAACTTTTTTTCTTTAGTCTTAATTTGTTTGTTTAATTTCTTCATAATAAAAAAAATTCTAAAAGAAAAAATATACATTTGATTTGATTTCTTTAGTTAATTATTTTCTTTAATCGAATAGAATTTTATTTTTTCTTTCCAAACTTTTCAAGCAAAATACCTAGAATTTGATTTCTATATTTTACTTTGTTGATTAATTTTTATTTCATAGATTTGTTGTAGTTTCAATTAATCGCTCGATTCGATTTGGTTGTATTGATTGCCTATTTGGACTTTTAATCGCATTGATCCATCCCCATTTGTGAATTTGTACCCCCATTCCTGAAAGCTCTGTAACAACGTAGAATTTTAATTTTCGCAATTTATTGTGTTCCTTATACTGTATAGTAATTAGGTGTGCATGGAAAGATTTAAAATCAACAGCTAGATAACCTTAATCAAAGACAATTTTAACTTGAATCGAACACACTTTCACACACGCACCTCTAGGGTAACCTCGCTTGTTGCCTCGAAAACACAGTCATGTCCCTCGAATATGGGACGCTTTAGGAAAGACCCTTCAATAAAAAAGATTGTAGTCCCTCGATGTTCCTCGATGTTTCCTTCGGTAAAACGATCTAGTCCCTTACGAAAAATTGCTAAAGCGTCTCACAAGTTGCCTTCTATGAATGTACGATTGACCCGCGTCTGTCCCTTCACATCCAACGATGGGGATTCTTACCTAAACAATGGTAAGGTAGCAACATCTAAAGGAGGAGGAAAAGAATATCTAAGACCTTTTGAGTAAGTAGATTTGCTCCTAGTTGCTCGCTTGCTCACAACAAAAACATTTTATACACCAACACTCTCATTTTGAAATATTTAAGAAAAAACACTTTGTACGCGTTCTTATAGAAACGAGAGTCATTACAAAGACACCTTTTCAAAATCACTTTCAAAAACACAAACACCTCTTTGAACTATTTTCGAAACAACACTTTGTACGCGTTCTTATAGAAACGAGAACCATTACAAATACATTTTCAAAATACTTTCAAAACCCATACCACAAGCACACTTTCAAACAAAAGCAAGTGATCTAGCAAGCAACTAAGAGCCCGTAGATAACTACAGATGAAAAGGGTGATAATACCTTCCCTTTTCATAATCTACCCCCCAAACTCAAAAAACATCTCTAAAGGTCTTTCTTGTTCTTTTCAGCCTTTCCTTATTGGATAAAAGAAAAGTCGGTGGCGACTCTTGCTGTCTGCACAATTGCAATCAAACATAAAACATCCAAGTCAGTTCTCCCACCACATTACACTTACAATTAAAAACTCTTAAAATCTAAGAATCAAGTCTCCCATGGGCGCTTCCTCTTCGTGCCGAGGTAGACATTAAGACTTTTTTCTCCGTGAAGTTGCTTCATGAGCTCCAACACTTTCTTCTCACTGGTGTAGAATTGATCTCTAAAGGCATCTCGTTCTTCCTTCAACTGAATCCAGGACCTCTATAACTCTTCAAGATCAGTGGGCATGTCAGGATGGCGAACTATATAAGGAACATCTCCTTCGGTGATAGGCTCCACAATCACTGGCAAGATGGTTGTATATGGCATCATAAGATTTTGGGCGCGAGCTCGTACCCATTTGAGATGAGGCTCCATAGGAATGGAATTCTTATGCCCCAAATTCTTGCTATCAACATTGTTTACCATGTCCCAAGCTCGTACGAACCTTTGACGATACCCTTGAACATCATCCTCGTAGTTGAACATAATGCCTTGGATAAGCATATCATGGGGGGACCATCCCTTCGAGCATAACTGAATTGTCATAGATCTAGAGAAGGATTGTAAGTGATACCTCCCCTAATACCAAGGAATGGGACATTAGGAAATTCCCCACAACGGTCGATGATAGAGACATCTCCCATAGACTGGGAGTACCAAAGAATATCCGAGTGAGAAAGTGACATTATCCTTTGCGACCAACCCAAACCTTGTTCGTTCTTCAATACTTATTGAGGAAGGTGAGAAATAAACCACCTAGACATCAATGGTATATAACACATAAGAACCCCTCTTCTCTTCATGGTACGAGTGTGAAGGGAATGCAAGATATCTTCGAGAAAAGTAGGCACAGGGTTACGAGAGAGGAAAACCTTGACAGCATTCACATCTATGAGTAAGTCCAGATTAGGGAACAATACTAACCCATAGATTAGAAGAGCCATGACTTCTTCGAAAGCTTGGAAGTCCAAATCATCCCAAAACAATTGAGCCTTTTCTAATAGGAACTTAACTAGGAAACCCTTGACTCCGCTTCTTCTTTCCCAGTTGGATATAATGTCGGACTATTTCAGATGCAAGGCTGCTGCAATGACCTCTGGCTTTGGAGCCTCCTCTAAACCAGTGAAAGGCGTCTGATTAAGAATAGGTACACCCAATAATTGAGAGAACTCTTCCATGGTAGGTACCAACTGATAATCGGGAAATATGGACCAATGGTTTTTGGGGTCAAAGAACTGAAAGAGTATACCCATGATCTTCTCATCAAAGCTTAAGGTAACAAGATTGAAAAGTCGACCATATTTCTTGGTGAACGAGGAAGTCTCAGGAACCCTTGATACTAGCTCTTTAAGTTGGACAGGTATTTTCACAAAGCTGATTCAGACGGTATTTCTACGAACGGAAGCCATGATCTTTAAAACAGAACAAAGATAAATTCTCTTGGTTCTTGAAATGGTTAGTGAAATGAATATGGATGTTATGATGCATGATGTTATGTTTGAACAATTTAATCACACACAAGCAAACACATAAGACCTTAGGTTTAGGCTTGTATGGGGTATATAGGTAAGTACCCTCTATAAGTTTAGTTGGTTCAACCTGTCCTAGAAAAGTAATTGGGTTCTAAGGAGTCTCAATGTCACTAATATTTCTTTATTGAGCATTGTTTCAGCTCAGACAATCTTTTCTCACGGTCGAAATATTCCGAAATTCCGATCTCAATGAGTGTAGTATCGAGTATCAACCAACCCTCAGCTTTATACCGAAGCCGACTATATCACTACTTTTCTAATGGCCAAGTTTGTTCAACTGAGGTTCTAAGGTCAGTTAGTGCTTTGTGACACCACACAGCGGCCTCGTATTCTCCGCGATTTAACACAAGAGATACCGGTACCAATAAATGTGTCACACTAACGCAACCATCGCTTCAACCATATCGATCTATGTCATACAGTCTCCATTATCTATTACTGCTTATCTAAAAGTACCCCAGATCTGGGTATAGGATCTTTACAAGAATACCCAAACATAAACCCGAAATGTAAAGCAAGCAAGTCAAATAGGTAAAGCATTTAAATGTGAACTATCTCTAAGGTAACCCCACTTTTTTAGAAAATTTCCCCAGCAGTGTTGCCAGTTCTGTAATACAGTGGGAGAACTGACTTTTACTGGTTTTGTGTTTTTATTTGTAAATGTTGTGGTTAGCAAGAGTCTCCACCGACTTTTCTTTTATCCAACAAAGGAAAGGGTGAAAAGAACAAGAAAGATCTTTCGAGATTATTTTCTAAGTAAGAAGGGGTAGGTTACGGAAAGGGAAGGTGTTAGCACCCTTTCCATTTGTAGTTATCTACGGACTCTTAGTTGCTAGCTCATTTTGAAAATGCTTTGTGTCTGTGTATTTTGAAAATATTTTTGAAAAGACGCCTTAGTACGGCGAACTTTGTAATGTTTATCCTTTTCGTTGAGAACATATACAAAGTGCTTTTATCTTTTAAAAATTATTCAGAAAAGAGTTTGTGTATGTGAAAAATTGTTTTTATTTTTTTTGTGAGCAAGCAACTATAAGCGGTCTACCTACTCGAAAGGTCTTTGTTCTTTTACTCTTTTCCTTTAGACAATGCTATCCTACTATTAGTCAATAGGTAGCCCTATCGTTGGATGTTTTGAGGGACTAGCGAGGGTCACCGTACGGTCACAAAGGCAACTAGTAAGATATCTTAGTAATTAACCTAGGGTTTTAAGATCATTTTACCGAGGCAACGTCGAAAGGGTCATCGAGGGACTTATGATATTTTAAACCAAAGGGTAGCCACTAAAATCTCTTGCATTCGAGAATCGTGACCGTTTATTCTGAAGGCAACAAGTGGGGAAACCTTAGAGGTGTGCGTGTGCGAGTGTGTTGTGTTTCAATTATTTGTCTTGGGTGTTAGGTTTTCTAACGTTTACTTTTAGTCTTATCATGCAATCTTATTAACATACATCTAACAGTTAATATATGTACAGAAAATAAAAATGCGGAAATTGAATCTACACTATTACAAGGCTTCGGGGTAGGGGATTACAAATCCAAAAATTGGGAAGCAAAAAGTAAAAAGTCCTAAGTTTAACTATTACAACCCTTTTTTGCAGTTACATCAATATAGAATGCGAAATTTAAAATGAGCGTGCAAATACGAAAAGCGGAATAGAAACCCTAAAATACTTTTGTACACTTAGCATATTTTTTTGTTATTTTTGTTAAGAAAAACTTAAATTGAATTAAAAACTAATCTTAATTAAAAAAAGTGATAAATAAATGCAATTAAATTTAATCCAGAGAGGAAACTAATTCTAACATTTCTTTGCATTTTTATTTGGGAAAAATATTTGAAATAAATAAACCTAGCTCTAATTGGTTTTTAAATTAATCAAAATAGTGAAATAAATAAACTAATTAATTTACAAAAATTAAATTTGATTGGAAAAACCTAAATATATTTTTTGTGAATTTTCTGATTTTATCATAAAATAAAAATGGTTTTAAAAAAAAATAAATATAAAACAAATTAAATAAATAAATCATAAAACAAAGAAAATAAAAAAAAACATGGGCCTGATGTGAAGCTGAAAGGGGGGTATGAATTGCAATTACGTTACGCCTACACATAGCAAGCCCACTTCTACGCTCAATCTGGTGTGGAATGCTCCCTGGGGTACACCATGGTCTCTAACCACTGGGAGTGTTGGATTTAGAATCTCAGATTTGGATAGCCCATATGTGAGGCGTATTATGCGCTTGCTGACCTTTGCGTGCACTAGATCTGAAATAAATTTGTTAGAAAATGCAAAACTCATACTCTTGGAATCGAACCCAGGCCCCTTAGGAGGGAGTAACTTTGCACGCTCACTTATCACTGCTGGGCCATTCAAGTTAATTGTTAATATTATAAAACAATAATAATATAATGAGAATTCAATGATGTTCCCGGATTTTCAAACGCGCATGCCATTTATTCAAACGGACCAATAGGGACACGACGCTGGGCCACCAAAGTCCACGAAAGTCAATGGTACCAGAATCAAACTCCGGTCACCTTCTCTGCTCGATCAAAACTTGTACCTACAAAAATACGAAATTTGAGACAAAACAAAAAGCTCTATCTTACATAAAGTCAAGCTCTAATCTCGAATTTGGCCTTAGATTGGTCTGAAAGTCCCTATATTAAAAGATTAATCCCTAACAGCCATGGATGCCCTAACAATGGCATCCAGTGTTCTAGGTCTCAAAAATATCATGCGAGGCGTCCCTCTTGTCCTAATGAAGGTCCTGGACACAAATCAAAACATCAAAGCATTCAACGATGTAAAAATTAATGGTTTAAAATTCAAGATTTTACCCAAGGACCGGTGAGTTGGCTAAGCGGGTTTTGGGACGATTCAGACTTGTATAATGGCTGAACACGACTTCTGGAGGCCTCAGGAGTATGATAGAACACTTGAATCGGTCTAAGAATGGCTGGAACTCGTGAACTATGGTTGCACTATTCTTTGAATTTTTTTTGGAAAATCTTTAGAGCTTTTGGGAGGAAGTTGCGCATCTCCTATTGCTCTGACTTTGTTGTGTTTATGTAGCATATCTCATTAGGTCAACAAAAGAAGAAAGAGTCCATGGCATTGAATGTGTGATTTGTTTCAAATATTTTCTTGAAAATCTTTCCGATTTTGAATATTTGTGTCCAAATATGGCCTTTGCTTGGTTGTCACGAATTTTACAGCTTGCCATGAGTTATTTGGGCCTCCAACTTGATGGAAACCAAAAGCTTACATGCCCTGTATCCTATTTTATGTTTTATTTTAATTTAAATGATATTTAAATGAATAAAATTCAAATAAATAAAAATAAAAATCACAATGGTGCATGAGTGAGCTTAGGTGTCCTTGAGTAAATCAAAAACATGCTTGAATCTCAAAAATAGGTCCATGAACTTAAAAATACAATTTCGCTCAAAGTTGACTTTTTGCATTTTTATCAATTTGCCCAATTTGCAATGTTTATAACTTGCTCAATTTTCATATTTTGAAGATGATCTAGGACTTTTTAGAAATCTCAAGATGTCCTCTATAATCTCTATGTTGACCATTTTTATTTGGGGAATTTATCTTGATGTAACTTGCCTTGACAAAAAATGCCTTTTTGTTGACTTTCAAAAAGACATGTAATATATTGGCTCATATATTTCCAATGATGCATTTTTTTAACTTGAGGAAAAAATTAAAGTTTTAGGGAATTGAATTTTCTTCACAATGAGCTTTGGTTGGGGAAAAATGGATGAAGCATGTGAAAGTTATGCCTAGTCAAAGTTCAGTTGACTTTCTCTAGGAAACCCTAATTTAGCAAGTTTTGATTCTTGATGATTTGAAAGCATTCCTTGAGGAATCATGATCAACCCTTGATAAAATGATGGATATAACTTTAAAATGTTGATGTTGACCAAAAATCTTGAAGTTTGACTATATATTGACCATAATTGACTTTTGACCTAATATAGTTGATTTCTAGTCATCTGAGCAATTGACTGAGCAAAATTGTAAGTCAAGGCATTAAAATTGGCATGAGAATTCTTGAGGACATATTAGAAACCATGGAAATCACTTTAGGCCTTTGAAACCTAAACTTCTTTGTGAAAAATGAAACCCTAGTTGGAAATCCATTGCTTAGGAGGATAATTTGTCTGGTGAATTCTTGGTCAACCTTGAGCACTTAGGGACCTCTAGGGATATGTTTTGAATAAAAATGAGAGGGAAAATTTTGGGGTATAACACATTGATAAGGAAAATAAGATTACACCCAATAAATATATCAATTTGTCTAATAATTATCCATTTTGGTTACCTAGTCATAATCTAGATGCTATTGGTGGTGATGATAAAAATGGTTAGCCATATGATTATGTTGATGCTCAACAACTTGGAGATGAGGTAAATAGTATAACTAATGAGGATGAAGGGGAGCAGGATATGTCACATGATCATAATCTTGGTGAAGCTTCAGAATTATCTCAAGTTTAACTTGGGAGGTCTAACAAGCAGAGACAACCTTCTACAAGGTATAATTTTGATGAGTATGTGACCTTGACTGATGAGGGTGAACCTGGGTGTTTTCAAGAGGCCATAGAAAGTGATGAAAATAAAAAGTGGTTGGATGCAATGCATGATGAGATAAAATTATATCATGATAATCACACTTATGATTTAGTGAAGTTTCCTAAAGGCAAAAGGGCTTTGGAGAAAAGGTGGATTTATAGAGTTAAACATGAGAGCAATTCTAAGTCTCCCAGATATAAAGACAAATTAGTGGTGAAAGGTTTCTGTCAAATAAATGGTGTGTATTTTAATGAGATTTTCTCACCTGTTATAAAGATGTCATCAATAATAATCGTGTTGAGTTTTATTTCTACTTTTGATTTACAGGTTGAGCAAATGAATGTGAAAACGGCTTTCCTTCATGGTGATTTGGAGGAAGAGATCTACGTGAAACAACCGCATGGTTTTCAAGTTAAAGGAAAAAAGATCATGTTTGTAGATTGAGAAAGAGTCTATATGGATTGAGGCAAGCTCCAAGGCAATGGTATAAGAAGTTTGAGTTTGTTATGTGTGATCAAGGATGCCGGAATACTACTTCAAATCATTGTGTCTTTGTTAGAAAATTTTCTAATGATAACTTCATTATCCTGTTGTTATATGTTGATGATATGCTTATTGTAGGGAAAAATATTTCTAACATTAATAGGTTAAAGAAGTAGTTGGGAGATTCATTTGCCATGAAAATATGGGAGCATCTAAACAAATTATTGTCATTAGAATCATGCGTGAAAGAAAGGAGAAGAAATTTTGGATGTCACAAGAACATTATATCGAAAGAGTGCTGCAAAGATTCTAAATGGAAATTTCTAAGGCGGTAATCACTCCTCTTGCTACTCATTTCAAGTTGAGTTCTAATCAAAGTACTTCAAGTGAAGGTGAAGCATTTGATATGAAACGTGTTCCTTATGTGTTTGTTATGGGTAGTTTGATGCATGAAATGATGTGTACAAGACCAAACATAGCACATGTTGTCAGTACTGTTAGTAGATTTTTATCAAATTTAGGTAGAGAGCATTATAAAGTGGATTTTAAAATATCTTCGTGGTACTACTTCTATGAGGCTTTTCTTTGGAGGAGATAAGCCTACTCTAGTAGGGTACTTTGATTCTAATATGGTTGGAGACATTGATTCCATAAAGTCCATTTTGGGCTACTTGATTAAATTTGCAGGGGGGAGTTGTGGCTTGATAGTCTATATTACAAAAGTGTGTAGTATTATCTACTATAGAGGTTGAGTTCATTACCATTACTGAAGCATGCAAAGATTTATTCTGGTTGAAGAAATTTTTGCAGGAGCTTGGTTTTGTTTGAGACAAATATGTATTGTTTGTTGATAGTCAAAGTTCTGTTCATCTTGGTAAAAATCTGACTTTTTATACTAGGTCCAAACACATTAATGTGAGATATAATTGGATACATGATGTTTTGGATGCTAAGCTGTTGGAGTTAGCTAAAGTTCATACATATGATAATGGTTCTGATATGATGACTAAAACATTACCAAGAGGGAAATTTGAAGCTTGTTGTGATATTGCCGGTTTGACGATTTCCTCCACATAGTTGTGAATGGGAGATTTGTTGGGCTTAGCCTCCCTTTCTATATGGAGAAAGACCCAAATATGAATAGCCAATTTATCTCACTTATTTAAGTGGAGAATATCGATTTAGGGTCGAGAGAGATAGAGAGAAAATAAGGATTCAAAAGAGAGAAAAGAGGAGAGAAACTCATTCACATTTTTCTACAACCAGTCTCACTAAATCGACGATCCCTGATTCGTTCATCGACGGATTGAGCTGAAATTTAGAGGGAATGTTTGAAACATATGTATCTACCTTTTTATCATTCATAATTTCAAACAAGTTTAGAGCTGAGAGATATCGGCTTCACACTGAAGTTGTAGATTTGGGTAATTTTTCAGCTTTTTTATTCTTATTTGTAAGCTAGTTTGCTTTGTGATTTGTGTTTGTCATCACTATTTTGTGAATCACTTTAATACTCTTATGTACCCTCAATTGATTATAGTGGAGATATTTCTTTGGTCTGCATGACTCGTGGTTTTTACTCTCATATTGAGGAATTTTCCACGTTAAAAATATCAGTGTTCTTTTGTGCCTTTATTTGTTTGATTTGTCGTCTTATATTTGTTGTTGATCCTCATGGTTCCTACAAGTTTAGGGAATTTTATATCCGCTTTGTATTGGTATTCTATTGTGTTTTGATTTCCCATCAGAGATTAAATGTGTTAAATGATAATTTATGCTTGGGAAGTCAAATTGGCCCTAATTCCCCGTTCATGAAAAAATGTGAGGAATATTTTGTGATTGTTGAGGAACCTAGGGATAAACTCTTGATCACCTTTACACCTAGCCTTTAAAGCCCTATAAAATGATTTCAATTCTAACTGTTTTACCTTTTCGCATATCCTCATCTTCAAAGTTCTTGAAAGCTCCCAAAGAATCCCTTAAGAGAGCACTTACCTTCTAGTTTTCTCGAGATCAAGTTCTTGACCTCCTATTTTGAGGTACAAGTTTGCTATCCTTTCTTACCTTTTTCCTCTTTATGGAGATAATTAGGGATTTAGACGAGATTCACAACTTAATATAGCCCTTAAGTTATAATGATTGTATAATGGTGTTGAATGACTGCTATAGAAACGCCAAGTACCCTAATGGGGTGGTCAACTACAAATTAGTAGATATAGGTATATTCAATAGTTGCGAGAGTTCCACTAGTTTTGACTGTGATGGTATCAGTGGTAGCGATAATCACTCATTTTCCCTTTTATTTTCTCAAGAAGCAAGAAGTTAATTGTGAGCTTTGATCCTGAGCACAAGGGCGTCAATGAACTAACCTATTATACTAGTGAGGATGGGATAACCTGCTTTTAGAAACATGTCAATCTTTCCTCTTCAGGTTATGAGAAAGAAGTTGTCTTAGAGGCATGTTCTACAATAGAGAGAGCCAATATGATTGTCGTAGACGATTCACCCAACCTCTATTTCAACGTAAGCCTTCCCTTTGTCCATAACTTAGGGGTAATAGTTACCTTCTACCCATTTGAGGCCGAGGTTCTAAAGGTGATCAATTTTGCCCCGTCTCAGACCTTTCCCAATGATAGGAGCTTGATTAGGGCATTTGGAATCATATAGCGGCACTGATAGGTTCATTTTACCATAAGAGTATTCTTCTTATTTTATGATTCAAAGATGGGTATTAAAGGTGGCTGGGTGACCTTAAGTGCCTTGCCTAGAAGAGTATTGTTCAAACTATATTCCAATCATTATAAATATTGGAAAAACAAGTTTATGAGAGTTAGGGGCGAGATGCCTCCTATATGGTCACGATTGGGATAAATGACGCTCCCCACCTTCCTCTATCTTGGACAAATTATCAAATGGCAATCAATGGGTGTGACTTTGACTATCTCACATCTAATGAGATTGAGTTAGTTCAACTTTTGGACGAATTTAAGGTTATGAGTTATCGTACCATGATCATCTAAGACTGCAGGGATGACAGTGATATAAATAAATTTATAAGTAACTTTAACGTCATAACAACTCTTATTTGAGATTTTTGTTGGCCAAGTTACTTATATTTTTGCTCCTTATTTTTGCAGATAAAATGTCCAACATCCCATTGTCTGGAAGGAATGAGCGTTAGGCCAATAAAAAGGATAAGCGCCAAAGAACAAATATCCCCTAGAGTCGCATAGACAACCTGATCACAAAAGGGACCAAGAGGCAAGTTGGGGGAGACATACCCAATTAGTCTCATGCCCTTAAAATTAAAAGCAAACTGTGGGCTCCCATGTTTTAAAAGAGAAGGCGGTCCTGATCCTTGAGGAGGACAAGGCAGGCGAGCACTCAAGCCAACAAGGAATGATGCTACGTTCGAAGCCAAAAAATTCACTAGTGTCTGCCTCTTTTTTTTTTAAGACTTCTTGGATGATTATAAATCAATTTGCAACAAGGATCCTAAGAAATTGTATGACTTGAAGAATATTCATTTGTTAAAGGTCTTGTTAATGGAGCGAGTTGATCGTGAGAAATACACCAAATTATGAATAAGCTGAAGTCCAAGATCTCTTCTTCTCAAGCGAATATCACCAAAGGTCAAGAAATAGTTAAGACACTGCTTAAAGAGAATGAGGATATATCGGTCAAACTTGAAGAAGTGGAGTCAAAGGCGCAAGATCTTTCGTTTTAGAGAAGAACATGAACGATTCCCTTGGGAATTCCCTTTGCTCAAAGAAGAAATTGAAGGATGAGGTATGTGCGCTCAAGGACGGGTTAGTGGATACCTATAACATATATTTTGAGCGGGAGAAGAAGTAGGTTACCTTTCTCTTTCCTGAGATGGACATGAGAAAAAGGGATATCTTCAAAGTGATTTGTGATGACCATTTGGTGGAGGAAGAAGAGATTTCACCCTCTAAAAATCCTAACATGTCTCCTGATGAGGGCAGCCAGACTGAGCCCGGGGGAAACAAGGAAGCAGTGGAAGACACTCCCTAATAGGATACACTATTCTAGGAGGGTGTTTCTTAGGAAGAACGAGTTTCAGAGAAGGGCCAGTGAGTTGGAGGTATTTTTTATTTTTCTTTGGCCATTTGTGGCTTATTTTTGTAATCACTCCCTTAGTGGCTTATATGACTATGCTCTAAGGGGCTTTTCTATACTGGTTAATGGGGCCCTTAAGGGTTTTTGTGTACTCTATAATCCTCGGGGAGTGTTACTTAATGACATAATCTCGTGTCTTTTCTTATTTCTCTTGCGTTCGAAAATATTTTAAACCATTTTCTTGCAATTGTAGGACTCTATGGAGAAATGAAGACCCTTATGTGTAGGTCCAACGTAAATAATCACCTTTATGGGTGACAAGTTTTTCTTCATTAGGATCTAACACAAGTGATTTCCTTAATGGACGATAAGAATTCCTTCCTGAAGATCTAACATAGGTGATCGCCTCGACGAACGACAAGGATTCTGCAATGAGGATCCAACATATGTTATTTCCTCTATGGGCATAAATGATTTCTCCATGAATATCCAACATGAATAATTACCTCTTATGAGATTCAATAAGTTTTTTCACTTTACTTCCTACAAAACAAGGAAATACTAATCTGAAACATATATGATTATGTGAGACACCTCATTAAAAACTCCGCACCTTACTGCCAAAGCAGAGATAAGGGTGTTCCCCACCATTGGTCATAAGAATCTAACCATACGCACAATAGAAGTTGTCCAATTGAATTATAGAGATTGGAGAGACTTCACTAGGGAAGCATGTTGTCAATGGAAGCACCAACATCAACTGGCCATAAACAAACCATATTTATCACAACACCGATGCCACATATGATACAATCACATCCTACCATACCACCCAACCAACGTACAATCAAACATCACACCACCAAAACATCCAAACATCACACCGCCAAAACACCCACCCACACATGTCTTTAAAATACCACAAGAATCATTGTTTTGTTTCTAAAACGATTCAATGTCCCAATTCAACCAAACAGCCCATCCGTATGTAACTCAACCAACACGATCCAACTACGACAACATGGGTGTCGAACACGATTATGGCAGCATTGGCTACTAAGGAGATATGATTGACAATTTGTTAGATAAACTAATATCTCATAACCCTTGCACCAAACACCTCAGGCTCAGGCGAATACTAGGAGACCCTAAGCACCACAGAAAAATCCTGTGAGACCTCGAAAGCAAGCGTTGGAGCTACCATGTGGAATCGGTAGGTGTTTGGATCGAGTAGGTCATGAAAATTCTCTTCAATTATTGTGTAATTCTATTTAATAGAATGATTTTTTATTTAATATTTTTTATTATATTTTTGTAGTTAATAATTTAATTTAATAAAATAATTAAATATAACATAGAAGTTTGAAGAGATGGCGCGTGCTCTTGTCACTTACATGCATGTGTTATTGCCATTTACATGAAATTAAAAATAGTGAGTGACATCTAAGATCAAATTAGAATGCATGTGTCACTTTTTTTGTTTGTAACTAGATTAATTGATATATTATTTGAAATCATGATTATTTATGTATTTTTTTTCAAAAAATCATGATTATTCTAAACAAAATTCATAAAATTCACATAGAACTTATAAACTTTACTCTACATTTTTATAAAAAAATTGTTCAATAAGTATAAAAATTTGTCATCATAAAATAAAGAAAATGCAAAAAAAAAAAAGTAAAAAATTTGAACTTGCCTATTTCAACAAAATTGCAGTGTTTGTTTATGTTTATGTTTATAGAAAGACACACAAATGGCGATGATCATGCAAGTCAAACCCTTTATCCCAAATCTCCGACAGGGAAAATCTCAAAACAACCTTAATTTTCCCAACAAACATTCTTCAAACCTCGTTTGTTATTCTCTTGGCTGTTCAGATTCGGTTCTATCTTACGCACTTGCTCACCACTTCAATCCAAAGATTCCCATAGAGAAAGCCGTTACACCTCCATCATCATGGTATACTGATCACTCTTTCTTCCACCTTGAACTCGATCGCGTCTTCTACAGAGGCTGGCAAGCTGTGGGTCAGTTAAAGTTTTGTACTTTTTCCTTTTTGGGTTTTTTGATTCCGCTTTCTTGTTCCTGCTGATAATTAAGATGAAAACAAAAACAAATTCATCATGGCCTAAAATTCTCAGTTTCGTTTATCAGGATCGACAGAGAAGATAAAGGATCCCGGTGATTTTTTCACTGGAAGGTGGATTTTTTTAACATAATACATGATTCACATATTTCTCTTCAATAGAAGTACATTGGTTTGATTCCAAGTTTTGTGTATTTACATGCACCCTCTGGTCACTATTATAAGCAGCAACAAAAAATTTGGTTCACTGAACAATTGAACAATTGATGTATCTGATATATAATAATGACTACATTATTTATGCAATGAATCTAAAAAGTTTTTTGTCGTTTATAATAGTGACCGGAGGAGGGTGTATGTTGTTAACAATGCTGTCTAATTGCAGCTCCATTTGGTTCTTGAAAGGGAAAAATGATATTTATATGTGACATTAGTTTGTGTACTCTTGTTTATTTTCTCTTCTTTCAAATTTCTGAACCACATATGGAGGATTAAATGTTGCAGACTAGGAGATGTGGAATTTGTTGTATGTCGTGATGACAGTGGAAACATCCAGGCCTTCTATAATGTTTGTCGTCATCATGCCTCTATCCTTGCTTCTGGAAGTGGACAAAAGTCCTGCTTTGTCTGCCCTTACCACGTGAGTTTAGTTACTGCATAAGTATGCACACAAGCATTATTTTGATTCTCTTTCTCTGGGAATCCCCTTCTTTTTCATGTTGTTGTCCTGGTGAGGTCGAAGACACAATTGTCAAACTTTCCTTCATGGATAATGGATGTTACTGTTACCATGATCTGATCCTATCGTTTTAGGTTTCTATTTACACTACCTTCTTGTTTTGGAAACTTCGATGCGAGAAGACAATTATTTTTGCAGGGCTGGACATATGGATTAAACGGAACGCTTCTTAAGGCAAATAGGATATCAGGAATGCGAGATTTCAATGTAAATGTATGGAGTTCTATTCTATAGTAAGTTAATTATTCAATATATGTACATAAGGAAAAGGGTTGGCTGATTTCTCTTACCGTGAAGGATAGGATTTTGGTCTTATACCGATCAAAGTAGCTACCTGGGGGCCTTTTGTCCTTATCAATTTGGAAAAGGGGAATCTTACTCAAGAGGAAGTTGATAGTCATGATGTAGCAAAAGAATGGCTTGGTAGCTCTTCAGAAATACTGAGTACCAATGGAGTTGATTCTCCGTTAAGTTATATATGTAGACGTGAATACACCATTGAATGCAATTGGAAGGTATGACCTCTTGGCTTACCCTATATTGTCATTTTTCTTTATATGATTCATGGATGTGCTTAGAATTTGGTGGTTTTGGGTCTTCTTTTTGTAGGTATTCTGTGATAACTACTTAGACGGTGGCTATCATGTGCCATATGCACATAAAGACCTGGCATCTGGTCTGAATCTCGATTCTTATTCTACCACAGTATGATTTTTACTACTTCTCTTTTATAAAATCTCCTCAGTTTACCTTCTAAAGCACTGGATACTGTATATCATGACAAATTGAATCGTGTTATGAGATAGTTGTTTGAAAGGGTTAGCACTCAAAGTTGTGAAGGCATGTCAGGGAAAAGCGAAGAGAACAATGATCGACTTGGAAGAAAAGCTATATATGCTTTCATTTACCCAAACTTCATGATTAATAGGTTCTTGCTTTGTTATTTGTTGAACCTTTTTTTATCGTTCATGCTCTTGCTAATTAGCATGGTTTTATAACTTGGGGTGCTTACATGCTTCATAGGTATGGACCTTGGATGGACACCAATCTTGTACTTCCACTAGGAGCCAACAAATGTCAAGTGGTTTTTGACTATTACCTTGAACCCTCATTACAGGTAATGTGTAGCTATCGGCTTATCGCTAGGGTATGCAATATTAATTAATGTGAAGTTCAGTGGCTTGCTTTCATATTTTGAATGACTCCATGAAAAAATTATATTGGGAAAAAATTAAGTCTCGCATTGAAAAGAATTTTTAGAGGGACACTCCTCCTCACCTTAAAAACCGGTTTTGTAGGTTAGACCAAACTCAAATTCTCATATGGTATCAGAGCCTATCTAAAATTCGTTGAGCCGCTAGCTTTTAAACCACTCGGATCACGCTTCAGATGTCTAGTCCTAGGCATCAGGGGTGTGTTAAGTGTCTCATTTTTATTTTATTTTTTATGAGTCAACTTCAAGAGTTACGACTTTAGAAAACAAATAGTTTAATACTTATTATGATAATTAAGTCCATTCATAAACCTTAGTGCCTGCTGGCTTCTCTTTGACTGAGCAGGGCGACAAAGATTTCATAGAGAAAAGTTTACAAGACAGTGAGAAAGTGCAGGTACGAACATTGGTTTAGCAAACTTGATTATAAATTTTCCTCAAGTTGCAAAATACCTATTTAATTGCATTTGATTATTCATGAGCAGGTAGAAGATATTGTGTTGTGTGAAGGTGTTCAAAAGGGCCTCCAATCCCCAGCGTGTTCTGTCGGAAGATATGCTCCTAAAGTTGAGCAGGCCATGCACCATTTTCATTGTTTGCTGCATGAAAACCTGACAACATAAATCACATTGCTCGTGATGGATAATAAATTACCGCTGCAACCAATAGGTGGCTATCTGAATTTGAAACCAATGCATGGTATGCAATTACTCTACCAAAGAGGATTTTATTTTAATCAAACGTAGCCTCTCGAAGTTGATGTATATATCCAGTAATGTAGGCCTGTTTAACTTGCAATAGTAGTATAGTAGCTTTGTGACGAGAACTGTACCCAATTCAAATTCAAATTACATGCAAAAAGAAAGAAGCTTAATTGAAAAAATTAATTGGAATTATCATCCATTTCTAGCAGCTTTTCAAACAAATGACATTATAAATAAGCACTTACCAAAATGATAAAATACACTGTAAAAAAGAGACTGGCTGAAGTTCGTATCCTAAGCATAAAACTAATCATTCATTGTCTGTTCAAAAAGAAACCTTTATTTATCTACAACCAATTTTCTTGTATCAGCCAAATGCAGATCATCTCCGATAAAAAAAGATGGTGTGGAGAGAGTGAACCAGCAAGATTTCTATACATGACTATTAATAAGCTTAAGACTCCATCTTTCTTTAAGTTCTTCCACGTCGAAATCTTCTAAAAGAGATATTCATGGGAGTTGCTGGTACTGGTATCAGTTTTCCAACCTAGGCAAGAGGCCAGCTGCGAGCATTGGAAAACAGAATGAGAGAGGGGAAAAAAATATAATTAGCATATGTACATAAGGCAAGGGCAAGATACAGTATGCAATCAAGTGCATATGATTCTGACCTGATAAATCCTATAACAACACATGTGAGCCACTGCTTCCAGTTAAGCTTTACTGTTTTTGTGAAATTTCCAAGAAATTCAATGATGACAATCTGAAAAAAACAGTGAAAAAGTTTATCGTAGTCTCTACTATTTCATAAATAAACTCAAACAACCAGAGGACTTGTAACAAGACTCACCTGGATTACTATAGTTAATCCCACTATCCCCATAAATAGGTAGTTTTTCGTAACCCCCTTGAAAATGTTATTCATCTGGCTTTCCTGCGTTAAATTCATTAAATACCTGCAGTTTGGTAGAATATTTTCTGTCATCAATCAAAACAAAGAAACCAAATATGAAATGTAGTTTCCTGCCAGTTTAGGTTAGAGATTCGTACTTTTCGAATTAAATGGTGAAGAGGAGGACTTACTAGACATCGAACGAATGCATTGAATATTATAGTGTTCTTCACTTTGACTGCATATGCGCTGATCTCGTGCCTCAGACTCAGTATGTTCCTGCCTTCGAAATTGAGTATAAGCAAGACAGAAACCTGGTACATTGCCTGAAAGATTAAAAAATGAAAAGCCTGCCAACAACACTACAATAGTGACAACAGGGGAAGATAAATTAGAAACAAAAAAACTCACCTGAATAAGCAGATTCCTCCACATAATATTTGTTACAAGAGGATCTCTGAAAAACAAACAAGATACAGTCAATTTCACAACACAAAAACTCCGTAGGTCTCTTTTTCATGAATGCGTTAAATGAACCTATGCAAACATGAACAATCCACTAAAAAACTCGTGATCCGAAAAACCAAGTTCCGAACCAAAAAACAGAAGAAAATTAACCGACCTTCTACCAAAGCTGATCCATAAGGTGATCTGTTGGTGATTCAGTTGCCAAGGCTAGTGCTCCAGGAGTATCCATGATTAGATTTACCCAAAGAAGCTGTTGACAGAACAATAAAGAAATAGAGTCATAAGGTTGGCCTTTTGCGACTGCGAGCACAAACCAGTGAGACAGGCAGAGAGCAAACCTGTACTGTATTTAGTGGGACATCGCCAGTGGAAAATGAAGCAATGACATTTATAACAAGAGCTGCTATATTGATTGTAAGCTGAAACTGGATAAATTTCTGAATATTTGCATACACAGATCGCTCCCATTTAACAACCTGTACCGGTCGAGAAAATTGAAAGGTACACCAATTATGCTTCAAACATCAACTTTATGTAACAGTTCAAAACCCCCCAAAATAAGAACGGAGTACTAACCTTCACAACAGAAGCAAAATTGTCATCCAAAATAATGATATCAGAGCTCTCTTTAGCAACTTATGTTCCTTGAATGCCCATTGCAAGACCTATATCAGCCTAAACTACAAAAGTATACAATTAGAAAATATGCATTGGACCAACAGGTTCAATCTTTGAATATTAGATTGACATATCAATAACAGCTATGGCATCGGTTACAATCATGACTCGTTTGGTGCACCATGACAACTATTGTCGTAATATGGACATGTTCTTAAAATTCAATTATAAACATAAAAACAAGAAAATTCTGTCCAAACCTCATGTAGTGCTGGCGCATCATTTGTTCCATCCCCGATTACCGCCTCAATGCTTGCGCAAGCAAAAACTTGTCATTAGGAGACGACCATCCCATAACCTATTACATAGTATTCAAAACTCGTCTCATTTGCCAATGATATATCACTAAAGCTGTTATAGTAGTTCGACTATACCGATATCTCTTCAACAATTTCTTGTCTCTCTTTGTCTGACAAGGCTCGAAATGTTTTTCCGTTTTTCCTTCTATGATGCTTGGCTCTGTAGCATCAGCCAATGAATCAAGTATTCCACATTCCACAGCAATTGCTTTTGCAGTTTTAACATTGTCACCAGTGACCTTTTTTACCTAGAGTTAGAGATGCATAGTTACTGCCATTGATTGAACTATGCATGGATTAATTTCAGGACAAACATCTAAATTTTCTCAATTACTTGTATCTCAAGGAAACCAAATTTAACACAATTACTTTCACCATCAAAAGCATATTATCCTTCCATTTCAAAATGAGTGTCGTTTAAGGTTTTTGCACACAAATTAAGAAATGCAATCATATTATCATGAGACATTGCATTTTTACTAAATTAACCTTATTAATTTATTAGAAGTAGTGTGCAGAGTAATAATTATATAACACAATTGAAAAAATAGTTATCATTACTATATTGAAAAGTGAGAATGACATTCATTTTAAAATAATTTTTTTCTCTAAAACGACACTCATTTTGAAAATGGAGGGAGTATTAAATACCTTAACTCCAGCTTTTTGGCAAAGATGCACTGCATCTTTGACGCCAGGTCGACAAGGATCCTACATTTCGATACATGATTCACAAGGAATGAACTCTTCAGGAATGATTATGGATTCTAAAAATGACAAAGATGACATTACAGTATTTATTCTGGAGGAAATACATACCTTCAAACCAACGATAGCTAGTAAAACAAGACCGTTCTCTGGTAATGACCACCGAGCGAGTTCTTCTTTGCCGGTTATAATGTTATCTGTTTCATCTAATAGTCTATATGCAACGGCAACACAACGTAGACTATCAACAACCATATCTTCTATGACATTTCTCAAAACTGTCATCTGCAAGTCAATAAGTTTTCACTTAAAAGAATTCTTTTGCAAACCTTTTCTTCATCCATATCCACCAACTGATCATTTGTGTCAAAATACCGAGTACAACAGGCAAGGATTATCTCAGCAGCACCTTTCCAATGTATATGGATTTCAGCGTCGGGCTGCAGAGAAGGTGTTAACGTTTGTAATGCTACTCCGCCTCTCTTTTTGTCTGAGTTGAACGGAAAGACATGTATGATTGATGATTTTGATCTAACAGCCTCAAAATCCATCCCAAGCTGAGATTCAATATAATAGTCATGATTATTTGTGGCGGCAGAAAGCTCCACGAAACGAAGGAAAAATTGAAGCTTAAAACCAGACCTGAAATCCCCAATGTAAAATTGCCTTTTCTGTTGGTGATCCAGAAACCTCAACACCATTGCCATTCTGTAAAGTGCAAAGAACATGATTATACATACATGAAAATTTATTCGAGGGGCACAGAATGAAGAAAAAAAGTTCTAGCACACACCTCAGGTACAAAAACACTTCCATTAATGTTCTGTGCAACACCTTCAACCAGCAAAGAATAGAGGATAGGAGATAGCTGCGACTTATCGTTTTAGGTGGTATAATCTTCTTCCCACCAACACATTCCAACAACACTCATCTGTCTCAAGAAAATAAGTGTTGTTAAATAGCGGTGTTACAATAACGCTATACCAAGTAGAATTTGAACGAATCATTATTGTTCTGGGATACGTAATACAAAATATTGTCAAAAATCGGCTTTAGTATTGTTGCGTAGCGGAATTTAAACAAACCTGATTCATTGTCAATGTTCCAGTCTTATCACTGCAAATAGTTGTGGCTGATCCCACTGTCTCGCAGGCAGAAAGCCTCCTCACCTGCATTCAATGTGCTGTATTAAACTGAGCTTCACAATCAAAATTCAATGAAAGTGCAAACAAAAATCGACATACCAAAGCTTTATCTGCCATCATTTTTTTCATCGAGTAAGCCAGTATATAAAATGATTGATAGAAAAAAGTGTTATCAAGAATATTAAAGGGGTAATTTAGTATTTGCTATATTTGGAATATTCTTTTTTAGGGCCTACGTGGCATTCTTATCTTTACTGTTTTTGTGTATAAATAAGTGTACTAGGTTTCATTAATTAATTCAATCCCTTTTCAATTATTTGTAGCAGCTTTTTATCATTCATCATTTTCTCTTTTCTCTCTCAATTTCATCACCTTGCACCAACAAAATTGGTATCTAGAGCACTTGATTCTTCTGAAATTCGGGGAAACACGAGTAAAAAGTGAGTTGTGTGTTTGATTTCTGTTGAATCTTCAACAAAAATCTGAATAGAATCACACTGATTATGTGGGTTTGGGAAACACTGAGTGAGATCTGAGATTTGTGCAAGGTTTAAGATGAATGGAGGCAGTAGTTTGAACACTAAACTTCCAGTTTTTGATGGCAAAAGCTGGAACAGATGGATGATATAGATGTGTGTGTTGTTTGGTGCTCAGGATGTTCTGGATCTTGTTACCAATGGTTATGTTCCAGTTACAGTAGATGCTACTGAAGAACAAAGATCTGCAGAAAGAGTTACGAGGAAGAGGGATCAGAAAGCTCTGTTCTATATCCATCAGTGTGTGGATGAAAGTGCGTTTTAGAAGATTATTGATTCGACGACATCGAAAGAGGCGGATATACTGGTCAGATGTTACAGGGGTGACGCGTCAGTGAAGAAGGTGAAGCTTCAGTCCCTGCGAAAGCAATATGAGAATCTCAACATGAAGAACAGTGAGAAAGTTTCTGAGTACATCTCCAGAATGATTCTGATCACTAATGAGATGAAAGCTTGTGGAGAAACACTTTCTGAACAGGTAATCATAGAGAAGATTCTGAGGTCACTTACTCCTCAGTTTGATTACATTGTCGTTTCTATTGAACATTCTAAAAATCTGGAAACCATGAGAGTAGAAGAGTTGCAAAGCAGTCTAGAAGCGCAGGAGTTGCGTCTGACTGAAAGAACTTCTGAGAGGGAAGTTGATCAAGCTTTGAAGGCTTCTTTTGTCAAGAAAGACCAGAAGCAGAATAGATGTGGTGATAAATTCCAGAAGTCAGAAACCTCAACTTCTGATGAAAAGAAATATCAGAAGGGAAAGGAAAAGTATGACAAGAAGAATGTTCAATGTTACTGTTGTGAACAGTTTGACCATTTTTCCAGAGATTGTAGAAACAGAGGAAGGAAATCAAAAGAAGCAAATATAGTCAGAGGAGATTCTGATGATGAACCTGTGCTATTGATGGCTTCTGATTCTGATGGAAAGTGTTCAGAAGATTGGTGGTATATGGACACTGGGAACAAATAATGGCTGATAGACTTTGACTCCAGAAGGAGAACAAATATCAGATGTGCTGGTGATAAGTATCTTAATGCAGAAGGTATGGGAAATGTCAGAGTCAGAGTGAAGAATGAAAAAAAATTCTGATAAAAAATGTTTGGTATGTTCCTGGAATTAAAAGCAATCTGATGAGTGTGAGTCAGCTCATTGAGAAAGGGTTATCAGTTGTTATGAAGGACAACCCCTTGACGTTATATGATTCCAATCAGAAGTTGATTATGAAGTCTGAGCAGGGAAGCAACAGAACATTCAAGGTGAATGTAGAAACAGCTGAAGCAGAGTGTCTTAGTGCAGAAGGCGCTGAAGGTGACAGTAAGCTGTGGCACAAGAGATTGGGGCACTTGAACTATAGAAGCTTAGGGCATCTAAGTTCTAAGAAGCTTGTACATGGCATTTCGAAGATTGCGAAGCCTCAGAAGTCATGTGTGATATGCATGAAAGGCAAGCAACCCAGATTGCCATTTGCATCAGAAGTAGCCCCCAGAGCGAAGCATGCCTTGGAAGTAGTACATTTTGATATGTGTGGACCATTTCCGGTATCTTCACTTGGAGGAAATAAATATTTTGTGTCTTTTGTGGACGAGTTCACAAGAATGACATGGGTAACACTCATCAAGTTCAAGCATGAAGTGTTTACTGAGTTTCAGAAGTTCAAGGTGAAGGCTGAGAAGCAGAGTGATCAGAAGTTGAAGATTCTGAGAACGGATGGTGGAGGTGAGTATAACTCTACAGAGTTCCAGAAGTTCTGTGAGGAGAATGGAATAGAACATGAGGTTACTGCTCCATATACTCCTCAACACAATGGTCTTACTGAAAGAAGAAACAAAACTTTGCTTGATATGACCAGAAGTATGCTGAAAGAGAAGAAGCTACCTCACATGTTATGGGGAGAAGTTGTTGCCACATCAGCATATGTTCTGAATAGGTGTCCAACGAAGAAGCTGAAGGAAATTGTTCATTTAGAAAAGTGGACTGGAGATAAGAAAAGTGTTAAACATCTGAGGGTGTTTGGTTCTGTATGCTACAAACACGTTCCAGAAGTTAGAAGACGGAAACTCGATGATAGAAGCAAAGTACTGTTACTGGTGGGGTACCACAGTACATGTGTCTATAAGCTTTATTGTCCAAAAAACCAACAAAGTTGAAATCAATAGAGACGTTATTGCGAAAGAGTCGGAAACATGGGATTGGAACAAGCCTCAATCAGATTCTGGTGTAGCGCCAACACCAGAGTTAGTTTCTGAAGATTTTTCAGAAAGTTCTGAAGACGAGTCAGAGTCAGAAGATGAATCTGATTCTGAAGACTCTGAAGATGAGTCAGAATCTCAGGGAGATTTTGATAGTGGATCTGATTCTGATCCAGATTCTGATGATGATCCAAAATCTGGTGGGGATTATATTTTTGGAAGGAAAAACTCTGAAGACATAGGGTCTGGAGGACAAGCTTCCAGAAGTAACTCTGAAGGTGGTAATTCTGAAGGAAGTAGTTCTGGACAAGGTCCAGAAGCTAGCACTGTTCGAAGTTCTGGAGAAGCTTCAGAACAAGTTCAGAGGCTACAGAGAATCAGACAAATACCAAGTAGGTTTGTAGATTTTAGCATGTTGCATGATACTGAAGTAGATTCTGAAAGAGAAGTCGTTGAGTGTGCCATGTTAGTAGATTCTGAACCAGTTGGTATTGAAGAATCTCTCAAGAAGAAAGTATGGTTGAATGCCATGAAGGAAGAACTCGAGGCTATTGAAAGAAACAAAACTTGGAAGTTGACAAAGCTTCCAGAAAAGAAGAAAGTCATCAGCGTCAGATGGGTTTTCAAGGTGAAGCTTAAGCCAAATGGATCAATTGGCAAACACAAAGCGAGGCTAGTGGCTAGAGGTTTTCTTCATAAACCTGGGCTAGATTAATTTGAGGTGTTTGCGCCTGTATCTAGACATGAAACAATCATACTGGTGATTGCTTTATCTGCAAACAAAAATTGGCCTTTGATACATTTGAATGTGAAGTCTGCATTTCTGAATGGTCCGTTACAAGAAGAGGTATATGTGTCACAACCTCCTAGATTTGTGAAAAAGAATCAGGAAGGAATGGTATGGTATACAAGTTACATAAAGCCTTCTATGGACTGAAATAAGCGCCCAAAGCTTGAAATCTGAAAATTGATTCGTTTTTCAAGAGGCAGAAGTTTCAGAAATGTGAGATGAAATATGGCGTGTATGTGCAGCATTCTGGTGGCAATATGATTCTGGTGTGTCGATATGTTGATGACATATTGCTAACAGGAAGTTGTCCAGAAGATATAATCAAGTTCAAAGAAGTTCTGATGAATAAATTTGAGATGACAGATCTGGGAAATATGGTATATTTTCTAGGAATGGAGATTCTGTACTCAAAGAAGGGTATCATTCTACATCAGCTGAAGTATGAACTTGAACTTCTGAAGAGATTTAAGTTACAAATTTGTAAAGTTGTTGTGACACCATCAGAAACCAATCATAAATTAGATTATGATTTTGTGGATGCTACGACCTTCAAACATTTGGTTGGTTCTCTCGGGTACTTGTGCAATACCAGACCTGACATTTGCTATGCAGTTGGAATGGTTAGCAGATTTATGAGTAAACCAAAGTGGTCTCATTACCAAGCTGCTGTCAGGATTCTGAGGTATATCAAAGGAACTCTGAAATATGGAGTGCTATTTCCTTCTGGAAGAAAGACAAACATTATTAGTGAGTTATTCTGATTCTGACTGATGTGGAGATAAAGTTGACAGAAGAAGTACTTCTGGTTACTTGTTCAAGTTTTTGGGAGGTCCTATTTCTTGGAGTTCCAAGAAATAGCCTGTTGTGGCTCTGTCAACGTGTGAAGCTGAGTACATTGCAGATGCTATAGCTGCATGTCAAGCTGTTTGGCTTCTGAATCTTTTGGAGGATTTGAAGATTGAGATAGAGAAACCTCTGAAACTGTTGATTGATAACAAGTCTGCAATCAATCCTGCCAAGAATCCAGTGCTGCATGGAAGAAGCAAGCATATTGAGACGAAGTATCATTTTCTGAGAAGTCAAGTGCAAAAAGGAGTGTTAGAAGTTCTGCACTGTAGTACCTAGAAACAACTGACAGATGTTCTGACGAAGGCAATCAAAACAGACCAATTTCTTCATTTGAGAAATGAAATTGGTGTTGTTAGTTTCTGATAGATACTAAATTAAGGGATGATATTAAAGGGGTAATTTAGTATTTGCTATATTTGGAATATTCTCTCTTAGGACCTATGTGACATTCTTATCTTTACTATTTTTGTGTATAAACAGGTGTACTAGGTTTCATTAATTAATTCAATCCCTTTTCAATCATTTGTAGCAGCTTTTTATCATTCATCATTTTCTCTTTTCTCTCTTAATTTCATCACTTTACACCAACAAAAAAAATTTTAATTCGTAAAATTTACGTTAAGGTAACTACTAAAGGAAGTCCTTCATATACTACAACCACTATAATGGTGACCTTCATATTCAAGGAGTCACAATAATCTCAGATATTGAATTCAAATCCTATAAAAATTGTGAGTATTTATCTGTATATCATATATTGATTGAATTCAAATCCTATGAAAATTGTGAGTATTGATCATGCATGTAGTTGCAGTCTAATTCTTATCGATGCATGTACCGCAATAGTGGCTATCTTAACTACTCCGTTAATAGCATCACCGACCGAGGTCTTTCCCGCCATAAATTGAACACTTCCATCTGGATTCTTAGTTTGCCCGGAGAAATATCTATGCATAAACATATTACCGTCTCAGAGACATGTACCGTAAATGAAAACCAGGTTATATCGAATCTTACAAAGAAGCAGATGGCAACCTGGCAAGTAGCACAACTAGAACAATTATAGCCACAGCAAGTCCAGTGATAGTTAGAAGCAAAATCAATCATTAGGCACAATAGGAAATTTTTCTAAAAGATAAACTCAAGTACCTACCTGGTTACCAATATTGAGTGGTATAACATCACCTACAACAACATCATATATGGAAATCTCGACTCTTCTTCCATCTCTAATAACCTTTTTCAAGCACAAATCAAAACATAATAAGGTTTAAAATATGATAAATTTATAGTGATGATAAACTAAAAGTGTAGCTAAACCAGAAAAAATACACACACCTGCAAATGTATGTTTCTTTTATACTCATTTAAGTCTTCAAACTGAAGAGACCGTTTGTAATCGGTTACGGCTGCAAAAAAAGGAGGATAAACAAAAGAGGGTAATGGTAGAATCACTAGATATATAATTATTGCGACAACATTCACAATAAACGGCAAAAGTCAATACCAAGACCAAAAATTAATACCTGTAACAGAAATAACAAGAATAACAGCAAAAGCAATGCTTCCGCCATCATACCATCCTTCCTTAACACCCTGAAACAGGAAGGTCATTCATCAGCATGAAGCGTGAAGGGTTATATTTTAGGATATAATATTTCATTCTTGCCTATTTTTTATACATTTCTATATTCGTTATTCTGTTTAGTTGTTAGTTTCTAGAGATACCTTGCAACACAAGAAAAGCACCTGGTCTCACCTCAGATTTTATTCCAAGTGCTAACGAAGCCACGGCAGCGACCATTAAAACAATCAAGGTCAGATCCTTGCAAGCATCCCAAATAAACATCTATTGAAGGAAACCAAAAACAACAACATAAGTATAATACTCGAATTAAAAGTGGATAATCAAATAATCAACATTCCACAAAATTTACCAAAAAGTTTTGTCCTTTCTTTCGAGGGTAGTTGTTGGAACCAAATGCGTTCCTTCAGATTACCAAGTCAGTGTCATCACCTTTAGTCCCCTTATCTAAATTGGTATTCAACAAATTTGACAACCCTACAACCTTATAAATTCAAAAGAAACATGTGAATACTTATGAAGTTATGATACTAATTAATGTCATTTTACTAAGTTAAGAAAGTTGTTTTTGGCACACTTACCCCTCCATATTCCTTCAGAGCATTAGTATCATGCTCTCTTGAGATTGAAGAAAGTTGCTCTTGTCCAATTGAAAATTCTCCATTGGAGCTTGAAGGAAGTACTATGGTTCCTAATCATAGCAGATAAAAGTGTTAGTTCATTAATATTGTACCGAAATTTTGAATATGTTAAGAAATTTTAGTTCTCACTGTTTGTGTTCTTCGCAGCTTCCTTGAAACGATATGCAGCCTGGTAGAGAAAAATAATTCACAACTCAGTGCACTTAGCAAGTGTAACATGAGCAATAGTGATAAATAAAATCAACCGAAAGAACCGAACTTGAATGGCTCGTATATGAACTATAATCTTCCTCAGTATTTGCTTCCTCTCCTCTTCTTTCTTCAAGTCCAAGGTGTAATGAAATCGACGAGACGCATTAAGCACAAGCGCAGCTTGCTAGAAAAACAAAAGTAGAGATTCACAAGATGTTCAAAATAGTATCAAAGATCTCAAAACTCGAGCGAATTGGCTGTTGATATGAAACCTACCCTCCTTAACATCTAATTTTATGGAGGTATGATTTGAAGCAACAATTCATGAAAAGTGTTTGGATGCAAGGTTTTTGTTCACATTCCAATAGATGAGAGGTACAAGCTTGATAACAGATAGAAAAAAGTGTGGTTATGGGTTAGGGTCATGAAAAGTTTGGCTATTGATGGTAGGATCTAGTTGAAAAGAAAAATTTTAGAAGCCCTTATGTGATTTTTCTTGAGACTAAACTATTGAAGATTTTGATACAATTGAGAAGACCAATTTTGATGCTAGAGGTTACATTGATATTTTTTTTTCCTAAACCTCCTAATAAAACCTTTGTTTGTGGGAGAGATATACAAGGTAGATGATGAGAATGCAACATAGGGCCATATGCCTTATCATGATGAGCTAGTTGAGAAGGCTCAACTTCCGGTTGAGTCAGTTGAGGAGATCCAATAGAGGTATCAAAATTTTCAAATATATTATCACATGAGAAAGTAATGATCATTGATAATGGACATTCAAAGTACTACTAAAAGGATATTGAAATGTTGATAAATAAAAATTGTTAAAGTCTATGTAAGATATGAATTTCTTGCCTAAGAATCACACATTTGAGTTGATGAAGTTTCATAAAGGAAGAAAAGAAATCAAGAAAAAAATGGGTATACAAGAAAAAGTCTAAATAAATCTCAACCAAAATATAAAGAAATATTGATTGTGAAAGTATTTAATTGGAAGAATGTTATTTAATTTCAAAAAAAATAGATATTCTCGCTTGTGGTGAATTTGACTTTTATTTGAGTTCTGCTTGGATTAGCATTTAGCAAGAACTTAGAAGTTGAACAACTTGATGTGAATGTAGTGGTCCTTCATGTTTATATGAAACAATCTGAAGGCTTTGAAGTCAAAGCTAAAGAAGAACTTGTGTGCATGTTGAAGAAACAAATTGTACAAACTCAAGCAGACACCATAGTAATTGTACAAGAAATTGTATTCTTTCATGAAGAATCATGGGTATAGTGACACTACTGCATACCATTGTGTTTGTAAGGAAATTCTCTAATGGTGTTCTTATTTTTCTCTTACTAAATGAGGGTGACATGTTAATCGTGGTCATGACACTAAGAAGATTCAAATTCTAAAAAAAAAGTTAAACTAATCCTTTGCAATGAAGGATTTGGATCCTCAAAAACAAATTCTTGTTATGAGAATTATTTGTGAATAGTAAACTGGTAAATTGTGTTTGTCACAGCACGTTGAAAAGGTGTTATAGAAATTTATAACATAAATAGTTTGAAATTATTAGTACTCTATTTGTTAGTAATTTTAAATTGAGTCTTTCTTACAAGTGAGGAATAAAAAGAAGATATGAAGAAGGTTCCATATGCATCTGCAATTGATAGTTAAGCATAAAGATTAGAAGTAGTTGACACTGCTTAACCATTAATGTGATCTTTAGTTTAGTCTCTTAATAACTAACTTACAATAGGTTGTTATAGGTTGTCAAGAGTTAGTTAGTAATCATAACTAACTATAGATGATTTAAATATGGTGAGCTTGATTATTATATAACATATTTGTTGTAACTCTTTTCTCATTATGCAATGCAAGTTATCTTCTTCATTCCAATGGTGTTCTTGTTCTAGCTTTCACATGGTATCATCGACCTGTAGCTCCGCTTTCACCATTGTTGCTGCATAATATTCACAAATCTCACCATATTCTTTCTTTACTTCATTGATTGTTATCACCTTCTTCTTCTTATTTCTCCCCTCTCTACAACTATGACAGTTGAGAGTTCCTCGAGTACCATTAATGGTCATGCTCCATCGCATCAGTCGAATGCACATTTCAACACCAACAAAGGTTATCAAAATGATACCCTTAATTCATACTTCATGCATCCTAATGAGAGTCCAACAATTGTGTTAGTTACTCCATTGTTGAATGATGTAAACTATCATTCATGGTCCAGGTCCATGACAATGGCTTTACGCTCCAAGAACAAACTTCACTTCATCAATGGTGCTTTATCAAAACGACCAGATGAAGACCATGACTCCATTGCTTGGGATTAATGTAACTCGATGATCATGTCATGGCTGAATAATTCAGTGGACCCTTAAATATCTTAAAGTATCTTATGGATGGAAATTGCTTCAAACATATGGAAGAAACTAAAAGATCGATTTTATCATGGTGATGTGTTCAGAATTTTTGATATTCAGGAAGAGATTTGTACTCTAAAGCAAGGTAATGGTTAATATCTCTTCTTATTACACAAAATTAAATATGTTGTGGCAAGAATTAGACAAATTTCATCTTATTCCTGCATGTGATTGTGATATCTCATGTTTAGCAATTGATAAGATTCATAGTTACAAGGATTCTGACCAAGTTATCATGGACTGACTACACTGATGAAAACTAACACATGGAAACTGATTACCTTACCAGATCATAAGAAAGCTATTGGATGTATATGGGTGTTTAAACTCAATTTACATGCTAATGGATTTATAGAGAGATATAAGGCAATGTTAGTTTTCAAGGGCTTCACTCAAACATAAGAACTTGACTACCTAGACACCTTCAGTCTAGTTGTCAAGATGACAACCATCGGGGTTTTCATGGCCATTGCAACTGCTAAAAAATGGCCCTTGTTTCAACTTAATGTCAATACAATATTCTTACATGGGGTATCTCATTGAAGAGATCTGTATGCAAGGTCTTGAGCTCCCTCATCCTAAATTGGTGTGCAATCTTCAAAGATCTCCTTATGGCTTGAAACAAGCAACTAGGTAATGGAATACAAAGCTTACTGAAACTCTGTTACTCTCAGGATACATTCAATCAAAATCCAACTATTCATTATACACTAAGTCCAAAGGTTTCTTATTCACACTGATTATTGTTTATGTATATGATTTGGTTTTAGGGGGACTCATGTTGATGATATTGCCAACATTAAGAACATCTTAAATGACAAATTTAGCATCAAGGGTCTAGAAGTTCTAAAATATTTTCTAAGATTTGAAGTGATCATATCAAATGAAGGCATCACACTATATCAAAGATAGTATACACTTGACCTCCTACAAGGCATTGGCTTAAGTGGAGTGAAACCATGCAGTACTCTAATGCAACTCCACTTATAATTGCTCAAAGAATCTGATATCTTGCTATCTGGTCCAAGAGCATATAGAAGATTAATTGGGATACTTTTATACTTTACACACATCAAGCCAGAGATTTCTTATGATGTAATAAAACTTAGCAATTTCTTAAGTGCACCAACTGATGAACATATGCTAGCAGGCCTGCATGTTTTGAAATATCTCAAAGGTAGTCCTGGTAATGGTTTTTTCTTCAGTTCATCATCAACAATGACACTTAAAGGATTCTCTGATTCTGATTGGGGAGCTTGTCCCGATACTAAAAGATCTACAACTTGTTTGTGCTTTTTCCTTGGAATCTCTTTCATTAGTTGGAAAAGAAAGAAGTAGATTATGGTTTCCAGATCATCATTAGAGCCTGCGTATAGAGAACTAGCTCGTGCCACATGTGAGGGATAATTGATCTTATACCTGTTGCAAGACTTTCACATCAATCATCCTTCTCCTTTTGTGATTTAATGTGACAACAAGTCAACTCTTCATATAACTACAAATTCAGTTCTCCATGAGAGAACTAAGCATATAGAAATTGCTTTCCATGTGGTAAAAGACAAGATACAAGCAGGAGTTCTTCACTTGCTTCCTATTGCATCAAAAGATCAAGTGGCTGACATCATGACCAAATAACTGTATGTAGGGTCATTCAACAACCTTCAAATCAAGTTAGGAATGATGAATATATTCTTTAACTTGAGGAGGAGGGGGAGGTGTTGGTGTTAAGCATAAAGATTTGAAGTAGTTGGTATAGTTACTTGCTTAGCAAGTCAGCTTAACTATTGTTGTGATCTTTAGCTTAGTCTCTCAATAACTAACTTACAATAGGTTGTTATAGGTTGCTGAGTGTTAGTTAGTAATCACAACTAACTATATAATATAAGCATAGTGAGTTTGGTCATGATATAACAGATTTGTTGTAACTCTTTTTTCATTATGTAATGCAAGCTATCTTCTTCATTTCAATGATGTTCTTGTTTTACCTTTCACAATTTGATGTATGTTATAGTATGTATAAGACCAAACATTACTCACATAATTAGTGTTATTGATCGATTTTTCTCTAATCATGGTAAAGACCATTGGCAAGTTGTGAAATGAATTCTAAATCATCTTAGAGGCACCTCTAAAGTATGTTTATATTTTGTAGCTGGAAATCTTGTATTAGATGTTACACATGTACAAACATGGTTGATGCTCTTGTTTCTAGAAAATCTATTTTTAATTACATGTTTTTTGCATGAGGAGCAATGTCTTGTTGGAGATGAAGATGTTTTGACTTTAAAAAATCCACACCCATAAGAATGATTTAAATATGAATAACCAATGTTTTGCATGTGACAAAGATAATCAGTTGTAAAAAATAAAAAGACTAACATGGTGGACCATATAATTTCCACTTTAATTGTGAGAGAGATATTTATTGCATGTGACAAATATCAGTTGGACATAACATGAACAAGTATAACAAATTACTATAAGTGATTGAACATATCAAAATTAACAAATATAACAAATTACTATAAGTGAGTTAACATATCAATTTTTCATTTTTTTCTCTTTCAAATTCATTACGACCTGCCTACTTTAAATGAGCCAAAACTGAAAAGGCTACAATACTTACACTGATGAAGTTCCAGTTCCAGCTTTTAGAAGAACCTAAAAGCACACGTACGTGTACGTATATGGAATA